>JAUTXW010001165.1:1200000-1800000 GCA_030620095.1 Kuschelorhynchus macadamiae | reverse complement strand
AAAGTAAGAAACATACCTGTAATGAATCGAAGGTGTTAACGCGCTTTTTACGAGGCTGTTATTTTATGTCGGTAAGTTTATATATTAAAAAAAGGTTGGAATGTTTTTTCTTTTTACCTTGTATGACTGTTTATCGTATATACTTATAAGCTTTTATGCGCCTTGTGTGGATTTCAACCAAAAAATCGCAAAAAACTAATAAGGTGTTAATAAAAATAAAAAAAAAAGAAGTTTTTCTTAGCGATACAACTAAACTTTGCAAAAATGGGGTTTTTTCCATAAAGCGGAGAGTTGTACCAAAATGATTACACTTATTAATAGTTTATGTAGTAACCAAAATAGAGAGAGAAACCAGATTTAACTTCTCTCCAATTTGTCTCTCTGTAAATTTGACATGACTCCGTACTTATTGACTTTCCCAGCATACTAATAATTTTTTTTATTCTTTCCAATGTCGCCTATTATTAACCAAGAAATGATCTTTCAGACAGCGAAAAAAAAAATTAAATCGATCTATTAATAAGCAAAATATCGAAGCTTGAACTTGTCCTATGATTTTTATTATTACATACAACTTTTAGAAATTGTAAAGGAACACAAAAAAGTTTATGATAAATATATAGTCGATGAAATAGCTAAAGCTCAAAATAAAATCGTATTGAGGTTGCCGTCATATCACCGCGAGCTCAATCCGATAGAGCTTGTGTGGCGTACTTAAAAACTTATGTAAGGTACACCGGGGTAAGTGGAAATATGGGGAAAGTGGAACCACTCGTTATTAAATGCACTCCGTCTGTAGTATTGGTGCCGCCACCTATTAAGACTAGCACCTATTAAAGTCTGGAACTGTACGAAAACGTTTCTCGCCGCCCGCCGGCGTTTTCACTTGTGTGTGTCATTACTGCTGTCAGGCGTCAAGTTTAATCGTATGTTAAATTTGTGCATGGGTTGTTTTGGTTAGTGTGTTCAATGGATGTTTGAAGAACTGTCTTTGCTTTAACGAGGTAAGAATACTTTCTAGTTGACTTTAACATATTTTAATACTGTGTATGTGTTAGTTAGTTAAGGTTAAGACAAACTGTCTTGTTTACACTTACCCCCATATTATAACGTGTGGGGCAAGTGGAAATTACCAGACAGGGGCAAGTGGAACCTGAATGGTTCCACTTGCCCCGCTAGATTCCACTTACCCTATTAATGCTATTTTTCTTTTTAATTGTAGAAAATGGTCCGAAATTACAACCGTACGAAACCTTTGCCATCATATACAAAAGAAGCTCTTAAAGCCGCAGTAGATGCCGTTAAAAGTGGTAGTTTATCATTGTGTAGAGCATCTAAATTATATAATATTCCGAAAGCCACTATATTCAAACATAAAGCTGGACAACGTGGAGTAAAAAGTAAAACAATGGGCAGGCCACCAGCTCTGCCCTTTGAAGTAGAAAACAATATTGCTAGCAACATAAAAACCATGGAAAAATGGGGGTTTGGCCTATCCAAAAAAGAAGTACTGGAACTAATCGGACAATATGTCAGGGAATATAATATACCCACCACATTCAAAAATGGTGTACCCGGGGACGATTACTTCAGAAGATTTAAAAGAGATTTTAATTTGAGCCAAAAAAAAACACAAAGCGTGGAAGTTGCAAGGAAGAGAGGCTTGGATCCTTTTATAATTTCTGAGTATTTTAAAATTTTAAAAAAAGAAATTAAAGATTTATTACCATCTCAGATATTTAATATCGACGAGACCAGTTTCTGTCTCGACCCCTCCCGGATTAAAGTTGTTGGAGAAAAAGGCACTGCTGCTCATAGAACTACTAGTGGACCCGGGCGAGAAAATATAACAGTCCTAATGGGAGCAAATGCAGTAGGAGAAAAGTTGCCGCCTCATGTTGTATTTAAGGGCAAAAATTTGTGGGACTCTTGGATTCCAAATAAAGATGAAGAATTTCCTGGCATGACAAATTCTACTACAAAAAATGGCTGGATGGAGGCGGGTACTTTTGAACATTACTTTGAAAACAATTTTTTAAAAAGCGTAGGCCTCGAGAGACCAATTGTTCTAATTTACGATGGACACAGTTCACATGTTTCGATTACAGTTGTAGAAAAAGCAAAAGAAAATGGCGTGGTTATTATCAAGTTACCTCCTCATTCAAGTCACGTCTTACAACCCATGGACTTAAGTATTTAGGCCGCTAAAATTATTATGGGATGAGGACTTAATTAAATGGCAAAGAAAAAACTATGGCAAAAAATTGCCAAAAAGTATGTTTTGTGCAATCATTTCAAAAATCTGGCAGCGATTAGACACAAAGATTATAATTAATGGATTTGCAAAAGCTGGCATATATCCATATAATAATAACATTATCCCAGAAGAAAAATATGAACCAGATGCATTTCGACGATGGGGTCTTCTGCAAAATACTGCCACCCCTGAGCCAATGCCCGATTCTATTCTGTCAACAAATGAAAATCTTCACGTTAGCAATATCGAACCAGTTGCATCTACATCCAAATCAGTATTATATGGTCAAAATATTTCAGAATACTCTTCAAAATCATTAAATGAGAGTAGGATTGCTTCCCTTGTAGAAGTTGATAATGTATCAATTTCTCAACCTAACACAGCAGCTGATATAATCACTCCGTCTATGCCGATTACACAAAAAAGATCATTTGAGTCGTTGCTTCTAGAACACGTAAAACAGGCACCCCAATCCAAAACCGGAAGAAAAAAAATATGCAGTGGAGCAGAAGTTATTACATCTTCTGAGGCTATTCAGAAACTAAAAGAAATAGAAAAGAACAAAAGTAAGAAATCTGTAAGACCTAAAAAACTAGAAAAAGGAAACGATTCGCAAAAAGAAAAGAATAGTGACATAAATGACGTGGATAGTGAGAATGAATTTTTTAAAAGTGATTCATCTGAAGATTTTGATTTAGAAGAGGAATTCAGAGAAATTGAATAGGAGACATCTTTTATGCATAATGTTACTAAAGACATAACAACAGCCGAAGTTGGTAACTGGATAATAGTGAAATTGCCTACTAAAAAATCTTATAAATTTTATGTTGCTCAAATTATCTCAAAAGAACCATGTCTCGAAGTAAAATTTGCCAGAAACATACGTTTAACATCAACGTTTCATTGGCCTGATGAAGACGACCAGTCAGTAATTAATCCACATGAAATTCACATGTATTTGCCCAATCCTACACTTGAAAAAAGGGGAAAATTTAGGTTTGACATTTCTTTCGATGGTTTAAATATTTGTTAGAAAAAAATTTTAATTTCAGCTGTATTTTTTTTTGACAAATAAAGATTTGCTTTTTATTTCCACTTGCCCACTCGTTTTTCTTTGGCATCTAATATATAAAATTGAGATAGTTTACACTTACCCCACAACAGTGGGAAAGTGGAACCACATTCGAATTTTTTTTTGAGTCCATTATACCAAATTTTTGTAAATGTTCTGAAATAACCATAACATATTTTAATACCTAATACCTCTGTCTAGTTACAAAAAAAAAATAAATATGATTCGTGCAATAATGTCCAAAATAAATTATCATAAATATGAACTATTTAAATATGCGGTTCCACTTACCCCGGTGTACCTTAGCAGCTAAAAACACCACTTTTAAATTCGGTGATATGAAAAATTTATTTAATGAAGCCGTAACAACTATTACTCCTGAAAAATAGAAAAAATGTGTCCAACACGTGACAGGAAAAGTCGCACCAAAAATATGGGAATTAAATAACTTGATTGAAGTACAAATTGAACCACTTGTAATAATCTTTCAGGATAGTAGTGCGAGCTCATCGGAATAAGAGATGCTTAAAATATTAATTCCTATTTTACACAAATCCATTTTTGCAAACATAAACGTAAAAATAGAGAGCTGTATCAACCCGTTTTAGCATTTATTTAACATAAAATGGAGAAAGTATAATGTTTGTATTAGTGATGTAAAAAAAAACATTTATGATAATACTGATTATCCAATTTATCTCAAATTTTGCACAAACCTCAAATGTAATATAGAAATAAACTGATAACATTTTGGTTTGAATTCAAAATAGCAAAACAAAATGGCAGCCTAATAAAATATTTAACAAATCTGCCTAAAAAATTATTTATTAGATTAACTTATGTATGTGTGTTACTAAATGACTATGTGCGGAATTAAATTGGGTCACACTTCACTTCTCCTATTCATAACGGGGGATGTTCCGGGTAAAGGAAATTTACCGATTTTTTTTCAGGTTGTTATTGTATCATTAGAGCATATATCATATACAAAAAAAACACGAGCAAATTTCCATTTACTTCATAAAAGACAAGGAACAAATAAACAAAGCAATACGAGATAATATTAATTTTTTTATAAAAGTTTTGCACTAAATAAAAATCTGCAAATTCTTGCAAAGGTTATAAACGATTGTAAGATAAAATATTTTCAAGGTGTTGTTAGAATGCTGTTAATGTTGGAAAACATTTTATTGGAGTTTTTTATAATAAATATTTTATAAAAATGAGTAAATTAGCGTAACTGCGATCGTTTTGGAATACTTAAATTATAAAAATGACTATTTGTAAATAAATTATGTTTATTTGTACAAATTTAAATAGAACAGTTTCAAAAGATATAAGTTTCCGGGAGTAGCATGAATTTCAAATATTTCGCTTTTGTTAACAGGCTACAAGTGAGAATAATATAAAGACTTTTGTAAATGTTTTTTTAACAGTTTGCCATCTTAATTCAGGTTTATAGAGCTTCTCAGTTCATTTGCAAGATTTGGAGTATACTGACCTGAAAATGTGTCACTTAAGTAAAGCTCTTGACACGGAATGCTTTGACATTCTCGCTAAAAATTTATTAAATTATGGTTTCGACAAGCCTAGTATCAATCTCATTAAATCTTTTTTAACTAATAGAAAACAATATTCAGTAGTCAATGGAGTACCTTCGGGTGAGCACCGTGTTGTTCGTGTGGTGTCCCAGGAATCTGTCCTGAGATCGGTCCTCTTCCTAATTTGTGTTAATAAATTGGGGGAGGCCGTTCCCGGGGCGGAAACTGTGCGCTTCGCGGATCATACTACCGTCGTTTTTTCTGATTAAATATTTTCAACTCTACAAAACAATATAAACATTTCTCAGTCTCATTTAACGGATCTGTTTTCAAAAAATAATTTAGTTCTTCACCAACAGAAAAAAAAGAACGTGTTCTTTTCACACAAAATCTCGGTTGAGGGTGTAGCCTAATAATTCTTGGGCTTATACCTTGACCCTAAACTTACCTGGGAAAACCATATTTACGAACTAGCTAAAAAGTAAAGTAAAAGTATTTTCATTATTAGGTCGCTTACATCTCAAGTTTCAAAATAGATGTTACGGTCAGCTTATTACGCATTATTTAATTCCCCATAAATTGTGGTCTGCTATGTTGGAGCCACTCGTTTCACACAAAAAGAATTTTTGGCCAACAAAGAAAAGTTCTACGAATCATAATATGTTTAGGGTATAGAGATGAAGTTCTTCATAAATTCATAGAGTTGGGCCTTTTAACTGTTCCTTGTATGTATATTCTTCAATGTTTGAAATATGTAAAGATGAATATTGTAAATTTTAATACAAACGACCAGGTGCATTATTATGGAACTACATTGAATGATAATCTAAGGACAGATTTTTTTAGATTGACATCCAACAAAAATGGTACAAATTATTATGGTATTAAATTATTTAATGTGTTACCATTTAAAATTAAAAATTTGACGCTGAGATCTTTTTTATCAACAATAAATAGATTACTTAGGAGTAAAGTGTTCTATAACCTGGATCAGTTCTTAAATTTTGATTTTGGATAGTAGAATATTAAATATTATAATTAATATCAAGTAAGGTGATCTTATCTTTCATTTGGTTGAAGTTTTTTTATGTTTGTTTTATACTAACTGTTTTTTTTTGCTTCGTTTCTTTTTAATATACTAAGCAATTGATATGTACAATATATACTTTGTTAAGTATGAAATATATTCATTGTTTCATATTTCTTACAAATAATACACCAACTAGATGCGAAACCTTTTGATATGACGGGGGGGGGGGGGGCAGTTCTCGTCGTTTTTTTCGGTTATGACCACCGTCATAACCATCACTGTCATCGTCTTATCGGTAAGTTTAAGAAAACGACTTAAAAACTTGGAAAAACAGTCTGACTTAAAATGTATTATCTAACTTTATGTTAAAATATAGGAATACAACAAGACTTCAAATTTCTAATTAAGAAATTGGATAAACCGGGCTTAGACTGTGGTATGCACTACAGATCCACGCCACTAATGTTAAATGTCAAGATCGTTCTCTAGGTTTTACGTAGTTCGTTAACAATTTATTTTGCTTTTACGGTAATTAGAAAACTAGAAAAAACGCAAATTAGTTTTTGTTTGTAATTAGCAGCAGATACTATACAAGAAGTGGGCAGCAAAAAGATATACCTACTGCCGTTATATTTTCTTTGTTTTTTAAGACTGGGCTTTGATAAATTTTATTATTCAAAATTAAAGGCATTAAAGTATATTTTGACATTTAACTAAGAAAGTGGACCAAAATATGAAAGTTTTAAAGACTTGACTGGAAAAAGAATAAACAAAATGATAAATTATTTAATTCAGATTGATTTATTGGCATCAAAATGACGCATAGCTATATATGAATTTCTATAACTGAAATTGAAAAAAATGCGATATTCCTACGCTTTTACTGGGAAAATAAGTTGATCTGGCTCTAGAGTTAGTCGATTATTGCAAACAATCGATTTGTCGATTTTTATTCAAATAATCATTTTTTCACATCATTCGATTTTTCCGATTATTTTGATTATTATTTTCGTAATCGAGTAATGGATTTTCAAAGAAACTGATATGGAATAGTCAATTAAAAAAAATTATAGCGATATTGGAATAAAATATAATGTAAATAGAGTGAATTTGAAAATTTCATTTTGTTACACTAGGGGGTGAAATTTCTTTTTTTACAATTTCTTTTTAACCAAATCTTTTTTTACAATTTCTTTTTAACCAAATGAGTTTTTAAAACAGTTCATTAGACAGCGGCTTTTAAAAATTATTTTTCATCAACTAATTTCTGGATTTTTTTAAATATTACGTTTAAGTTTAAGGGGGATAAAAAAGGATGGATTATGTTTTACCATTTTCAGCACACAATCTTTAATAACTATTTTACCGGCAATTTGAACCCAATTTTTTTATGTAATTAAACAGAATTGTATGCCACGAGTGCAAGCGAGACGCCCGCACCACACGGATGCCATCTTTGGCACATTTGCCCCTAGCATAATTTTAGATGATTTTGTTAGTGGTCGGGGTCGTTCCAGTTGTATATAGAGTTCATTACTTTTAAATGTAATAAAATACATGTGGTAAGTCGCCCAATTGAACCTATCAAAAGACAATCGCAAGGAATTGTTCATGAATCAATAAAATATTTGTTGTTTCTAGTAACATTGAGAACATGTTAACTATGATATCGATTATTCGAAAAAGCATTAATGAATAAATCGAAAATTTGATTGATCATATAACAGATTAGTCGATAAATGGATAAATCGATAAATCGAAAAACTGAATAATCGATTCAAGTAATCAATATATATCTAAATACTAGTCACAAGTAAGTCAGAAATGATTATTTCCCCGTGAATGGCAAAAAGGGGTTTGGGAGTTGAGTTCAATATTCCTTGCTTTATATTGAGTTTGAAAATAAAGTTTCCAGAATTAAATGAACTTTTTCCAAAACACTATTTCCTAGAATATCAAGATAATAATGACGTGCAGTGCAACTTGAAACGAGATAGAGTTCCGGCTTATAATTAAGATGGACAAGCATCAATGACACTGTAAAGTGGATTTGCTAAATTTCTTTCACAATCAAAAAATAAATATACGAGGTATTCCCTTTAAATAAATATAAAGTTTGTCCCTCACGTTTTTCTGTGTCACCTTATACACATTAAAAACCCTTTCCAACAGAAGTATTTCTGCAGTGGTTAACTGCCACTCATCAAACAGGCTTCAGTGTTAGCACCTACCCTATTCGTAACTATTCTGACGACAGAACACTACACTCCAATATACAATTTCCCAAATCTATCTTCAAGAATTAAATTGATGATAGGCGTAGAGCAACGACTATCCCTAGCCAAAGGCCTCATTAAAATCGTAGAATGGGGAGCAAAGAACCTTGTCTAGTTTAGCGCCACTGAGATCCAATCATCTTTACTATCTCACAAATTATCTCCCACTACCCATACCATTGGGGTTTGCTGTTCGGCGCTCAAGGTCCCCGGCTCGATTCCGAGCTGAGGCAGACTTTGTTAAGAATACATAATGAGCTCGCCTTCTGATGGGTTGGAGGTTGCGCGCTCCATCAGTAATACGCTAAAATCACCTCTCAAATGTGTAAATTACATCTAAGACACACAGCATAGGTATATGTGAGAGGTAGGCCGATATCCAGCAGTGGATGAAAAGGCTGTTGATGATGATGATGACCCATACCATTGCCAGAGCAGCTGCGAAGGAATTGGGTTTTCGAGCTCGAAAATACTTTTCTTCTGCCAACTTGTATAGGTGCTTGAGTTATTTGTAAAACAACAATTATTAACTCGTGTAAATACAAATAATATTCTAATTGAGAATCGTGAAAAACATTCGTGTGCAGTTGGTGGTGTCTAAAAGGAAAGAGGCAAATAGAATAGTTTTAACAGTTCTTATTGACTTTAAAAGAGCATTCGAAACTATTGATAGGGATATATTCATAAAAATACTAGAAAAGTATGGAGGGGTCGATGAGGCAAATAAGTGTTTTAAAAGCTATTTAGACAAGAGATGTCAAAAAAAGATTGGTAATTTACTATCAGAGACAGAGGACGTAGTATATGGTGTTCCACAGGGTACTGTATTAGGTTGCTTATTTTTCATTATTTATATTAATGATATAATTGAATATGTAGACGAAAATATGATTAATTTATTTGCTTATGACACAGCTATCTCGATAGTTGTGGAATCAATAGAATTAGTTAAAAATAAAATACAGAGTGCTTTAAATAAGTTAGAAAATTGGATGGATTATAATACTAAGTTTTTTGTCAATATAAAAAAAAACAAACAGTATGTTGTTTACAACAAAATATAATGTGATCAATTCAGAGTTAAGAATGTTTAACGAAAATATAGATTTTGTTAATGAGTGTAAATATTTAGGTTTAATAACTGACAAAGAATTAAAGTTTAGTAACCATGCTGTATGTATATATATATATATATATATATATATATATATATATATATATATATATATATATATATATATCTGATAAAATTAGTAAGAGAATAAATTTCTTTAGTAGAATTTGTAAGAATTTATCCAATATGTCAAGGCTATATAGCTATAAATCTCTGATAGCACCTCTTTTTGAGTAATGTCCAACGATTTTATTGTATATTAATGAATGTGATAAACAACAACTTCAAATTTAACAAAATAGAGTAATAAGGGCAATGTTACAGGTAAATAGATATACATACTAGTATAGGGAGTATTATAAGCATAAATCAAAGATTAGTTTACAATAAATTAGTGTTTATTTATAAGATTATACATAACGCAATTATATGGCTAATAGAATTACTATTGTTAATGATATACATACGTATCATAAGGGAACATGTCATAATATTGAACCGTTATTGTATACAACTCCAATACAGTTTCTAGCAGAATTAACAAATTTGGTCTATTTGAACAGCAAACAGCTGCTTATTTCAAGCATCAGTAAAATTTTTCAGAAGATGCCCTAAATAACAGGGCAAAACGACAAATAAATGACAAATTAAAATGTTCATATTTTATTCGAAGCTAGACCCAAGAACTTTCTACATTGTATATATATATATATATATATATATATATATATATATATATATATATATATATATATAGAGATATATGTAGAATAACAGAAATATATAATTTCTGCAGGTGCAAAACGGCCTACAAGAAGAATTGCTTTCGATTATGCCACAGGGTACCCTCCTGCGATCATGATTTCTGGGCCTCTACCGTCATCAGGCAGGGTTGTACCCAGGGAGATCTGAAATAACAGATTGCTCAATATGACAAAATCGAAAACAAAATGTCTATAATACTGAAACTTTAAAATTACCTATGGGTCTGCAGCCGGAAACCACCGGAGCTCCTATGGGTGGCGCTACGTGTTACACTTTGCATGTAGTACTGACATTTTGTAAGAAATATTTTTTTGTTTGATGATGGTTGAATTCACAAATCAAGAATATGCAGAAATTCATTTCACTTATGGACTTGCCAACGGCAATTGTTATGAAGCCAGACGACTCTATGAACAGAAATATCCAAATCGCACGGTGACCAATAGACAAACGTTTGCAAAGGTACATAATCGGCTATGTGAAAATGGATCATTCAAAAAATACACTCATTTAGCAGGCGCAAATAGAACGGTTAGGACTCCTGAAGTCGAGGAAGCAGTCCTGAATGCAGTAGAAAATGATGCTACCAGTACGAGGAAAATTGCAGCAACACTTAACATTTCATTTGTGCTTGTATGGAAAATTTTATTAGACAACTGAATATATCCTTACCACATCCAAAGGGTTCAAGCTCTTCTCCCACGTGAGTTTCCACTCCGTTTAAATTTTTGCCAGTGGCTCTTACAAATGCTAGCCCAAAATCCATTATTTGAAAACACGATTTTATTTAGCGATGAGGTAAATTTTTCTAGGAATGCCAAACATAATTTTCATAACAATCATTTTTGGGCAGAAGAGAATCTGCATTCGATACATGAAAATAATTTCCAGCGACAATTTTCAGTAAATGTGTGGGCCGGTATTGTTGGAGATTATTTGATAGGTCCATTTTTCCTGCCAGCAAGGCTAAACGGACGATATTTTCGTCAATTCCTCGAAGACGAACTCCCGGTATTGCTAGAAGACGTGCCAATTCTTCTTAGAAATCAAATGTGGTTCATGCACGATGGTGCATCAGCACATTTCAGCATATAGGTGACGGAGTTCCTAAATAATAATTTTAACAACCGTTGGATAGGGCGAGGGGGACCTCAGCCATGGTCCCCTAGATCTCCAGATCTGAATAGCCTGGATTTCTTTTTCTGGAGACACCTGAAAACATTGATGGGTCAGACCCCAATCCAGACAGAAGAAGATTTAAGAAACAGAATAATAGCTTCATCCGACATCATTCGCAATACTCCTGGAATATTTGACAGAGTCCTCAGTCTATGAGGCGAAGACTTGATTCTTGCATTCTAGCAAGAGGCGGACATTTTCAACAACTTTTATAATTTTGCACATTTGTTTTATTTTTAATTTAACTGTAATAATTTTATCTGATTGTTTATTATCATGTCGGTTGATTTAAAATAAAACCCGTTTCTTAATATTTTGCTTAATTTCGCCTACATGCCATCCATGCAATGCATATATTATTGCAAATAAGTCGAAAACTGTGATAGATACGAGAATAACGCAAAATACGAAAGAGCTAAAGAAATGAATAAAAAGTTTAAATTTTATATCAGAATTCATACAGGGTACTCCAAAAAATAGTTCCGCAAGATAAACTTGTAGGTGGTGCAAAAAAATGTAACACCCTGTATACTATCATCCACGATTTTAATATTTTATCGTAGAGGTTCTTAAAAGTAATACATGTTCTAAATTTGAACTAATTGTCTCAGAAGGAACTGGAAAAAAACGCAAAAAACGAGAAAAAAATTGAAATTTTGACACCCTGTATAACGAAAATGGTGCGTTTTTGACTATATATATATTGGCATTTTAAACCGGTTCTATTTTTTTTTTAAATATCTTATTGTTCTCTGAAGTTCTGGCTTCTACCTACTACTTGACATTCGATGAGCCGCTGCATATCTAACTATATAATTGCGAACAAAAGTCGGTAATTACTACAAGGTGCATTTTACGAACTATAAAAACAAGAATCGAGAACAGTCTAATCAAGCAAAATCAGGCATCCGGAGAAAAAATTAACAAAGTAAAGACGGAAACGAAACGCCTTGTCATTGCCCTTGGTGAATAGCGCTCTATGCAGGCGCAGCCAAGCCAAGATATATCGGCACCGATAAACAGAATACGGACTTGGGTTGGTACTGAAAACATATTTTACTGTCTAAGGATGTGTAGACTTGAAAACAGTAGAAAAAATTGGTGAATTTCCTTGACCCGGAACTTCCCTCCTTGTAAACTATCCCTTTTATTAAGAACACATATATATATATACTGTCTTCAAACATTTTATTGGCTGGCAATTTGTTCCGGTATTTTACTAGTTTCTATCTTTCTTCTCCGCCGCACTTGACGCCTGGGCCTAATTTAAAATAAATTGAATAAGTAGTTCTTACACTGATTTTAATTAAAAAAAAAGATTTTTTACGTCGATTTTTTTAACATTTTATTATGTACCAATTCGTACTACAATTTTAGCAGCTTATCTCTGTATCACTTATTAGATCGTTATTTTGTTTTGTCACATTGAATTCGTACTAAAATATTACCAGTTGACTCTTATGTCAAATGTGATGTTATGAAAGAAGTAGGGGTCATAGTCATTTTGTTCCGTCATCTGACTTCATACCACAATTGTACCAGGTTATCTCTATATCACACATAATTCATGCACAAAATCTGAAATTAATCTAATAAGTTTTATCCAAGGTAAGTTTTTAAATTCTTAATTTATTTATTAATTTGTTATTACCGAATAATACACCATTAAGTACATTGTGTCGTCATAATAATATAGTAAAGTTATAAATTAAAAAAAGACACAAATATTTATATAGTCCAGCATATAAGTATAGTCAATAAAAAGAAAAGCGCAAGCATTATCACAAAAAAATAAATCCAATTAGACTTTTAGACTCACTTTAGACAGGACAGATCAGCAAAAAAGATAGAATAATTAATATTATATATATATATATATATATATATATATATATATATATATATATATATATATATATATATATATATATATGTATATATATATATATATATATATATATATATATATATATATATATATATATATATATATATTTAAATTAAATTAAAATTGCACATTTAAATATGAGGTCAATTTTTACAGGTTTCTTGGAGTTTAAAATAATAATAGAGCATCATGATTTTGATCTAGAATTTCTCACCGAGACTTGGCTCTCTGATGGTGATGGTGTAATTGCATTTGACATTCCGGGTTATCGCATGATTGGGAAGGATAGAGTAGGTAGAGGCGGAGGTGTTGCGGCATATATAAAAAACAGCTTTGATTTTGAAGTTTTAAATCTTCAATTTGCTGTCAATAATTCTTTAGAATATTTACTTTGAAAAACTAAGATAAAAAACAACTTTTATGCGTTTTGTGTATTTTATCGTCCCCCGAATTTAAATTTCAATTATGTTATTAATGATTTTGATAATATTTTTTCTAGTATATATCCGGAGATAAAAGATATAATTTGTTTAGTTGATTTTAATGTTAATTTGCTTAATATAGATAATCCTTTGGTTCCTTTATTTGAAAATTATAATTTTGAACAAATAATAAATCAACCAACTAGAGTGTCCAGAACCTGTGTTACCTTGTTAGATCCAATATTTCTCACAGATAGCAGTTTACTTCATGAATCTGGTACTGTACCAGTCGGAAATATATCGGATCATTGTTTGGTGTATTGTTCTTTAAAAATAATAAAAAAACATGTAGAACCTAAAATAATAAAATATAGAAATTTTAACAATTTGAATTTAGAAACGTTTTCTCGTGATCTTCAGCTGCTTCAATGGAACGATATATTATATGAACCTAATTTAGATAGAAAAATTCAACTGTTTAATATCCTTATTCTTAATATTTTCGACGCACATGCTCCATTTAAACATGCCCGAATTACTAAACCCAAAGCTCCTTGGTTAACACCAAACTTAAAATTACATATGAAACAACGGTATTATGCTTTACAGGAATTTAAGACAACAAGAACGGCGCAAAATTGGGAAAATTATAAACGTTTAAGAAATTTAACTGTTTCAATGGTAAGAAGAGAAAAACGTAAATATCTTAACGACATTTGTGCAGAAAGAAGTATTAAAAGAACTTGGAAATCTTTAAAATCTTTTAATTTATGTCCAAACAAAAATATCGTTATTCCTGGTATTCTGTCCGATCTTAATGATATTAACAATTATTTTGGCCAATATTTGCAAAATATTTCTGACTGTTCATTAAAACAAAATTTCTATAAGGAACATAGTTTTAATAGCGACGTAACCTTTTCTTTTAGAATGGCCGAGGTTGGCGAGATTCATGATATTATTCAGTCAATACGTACTGATGCTTTTGGGGTGGATGGTCTAAATGCATCAATGTTAAAATATTGTAGCCCTTTTATAGACAGATATGTGACACATTTAATTAATTGCTGTATAGAAGGAAGTTACTTTCCAGACCCATGGAAAGCCTCAATTGGAAAACCATTGCCAAAAATAAAAGATCCGCTAAATTTCTGTGATCTTAGAATAATTAGTATATTACCTATTCTATCGAAAATTTTTGAAAAAATTTTATTTAACCAATTGTATCAATATTGTGTTACAAATAGTATTATACCGGAAAATCAATGCGGATTTAGGAAGAATTTTAGCACATCTATAGTATTGGTGGGTGTTACTGATGATATTATTACGGCTATTGATAAGCAACTTAGTAGTGCATTGGTTCTCCTTGATTTTTCCAAAGCTTTTGATACCGTTAATACTATACTATGGTATTCAGGAACACTCACTTCAACTTTTAAAATCATATTTTTTAAATAGATTTCAAAAAATTTCTCACAATAACTCTTTTTCAAATGAAATAAAAATTTTATCGGGTGTGCCTCAAGGATCTATTCTGGGACCCCTATTTTTTATAATTTACACTTCTGACATTTTAAAATCATTAAAATATTGCAAAATTCGGGCATACGCTCATGATACTCAAATTTATTTACATTTCAATCACAATGATTACATTAATTCATCAAATCTGATAAATGAAGATTTAAATATTATTAAACAGCAGTCTTTGGAACATAATCTTAACCTAAATCCTTTAAAATCAAGACTTATGCTTTTTGGCAGTATGGGTGGCTGTAAATTTCTTAAAATAAAATTTTAGTTTAAATATTGATGGTGTAAAACTTCCTATGGTGCAATCCGCAAAAAATTTGGGAATTATAATTGACTCGGAATTGCGTTGTAAAAAAACGTAAAAAACTTAATTCAGAAATCATATCTGTCATTAAAAATATTGTATAATAGCCGACATTTTCTCAGTTTTAACTTACGTAAAATGTTGGGTGAGTCATTAGTTCTTTCTAGCTTTAATTATTGTGATTTTATATATGGGCCTTTCTAGATCTAGTTCATATAAATCGTATTCAAAAAGTACAGAATACATGTTCGCGTCTTATTTTTGGCCTAAGAAAATTCGACCATATATCCCATATCTTCAAAGAACTTCGTTGGTTAAAAATGAATAACCGCAGAATGTTACATTTAGGCAATTTTTTAGTAAAAATTTTGAGAAATCCATCATTACCATTTGCTATAAGGAATAAGTTTTTGTTTCGTGTAAATATACATACACGTAATATTAGGGATAGCAATAGGATCACCATGCCACATTACCAGAGTGCCATGTATCAGAGGTCTTTTACGTACAATGCTATCAAATTGTTTAATTCCCTACCTTGTGAATTAACTTCCCTTAATGAAAAAGAATTTAAAATTCAGTATAAAAAATATGTTCGTTGCCTCCAGGAATCCTGAGAATCTTTTTCTAGTTTATTTTTTAACTAACTAATTCCGAAGTTTTTTGCTTAACTCCATTACCACGAGAACGGGGTTCAGTAGAGTAGCCTTTCTGGCTAGACTGCGCCTTGCTCTTGTAATGTTTTTACGAAATGTATTTTTTTATGTATGTTAATTTTGAAATAAAAGACATTTATTATTATTATATATATATATATATATATATATATATATATATATATTATAAAAGAAAATAAAGAAAGGAACATAAACATTCATATTAATCCTCGTGATTGATACATCAATGGTCCTTAACTAAGTAAAATGCTTTTTTTAAGAGAAACGATCTATTGCATTTTATAAATTTTATGCCTCTCATTGCCCTGAAATGTGAAGACAGTTTATTATACAAATTCATGCTGTTATATATAGGAGAGCTTTTACGTTCTATGCTTAGGAATTAAAAAAATTTTTACTTCTTGTATTACAAGGAGTTGCAGATCCCAGTGTGTCAAACATTTCTCCATAATTATTTAAGAATGATCAGCATCGAAATAGTATACGGAAATAAGCCCTTCTCTATCTAGCGTATTTTTAACTTAGAACATACGTGGTCTACATGATGCAAAAATGAAAGTTGAGGATTGAGATATGTTCCCAAAAATTTAACATTTTTTGAAAACACTTTAATGAGTTTAATGAGGAATGGTTTTCGATTAAACATGTTTATGTAGTCAGTTTTGGCAATATTTAGAATAGGTCCATTTTTCCTACACCAAGATTCCACATCACTAGAGATATTTTTTACATTGGTATGGAGATCATCAAGGGTATCTGCTGCAGCAATAATAGCAGCAGTCAGCAGCGTACATTGTAACACATCCAGATCGTATATTCAGAAGTAAATCAATAACATACGTTATGAACAACAGTGGTCCCAAAAACTGAGCCTTGTGGTACATAAAGCTCCACAGAACTTCCTTTGGAACGAATTCCTCAGCATAGATATATACAATTTGTATATGCATATTACAAATCGTTTTTATTAATTGTTTAATAAGTCAGTATACAAATACGTTATTTGTAATAATACATGCATAATATAGAGGGTGAAAGCCTGCAATTATTTTAACAGGTAAATGTTAATACTCAACACTCAAGGGCTGCAAACGCAGAAATAATGCAACTGTACTCTATAAATTCTGTACAAAGAGACATTTGGAACGTTAGATTAAGCGATTGTATTAAGACTTTGAATTTTTGCCATATAATTAGTATAACTTATGAATTATTATTACACTTTTATTTAATATTATTTTAAATAAGGAAGCCAATTATTTTCAACAAATAAACATTAAAAATATTTAATTTAACACCACTCACAATACTGCAATAGCAACGACGAAAGTTTTTTACAAATTACACGATACGCTAATGTCTTTTATGGTGGCCAAAATAAAAATTTAAGAAAATTAATTCGCTGTTTTCGTATGCATTGATACTGACACAAATAATGTTTTATCGTTTTTTTTTCACTATATCACAAAATATTAATGATCGACTAAGTAGGTACAAATAAGATAGATTTCTTGTTCAACTATGTTATATTTTTATCTATTTATAGTAATAATTTTGAGAAGAACAACTTGCACCGTAAAAAAGAGTATTTCGTGTTGCCGGGTTTTACGCTCTAAAATAGGAGGCATGCAGTGATTATATCGCATTTAAATTTTAGCAGCTATTTTTAACAAGAACGTTAATTATTGAATTATTAATGATGTAACAATCGTTTTGGGTAATGAAATAAATGAAGTATTTAGTAGTTTGCTCAAATTATGACAAAATAAATTCAATATGTATTTATCTCTTTTTTTCTCAGAAATGCTTATCAAAAGGGCTTTATTTTTCTTTTACTCAAAGACCATGAAATCACCTCATAATAAATCGTTTTATAAAGAAAAGAGAGACATATTACAATGTATAAAATATGTCTAAAGATATTGCTATATAGCGATATTCATTCATATATGAACTGTGTCACTTGGGTCTATGTGTGGTGGAATTCGTTACGAGAAAATTTCTGGGCAAAAGCTAAAGGCCAGTTTATAGATATTTTGATATATCTTTTATTGATAATTATTTATTTTGTATACATTTTTTACAGCTCTTGCTACATTTTTAACTTAAATCTTAAATACTCTTCTTGCTCATGAGCAAATAAACATTTGTCACAACATCAATTTCGTTCATATATCTACAAATAATTTTCATTGGAACAAATAAAAATGTTTCATCTCCGCACAAGTTATGTGTTTTATTATTGTCCTCCATAAAATGGAAGTTTTATTCCAGGAAATGGAATTTTATCGAATCTTAAACATTTTATTACGCCGCCATTTTATTTTGTCATACAGGATTCACTCTAAAATTTTAATCGTTTATATCTCCATCAATCTTGATTTTGGTACAAAATTTCAAGTCACTAAGTAGTTTTTTGAAACTGATTTTATAAATATTTCAATACGCTGCCATTTTGTCCCGGCATCCTCACTACACTAACATTTTATCAGTTTATACTTACATCACGCTTAGTTTTTGTACGAAATTTGAGCTCAATTGGATATGTCATTTTTATATTATGATTTTTTTATCAGTTCATTAGGCCGTCATTTTATTTCGCCATCCTGTATTCGTAACAAAATTTTACCATGATTGATTAGTTTTTTACGCAATACTTGATTTTTGTACAAAATTTTATTTAAATTAGATTAATTTCTTAGTAATGATTTTTTTAACTTTTCACTAGGCCGCCATTTTGTTCCGCCACATTTGATTTTTACCAAATTGTTACCAGGTCATCCCTATATGACCCCTAATTTTTTACCAAAATTTGAAGTCAATCAACTTTTCAGCTATGCCGCGAACTGTCAAATTAACGAAACTGAAGAAAACATGTTTTTCGGCATATGGGTCTGAAAAATGAGGATCTGCAAAATCTCGGAGCTGTTTTTTTCACGATTACAATACTTCCCTTTTACGAGCCAAATAAAAATTGGTTAATACCCACAAATAACACAGTTTATATATTTATATAGTTTTTTGAAAATAACTTAAGGTAAGTACATATTATATAAATCGTAATATTTTCCCTTCCTTATTAAAACTGAAAGTTTTATTATGAGGTAAGTGCCGTGTAAAAAATGGGTCAAGCCCTTTTAATGTAACTTTCCTTCCCTTTATTAAAAAAAATTTAAATATATTACAATTTATATATTAGGCCTAAAGTTATTACCAAATAACTTTATACTATAAGCATATGCAAAATATAATTTACTATTTTTTTAAGCTAATGCAACATATCAAAAATGTTTCAAATCAGTTTAAACAGCCGATTTTGTGCAGAAGTTAAAATTAGTTGGATAAGCTTTTGACCCAAATACTTCGAAATATAATTATAATAAAAAATCGTTAAGGAATTTTTTAAAAATAGCAACAGCAATTAAGCTTCTAAAACCATCCTTAAAGAAGAAAAAGTTGTTTAAGCAAATCCATAATATCCCACAGCATACTTATTTTAAGGTCGTTTTTGCAAACAAAATATAATATTTGTAGTTGGAATAATTAAAAATTTGCCTTTATAGCCTAAAATTATATTGTTTCAAAAATGATTTCATGATAATACAAAATAAAATTGACTACTGAATAAGATACAGGGTGAAGTCAAGGCATACGTTTTTTAGTGAATTTTTGAAACACCCTGTAGCATAAACTGCCTGCAATTTTTAAACTGTATATCGGTAACTTTGAAGCCTGATTCTTTGAAAACATTGTGATTTTTGGATTATCAACGTATCTTTTTTTTTTAATACAGCAATATTAGTATGGTGATGTTTTACCCGTATTTCTCTTACCCACCCATAAAAATGTGAATATTAAAAATTCCACTCGAAATAGGGTTACTGACTTTTTTTTTCAAAATAGTAAAAACATAATTTAGCCCAGATTATTGTTCATATGGAAACAAATTATTGATGTTGAAGTCAAGTTAGAAAAACAAAACTAAAAAATGGGATCAACTTAATGAAAAAAAAAACAACGTAAAAAATATTATTCTATATGAAGACCGTTGTTTTCTATCACTGGTTGAATACGTCTATATAACAGGTAAAATTCTTGTAGAGTGTTCGGTGGGTGATGGTGTGAACGAATGGTTCTTTTCAGGAAATCCCAGACATTTTCTATAGCATTAAGATCTGGTGATTTTGCTGGTGATCTTAAATGATCAATCTGGTTCTCCTGGATTTGTTCAAGTATAATCCTAGCTCTATGCGGGCGAGCGTTGTCATCCAGAAATATTCAAAATTGTACCTGTGTTCTTCAACGATATCATTTATAATGTCGTTTCGATAGGGCTCACCATTCATGTTAAATGGAGTACGACCACCGTAAAAAATCCCAGTCCAAACCATTATTTCTCCACCTCCGTAAGGATGAACCTCTTGTACTAGACCCAGTTCGAACGCGTCCTCCAGTGTTTCTTCAAATCCTCAATCGCCTTGTATCACTATGCAAGCACACTCTGGTTTCATTCGTGAACATGACATTGTTCCATTCTTCATTCCAACCGACTCTTTCTCGACACCAGCTAAGCGATTCCGTAGTAAGAAGCATAGTAAGAAGCACAGAGCGCCAAGGTAATCTTGCCCTTAAATTGACCGCAAATAAGTGTTTTATAATAGTTCTATAACTGACCTGAACTCCGCTGGCTTTTCTTAAATCACGGGCTATTCCCGAAGCTGGCCTAGTCATATTTCTTCGTGCTGTTAAAGTAACGAAACGGTTCTGTATTCTAGTGGTAGATCACGGTCTTTCAGAGACAGAACCTGTTCTTGAAATCGTTTATTTAACCTACTGATCACACTCTGTGAAACATGAACTGCATTTGCGACATCTGCTTGACTTATACCAGCTTGTAGCATACCGATAGCTCTATTGGCGTCTATCGTTAAGTGGCTTCTTACCATTTCGCACAATATACAAACGCTTCTCTCAGTATTAATAAAGGGTGTTTTTTTTAGAGGCGGAGAACATTAATTTGGCAATACTGTTTTCTGTAACAGCCGATGTGACAGTTCGTGGTCGTTTTGAGGTTAGTTTGGTTTGGCAATTCATCATGAATAGACTAACGCCGGAGCAACGTTTGCAGATTGTTCAAATTTATTTTGAAAGGCACGCTTCAGTTCGAGAAACATTTCGAGCATTAAGTGAGTTTTATGGTGCTCATAACCGTCGTTCGTCACCACGTTTACTCTAATTGATAATACGCATCCCGTATGATAATACGCATCGCCATACAGTGCGTACACAGCAAGCGATTGATGCTATGCAGCGTAGTGTTGATGATGATTCAAATGTGTCAGTTCGTCATCGTGCTCAACAATTAATTTTGTGTCCATCAACTTTATGGAAAATTTTGCGTAAAGATCTGGGTTTACGTGCGTACAAAATTCAACTTGTGCTGGAGTTGAAACCACACGATCATTGTTCGCGGCGTACATTAGCTGAATGGGCAGAAGGAAACATTGCCAATGATCCACAATTTCGTTTGAAAATTTTGTTCAGTGATGAAGCACACTTTTGGTTAAATGGATACGTAAATAAACAGAATTGCCGAATTTGGGGCGATGAGAATCCACAAGCCATTGTCGAAACACTATTACATCCAGAAAAACTCACCGGTTTGGTGTGCTTTATGGGCCGATGGAATCATTGCTCCTTATGTCTTCAGAAATGCTGATGGTCAGAACGTTACAGTCAATGGTGAGCGGATCATTATTACTAACTTTTTCGTGTCTGAGGCTTCTATCAAAGGCATTAATGCTGTAGACATGTGGTTTCAGCAAGACGGCGCTACATGCCACACAGCACTCGAAACAATTAAATTTACTGCAAGAAACATTTGACTAACGCTTAATTTCTCGAAATGGACCTGTTAACTGGCCACCTCGTTCATGCGATTTGACGCCATTAGATTACTTTCAGTCTACGCTGATAAACCAGAAACAGTTGAACATTTGGAAGCCAACATTCGACGCGTGATTGCCGACCTACAGACTGCTGTACTGCGGAGAGTGTGTGAAAATTGGGATTACGCCATGTACGCGCCAGTCGCGGCGGTCAAAAACAATTCATTGATATTAAAAACAATTTTTTTGTCTTTTATTTCAATTTGAAGTTCTCTGCCTCTAAAAAAAACACCCTTTACTCATGATATCTGTGATGACATTTCAAAGCATTCTAGATGTTTTATGGGCATAATAGAAATACGGGTAAAACATCACCATACTAATTTTGCTGTATTTTCTTTAAAAACAAAAATACGATGATCATCCAAAAAACAAAATGTTTTTAAATAATCAGGCTTCAAAGTTACAGAGATGCAGTTTAAAAATTGCAGGCAGTTTATGCTACAAAGTGTTTAAAAAATTCACTAAAAAACATATGCCTTGACTTCACCCTGTATCTTATTCAGTAGTCAATTTTATTTTGTATATCATGAAATCATTTTTGAAATAATATTAATTTAGGCTATAGAGACAAATTTTTAATTATTCCAACTAAAAATAATATATTTTGTTTGCAAAAACGACCTTTTTTTTCATTATCCCTATCTTTTTTCCATGTGTGTATTTACCCAGTACTAAGATAGTTAAAGTACTTAAGTACTTATATTCTTTAATATAATTTTATAATAATATTTTCAATTTACTCTTATTACAAAACAAATAAAGTACTAGAAATAAAACACAAAATTTCCAGTTAATCATATATACTGCCAAATACTAAAGCACTTGGGAGGTGATGTCACCTAAGAATTGTAATTACATCCTGGCGGGTTCCTTATAATAAATGTGGGAACTTAATATTCATACCACTCTTGCCTATCGAGCAGGAATTGACTACATGTATTAAAATTCATTGATTTAACAACAGGTTTTTGATGACTGGACCTGTTATTTTTAAACTAATTATTATTTTTTCCGCATTATTAAAAAAGGTAGAAAAAGAACTGCAGGCTGCAGACACTGGCAGGACAGGGTAGGATAGAAGATCTCTCTAGCGCCAGATACATGATATCTACTTAAAGCATTTACCATTAAAAAATCGGAATCATTTCTTTCAGTACGAATAGTAAAGTGTAACTTAATATAGTTCCGCACATAAGTCATTTAATATACTGCCTTTTCAAACCTTTTTATAGCTCGCCGTTTTGTTCCACCATATTGGGATCGTACCAATATGTTTCTTTCTATCTAAAAAATAAAAAACATGCGTTTTCTGCAGATCACATGAAATGTTCGGTGAACTATGCTACGGTCGGAATTGTTGATATTCACACTCAGCTAGACACAGCTTATAGAAAATCCCTTAGAGATTTTAATGAAAATGTATCCAAAAATCGTTATATTTTAAACAAAATTATAGATTGTGTAAAATTTTGTAGGGCATTCGAGCTGGCACTACGTGTCTATGATGAAACGGCTTTGTCTGAAAATCCAAAATAGACTATCCGCTTTAGCAATATTAAGTATCGAGAAATCGTTTATAAAAGGAATGTGCGTGCAATTTTAACGAACGTGTCATTCAGCATTTTTCCAATTCTAAAGAACGAAGAGTAGACCTGAACTTCGAGAGAATTTAAAGCTCAATTTAAAGACAAGATATTTATTTTTATTTTAAGTATGCCTATTTTTACATTTGTTATTGGCCTGACCCTTAATACAGACAGACAGACAGACCGACAGACAGACAAGTGGAATTAAGAAAACATATTTTTTGGCATTTAAAGACGCTAAAACGTAAATATAAGTAAACCTACAATTTTTTGTACGATTACAAACATTTCATTTGGCCGCCATTTTGTTTCGACATCTTGAATTCGTATTACAATTTTAACAGTTCATCACTTTTTCACAGTTAATTCTTAACATACATAATTTGAAATCATTAAGTAGTTTTTTAAGGCTGAACCATCTTGGATTCGTACAAAAATTTTACCACTTGATGCTTATATAATACTTGATTTTTGTGCAAAATTTGAGATAAATTAAATAAACTAATTTTTTTAACATTTCACTAAGCCGCCATTTTGTTTTGGATTTTTACCAAAATGTTACCAGGTCATTCTTGTATAACCCTTAAATTTTGGCTAAAATCTGAAGTCAATCTGAGAGAGAGGACCGACAGAATTGATAAAACTTATTTTTGGCACCTAGGGACGCTAAACGTGAAGATATGTAAATTTTTTTACGATTACAAACATTCTATTTGGCCGCCTTTTGAATTAGTACCACAATTTTACTAGTTCATGTCTATACCACAGTTAGTTATAGCATACAATTTGAAACCAGTCCATTAAGTAGTTATTCAGGCTGAATTTTTAAATATTTTGTTACGCCGCCATGTTGGATTCATACCAAAATTTTACCAGTTGATTTCTGCATAATACTTGATTTTTGTGCAAAATTTGAGATAAATTGGTTAAACAGTTTTTTAGTAATCATTTTTTTAACATTTCACTAGGCTGCCATTTTGTTTTGCCATATTGGATTTTTACCAAAATGTTACCAGGTCATCCCCATATGACCCTTAATTTTTGACCAAAATTTGAAGTCAATCGGGTACATAGTTTTCTAGCAAATCCACGAACAGACAGACCGACAGACAGACAGACATACCGACGAAATTGAGAAAACATGTTTTTCGGCATCTAGGGACCCTGAAAAAATCTCGGAGGGAGATTTTTTTGCGATTACAATATTTTGTTTTTACGGGGTAAGTAATAAGAGAAAACATGTTTTCGTGCATTCACCATGTCGTCCAGAATAATTTTTACGCAATTTACTCTTTAATTTGCCGAAAGGTTAGAAACTGAGAGAATTTTGATTCCAAATGCTGCTTATTTGACACTATTCTTAGTAAGTTAACAAGTAGAGCAGTAGAATTAATAGTTTCTAAATGAGAACTAAACTTCTGGTTTCACTATACAGTATAGTATGTATTTAATCTTAATCTTATTACAGAAGTATTTATGGCCTACTTATATACCTGAAATATAAGCAAAATAAGAATAATAATACTAGTAAATGAAAATGGCATAATAATTTATCATTGAAACTTCTAAAAAGTTTATCTTATCCTTGTAGTGTGGAGAAATCACGTTTTACATGAACGCCGGCTTTATATGTTTTACCACCTTCTAATAAAGATAAGGAAAAGTTACTAATATATGGAAATGTCATAAATATAAGTAAACATTTAGTCGTTAAATTCGCGTCTTAAAGTTTTTATCGATTCCTTTCAAAATGTGTAATGTTGTGTGTTTCTAAAAAATAAAATTGTTTTTTTAAAAAAGTCTTTCTTTCGGCCCGATTTATAAATTGCAGTCGTCGTCTATATACTTTACGTCGACAATAAGATAACGCTGCGTTCCTCACCGTTCGGAAGCTACCCGCATATGGCCCGGTTCAAATCCGACTGGGTGCACCATAGGTACCTCTTGCTTATATGTTTATAGGGTGCACAGACTTTGTTAGATAGTGAAGATCATTTTAGAAGTAAAATTCCACACACATAATTGCAGAATGTATATATAAAACATTCGTGCCAGTTAGAGGCCAGATGAAGTCGCACATCTCGTAAAATGGATAGAACTAGTTGGAGGAGACACACTTGCTAGTAGGTAGATCACTTGATAAAGATCAAAAGCTACAACATAACCCGAAAGTTGAGAGCTCGAGGCTGAGGGTATGGATCAGGGACCGAAAAAGTGACCGAGGACCATGTTAGGCTGTAGGTCCTCTAGTTAGAGCCTTTTCACGGAAACGAGACGTTCATAGTAAATAAAAAAAAGATTTTTCTCTACATACTCGTACTATTATCTAGATTTAAGTTAAATGTCAACTGCGTATCTTTTCTAGAAGAGTCATAGCAACATACAGCTTTATTTGTGCATAGATGACATTAACGCAAGTCCTGATATTTTCTATCATATTATAGCAAATTTAGATAATTGTAAATGCCCTGAAGTTTAAATAATGTTGAAATGCTATTGCGTCATGTATTTGCACTCGCACACATACACTTTATATTTTTTATTTGGAGGCACATATGCATTTCAGAAGACAATTAAGAAAGCAGATTAATAATTTAAGGAAATTGTAGATTTTTTAATTTTAATTTTTAATTTTTTTAAAAATGTATTTAATTTATTTATTAAGGAATATAAAACGTAACAGTAACAGTATTCACTAATAGTACCTATAGAATATAATTAACAGTAATTTACACAAATTGAAAAGACAAAAAAAGATTTATCATACACTAAAACAGTAAAAAGCGGGGATCGAACCCACACTTCTGGATCTCTAGTCCATTGCTCTAACCAATTGCGCTATCATACCACTGATAAGCATTTCCGTAGAACTTGTACATATTCAAACACACCAGTATCAAAACCATTGTCGATCCTGCCAATTATTCTAATCCGTTCCTGACTGGATGTCAAATGTGACATCGCTATTAGGAACCGTCTATATTAGCAAGTATAGGCACATTTCGGGAAGATGCAAGCTAACAAGCCAGACATTGTTCTGTTAACAAATGGGACAGCTCCTCAATGTCCATCATTAAGTTCTCTGCTCCAGGGCTCACCAACATACTGGTTAAAGAAAGGGAGAAGCATGCTAATTCAATTGATGGCCAAATTTAGAAGACTCCACGCTGAGTATAGGGTTCAACTAATCTTCCTCATTGTTGCCGCCTTTGGGGATAGGGGATATTAAAAATCTAGTCCATCAGAACAACTTGTGATGGGGATGCAGAAAGCTGTCGTTTTGGGGTCTCTTTGTTTACTGAGATAGATGAGTTTAGCCGATGACCACTGACCGAATGAACGCGAGGAGTGATTACCATGCAAAATAACCTTCCGCGAAGCATCAGAACAACTAGGAATGAGAGGAAAGCAGAAAGCTGTCGTTTTGGGGTCTATTTATTTACTGAGACAGATGAGTTTAGCCGACGATAACTGACCGAATGAATGTGGAGTGATTATCGTGGGAAATGACCTTCCTCGTGACACTTTGGATGAGTCGGAGAGTCGTTAGACCTTTTTAATAATAGTAATAATAAATAAATAAATTATAATCTGAAGGAATTGATATAAATTACAGTTTACAGGATTTGTGTAAACCTATTAGCAAATAACTATCTGCATATATCGACTGTGTTATAAGTACGTAATGGAATTCTGTACTAGGAAAGTTGAAGGTAAAGGCGAATTTACCGATTTTTTTATATTTTGTTACAATTTTTAGTAAACAAAAGAATATGATCTTGTGAAAATTCTATAGATAAAAACGGTAAGTGTATTTGGGGTAATCAATTTGTAAAGAAGATGACTTAATAATAGCAATAATACTTTTCACATTAAGAAATAATAATGATATTGATAATAATATAAATAAAATTAATATAAATAAATAAAATTAATGAATTTACAGTAAACAGTTATTAAGAAAACTTATGTAAAAAAGCATGTAGATAAATTTATTATAAGTAGCTTTTATATACATTTCAAAGTAAACGACGAAAACATTGTAACATTGACCTACTTATACTTTTAATGGTTAATAACAAAACAAAAGCAATCGTGCACTGTATGGCTCTAAAGTTTCATATTATAATAATTTATGTAGGTACCGTTTTACACCATGTCACTGACATTTTATTAACACTGCTGATCCAAGTTAGATCATAGCAAAATATTCGTTACGAGCTAAGCAAAACAATTACCTCGTTTATAGTGATTGGAGATTTATGAGAAGAGAAATTGTACTGACGTTTATTAGTCGTGATCATATTGTAAAAGCTATTCATTATTGGCAAAGTAACGTTTGGTGCAATTATTTGTGCCTCATTATTGGCTCGTTTGATAAGTCCTTAATGTTTAGATAGTTTCAAATTAAAATAGTAATTTAATGGTTTTACTTATTTTTATTATTGATGTTTTGATACTTAGTCGTTAAAAAACACGGCTTACTGTTTTCAAAATTTTATATACTTTTACGCATTAATATTAGTTAATTATCAGCCATATGACTGACATATGGTTAGTAAAATGGCAATAAGTGTCCAAGATTAGTATGAGATGGTACAAACTCGATAACTTTATAGAATAAAGTAGATTTTATGTACTGCTAGGAAACATCTGTTACTTAGAAACATCTTTATTTGTGATACTGAAGAAATATACTCAGGTGCTGGTCCGCTTAATATAAACTTGTGCCCAGGGTATCCCATTTTCGGCACTTTTTTCAAACAAAATTCCGGTAGGTAATTTATTATACTAAAGATGTAATACTTTCAAACTTAATTCAAAGTATCTTTTTTAACTCTTAACTCTTAGTTATTAAATATCACTGCATTTTAACTTAAATATAATAAAATTATCGAATTTTACTCAAATAAAAACAATAATTACCTATCTTGCTCCTATTTTTAAAATGAAGGCTATTTTCCCGTATGAAAAATTGGCAGATTTTCCTTGTTCTTCTAATAGCGTTCAAAAGAATCATCTCGTCATTTTGGAAAGTTCAATCGATTCCGCATGAGGTTCCGTTACAGTGTGTTTTATATATTTTATTTTGTGTGAAAAAAGATTCAGAGATCGAGGGGGGCATCTTACAGGTCCGTGGGTACCGATTCATCTTTGAGGACAGGTATCGTCTAAAAATGCACTTAAAAGCACAGAGTTGTGGCTTAGGGCACCGGCAGTTGTGGAATAACTTCTTCAAGGATTTCTAGATACCAACGCGCTGTGAGACCTCCTTCAAAAATTCTAGAGACTATGCGTCTTCCAAAAATGAAACACTAGACCCCAACCCCAAAGCGGCTTTGTTGTGACCTCTCAAAAATTAAATGGTGATTTTCTGAGGATCAGTTTCTGGTGTTATGGACTCGCACTTGAAAAATAAGATTCATCGGAATATTCGGCGCTCGGCATCGCCGGGCTGTGCTGAACTATGTAGAATTTATATGGGTGATACTTATATTTTTGCAAAATTCTTTGAGCAGCAGATTTGAATAGACCAGTTGCTTCCTCTATTCGCTAACAAGAAGCTGAAGGCGTCGCTTCTACATAACCCAATACGTTTGTTTCTTTTCTCTCTCTATCTTATTTGGTTTATGCTTTAGGACGGGGCTGGATAAATGCACCGGGCCCTACTAAATTTGAATAAATGCGCGCAAATATGTCTCGGAAAGTTTGCCTTCTCTCTAGATATCTGATATGAACAAAAAGGACTCCTAACATATTTTCCTAACCATAGCGCTCAATATGCGTTATCTTTGTAAATATATTTCCGAAGCTTCTTAAGGATTTTCATTAGATTGCATGAAATAAACCACCATATCATACTTTCACATTTCTTATAGACCGCCATTATTGTAAAAAAAGTAAATTAAATATAATATACACCAAAACAACAAAAATTCCAAACAAATTAGCCATAGCCAACTAATTGGACACAAAAGAAAATTTTAGAAAATCTCGAATTTTAAGCTTCTTCTTCAAAATAACTGCATATATGTATATATTTTTGGGAAGATCACATTATTCCTGATAAACACAAAGAATAATATAAAGGGTGTCTCATTTAAAAAATAAAGCTTGGTCCGATAACTTTTTGACCTGACCCAGTATACTTATTCTGAAAGCAGCACCGAATTTTACGGAAAAAGTTATCTAAGGAACAATTTTCGTCTTTTAAATAAGTTATCAGATAGCTGGGATACAAGGAGTGCCTGAAAATGCAAGTTTTAAAAAACGCCCTTTATTCCAAAAACCAAAACGGCTATGAAAATCCAGCTGTCACCATCTTTAAGCTAGTATGTAGCACATGTCGAGAAAACTGTAACGCTCTATCTTTAAAACATCGCAAAAGTGCTGAAATTGGTATACCCTGTAAAACAAGTATCGATAGGTTTAAATAATAAGTTTTTTGGGAAAAACCGGTTCAAATTGCTAAGCTATTCTTTAATCGGAAGTAGTTGGACCTTCTAGAAAAATCCCCATTTTTAATTCCCTCATAAAAGGGAAGTATTGTAATCGTAAAAAAACCACCCTCCGAGATTTTTCAGATCTTCACGTTTCAGGGTCCCTAGATGACGAAAAACATGTTTTCTCGATTCCGTCGGCCTGTCTGTCTGTCGGTCTGGCTGTGCGCAGCATAGCTGAAAACCACACCCGATTGACTTCAAATTTTGATCAAACATTAAGGGTCATATGGGGATGACCAGGTAACATTGCGGTAAAAATCCAATATGGCAAAACAAAATGGCGGCCTGGTGAAATGTTAAAAAAATTATTACTAAGAAAGTGCTTTTCTACTTATCTCAAATTATGTAGGAATCAACCAGTAAATTTTTGGTACAAATCCAAGATGGCGGAACAAAATAGCGGCTTAACAAAATATTTAAAAATTCAGCCCAAAAAACTACTTAATGAACTGATTTCAAATTATGTGCCATATCTAATTGTAGAATAGATATAAACTAGTAAAAGTGTGGTACTTATTCAAGATAGCGGAATAGCGGAACAAAATGGCGTCCAAAGAAATTGTTTGTAATCTCAAAAAATCACCCTAGCAGGTTTAATATATTTTCGCGTTTTAGCGACCCTAGATGTAAAAAAATATGTTTTATCAATTCCGTCAGTCCACCTATCGGTTTGTGTGTCTGTCTGTTAGTTCGCGGCATAGCTTAAAAGCTACTCATCAGATTGACTTCAAATTTTGGAAAAAAATTAGGGTTTATGACCTGGTAATATTTTGATAAAAATTAAATATGTCGGCCTAGTGAAACGTTAAAAAAATATTACTAAAAAAATTAATTTACCTCAAATTAAAAAAAAAAACAACTGTTACATAAAAATGAACCGGTAACATTTTGGTATGAATATAAGATAGCAAAACAAAATGGCGGCCTAATAAAATATTTCAAAAATCAGTCTGAAAAAAAAACTACTTATTAGATTAATTTCAGATATTGTGAAAGCATTAAGTGTAATATAGGGATAAGCTGGTAGAGTTGTGTTACGAATTGAAGATAGCGGAACAAAATGGCAGTCAAAGAACTTGTTAAAAATTAACGCAAAAAAAATCTTCTTATTCAATTGACTGTAAATTTTGGAGAAAAATTAAATATGATATAAGAATAAAGTGGTGCTAATTCAACATGACGCACTGTGGTCAAAAATTAACATCTAGGGTTCCAAAAAATAGGAGGACTTTGATTCTATTTTCTAATAGTCCTTTTGCCGAAATTAAAGCCTTGTATTACTTTATTATGATGTTTTATTACACTATACACTACCACATAAGACATACAGTGTGTCTCCTAATATGGAGTACCTACCCAAGAGAAAAAAACTTTTTTAATTTTTATTTTTTGACCAAAAGTCATTATTTTTTTAAAAAAGTCTTGTTTGATAAAAAAACCTATTATATTATAAGTATACAGTGCGGGTTCAAAAATTGAAAAAAATTAAAAAGTATTAACCCTAATTTTTTTTAACTTTGCGAAAATTCGTGTTTTGCATTGATAATCGTATGGATTTTACTTTCGAGTACTCTACTCATACAAGGTTTTTTTGTATAGAAAGGCCAATTTTTGTGATCTGAACGGATGAAAAAAAATCAAATTTTCAAAATGATTATTTTTAAAAAAATTGCAATAATTTTATAGGTTTTAATATGAATTGGAATTACATTATTAATACTTAATATTTTAGGGCCTATATTTCAGTGTCACCTTAAGGTATAGAATAGCGTAAGTCTTACTTAAGACTTAAAAACGTATGTCAAAGTAGGACAGACATTATGTTCAAGTGAAACTTAATTTTAAGGGAACATAAATATCGGCCCTTACAACTATAAAAAAACATATATAAAATACTAAAGCTAAACATATAGAAATAATAAGTTTTAATCAGAATCTACATCAGATGGTATTTCTGGGGATTCTAACAGTAAAATTACATCTTTGTTGATTGAACCGCTTTGCCTAGGTGCTAAAATTCGCATACTAGAAATTAATGGATCCGATGAAATAAGCAAAATATTAAATAAATCTTCATTGGTTATCTTTCGAGACATCTTTCGTGTATTATGTTCTCTATAATATTTGACTTCTTTGTGTCTTGATTCTTGTGCATCTTCCCCTAACTGTCCAATTGGCACTAAAAAATAATCGATAATATCTTTTCCGTGTAAAAGTATTTTGTGCACAGTGGCAGGCATTGGATACCACTCATACAACTGCACGTACAACTTTGCGGTTACATAAGCATAATCTCCAAAAGTGGACGAATTTATTTTAAAGTTGGAGCTTAAGGCTTTTAAAATTACACCAAATCTATGAATTAATTGTTGGTCAATACCCGTAATACGAGACGATAATGCTGGATAAGAGAAAAACTTTCGCGCAGTGTTGCCATTATTTGTTGTACCAAAACCAGGTTTTACGGAATCTACTAAAAGATCCATGTCAGTTCGGAATGATGTTATGATTTGTTGTTTTTTAGCGGAATATAATTTCTTATATTCATGTCCACGAACCTGCCACTTTCTAAAATCTTGTCGATAAGAAATGTGCAAAAAACATTCAAAGCATCTAATATAAGCATGTAAGGATGATATACCAAAATCAAGACACAAAGGATCATATGGACGAGATATTACCTTATCTAACTTATTAAATTCGGTTGGACCAGCTTTACAAATGTAGCATTTTTGGGTAGAAGAATTGGAAGTCAAGGCATTACACACTTTTCCATCTACCATTGTTTTAAAAAGCTGATGATTAACAAAAAATTCCGTATTTTCAATGAATAGTCTGGTAGGATTAAGATTTTCAATTTGATTTTGTATATAGCAAAATTCCGATTTTATAACATCATTAGTTTCTTTTACAAACTGAATCCGTATTGGCCTACAAAAACGGGTGGAAGAAGTACGTGAATTTTGCCATAAAATCAATTTGGAATTTTGTTGTTGGTGATATAACTGTAAAGGAACTATAGATGTTGTTAACAGACTTGAGTCATCAACGCGATTTTCATTTGATTGAAAATGTTGGTTATAATTGCTTTGACTTCCACTTCCATCTGCCCCCCATTTATAAAGCATGTGTAAATTAATACTGGATTCACTATTAATAATGGAGGAAAGTACTTCATTTTGTGTTTCAGCAATTCTTGATACAGTGTGATTTAACAAAGACTGTAATGGAACTTCAGCAGATGTTTCGGTAACAATAATTTTAGAAGAAGGGTAACATTTTTTTTTAGCTTCCAGAAGTTTATAATAAGGAGGATACAAATGTTTTAAATTTTTGTGTTTAGCAGATTCTCTTAAGTTAATGTACTGACAGCGAGTCAACTTTAGGCCTATAAATAACGCTAAGGCTTCGTCTGTAGAATACACTAATGTTTTTGAGTCTTTCTTTAATCCTAACTTTTTTATTCGTGTTGCGCTTTTAGGAGAATAAGAAATCTTACCAACCAGAGTAGCGGCATCCCTATTACCACATGAGAAGAGTTTCATTTGTGTAGCCAGGCAGAGTTCTTCCTTACTTGTTGAGGCAAGAATTTTTGAGACTCTTCTGCGTTTAGTCTGTTGGCTTGCGTTCTCAAATAAAACTTTTGGGCGGCCACGTCCTGCTTCTGTTGACCCATTAGGTGTAGTTTCAACATTACCTGATGTTAACACAACTGTATTAAGCCACTCTTCATTTTTTTGCATAAATCTATTTTTAATGCCGTGATTTTCTTTCCATTTTCTCCAAAGAGCGACGCAAAATACATGTACAACTCTTTTAACTTCTTTCTGATCTTCTATTTTCATATTTTCACTCCCAATTTTATCACATATATATTCAAAAAGAAAATTTTTTGATTTCACCTCGAGGGGACGAAATGGGGATTTACTTTGCGAAAGATCAAATAGGCACATTCTGGAAAAGCTCTCACGGGTACCTAAAAAAATCGTTAAATTTACCTATTGTCGGCGTTTGTGGATAACGTAATTTGTACGTATAAATCAAAACATAATGCAGAATCATATTATGTTAAAATATTTATGTTCTAACTTGTTCTAAAAAAGTAAACTCACTATAACCATAGAATTATTATATTTTTTAAAAATCTGACACCTTATATTGTTTTTTTAAATTTTATAAGTATAAAAAAATTAAAAGAAATTCTAACAATGTGTGATGATAATACATACCTCTGGGAATATAAGCCATTTTAGAATCACGCGTAAACACTACTTATACTGTCACCAACGCTTTGCAAACTAATCAAAATTTGAAAAGTCACAACGCGATAAACAGAGCTCAAGGATGACGCGATGTTTGCGGCGTGGTAAAATGTAAAAATAAGCCAATAATATTTTAAAATTGTTAAATATATATTCAAACATTATCTATTAGTATAGTGTATCAAGGAAAAGAAAGTTGGGTTAAGTAGTTATTTTTATTTTTGGAAAGCTAGACACTAATTTTTGATCACAGTGTGACGTAACAAAATCGCGGTGTGTGTCAGTGTAAAGACTACTTATTGAATTCGTTTTAAATTATTCCCAAAATCAAGTGTGACATAGGTCGAAACTGGTAAAATATTGTTAGGGATCCAGTATATTGGAACAAAATGGCGTTTAATAAAATTGTTTGAAAAGACAGTATATATGGTTCCTAAATTACTATATACTGAACTTATGGTTCACACTTATACCTGATAAAATGAAATATTCATAATGAGGGAAGTTCCGGGTAAAGAAAATTTACCGATTTTTTAGATTTTGATTCAGAAAATTAGCATTTAATCATAAAGTGCGGTGATAATTCAACTTTGTTTTGGTAAAATTCCCATCGGTGGTTTATCTTAGGAACCTATAGTTGTTCATCTTCCTATATATTTTTTGTCAAAAAATACTACGAAATTTCAAGGAATTAAATCTCAAATACATAACTGATTTTGTGCCAAAGTGTTTTTAATACCGTATAAAAATAAAATATTTTCCTAAAACTTTAAATATAAGTAGCTGTTTGATATATGATATTAAAGCGAAAAATATATTAAAATGTATAATTATACATCAATTTCCTGATTATCGCACATTGAGAGTAGACCATGTTAACAAATAACTAAATTACGAGAAATTGTTGATGCAAATTCAATGAAGCAATAACCATGGATTGGGAATAGAAGACTAAATGTTTGTATTTTTATATTTTGCCGAAAAGCCGAAATTCTTATGAGTACACTACTTGCTTATACCCAGTAATAAAGATACTTAAGCAATTTTTATTTCGTAATATAATAAAAGCCACACATTTTTCAGGAGTCGTTACATGATCTACACTACCAAATACCAAAGCAGTTGCAAGGTGCTGTAACCCAAGAATTCTAATTGTTTCCTGGTGGGTTGCTTATAGATTATTAAATATGGGAACTTAATATTCATATCACTCTTGCCTATCGGAATTGACCAAATGTATTAAAAGTCACTGATGTAACAACAGGCTTAAGATAACCGTACTTTTTAAATTACTTAATTAGTTTTTCACGCATTATTAAAAACGGTAGAAAAAGAACTAGCACTGGTAAAATAAGAATGGATGCAAGATCCAGATGTCGCCATCGTACACACTTAAAGTCTTAATTTTCAAAAATAAGGGGATGCTACGTCCAAAAATGTCATTTCAGATATGCGAATATTTTTGTACAAAAGGTGAAGATTTTTTTAACGCAGATATATAGTATACAGAATTGTTCAAAAGAAACGCACAAAATTCATATCTTCTCTTTGAGTCGATTTTCACAAAAAAAGTGAAGTGTTTTAAATGGTTATTCGTCTTTTTTGTAATATTTTCAGCCCCCTCCCTGCAAACCCTTAATTTGTAGGCACCCCAACTTTGTTTTTAAATGGCAACATAGTTCTATGAGATGGTCTCCTAAAACTGAGTCCGATACTAGCAACAAATTAAGGGTCTGCTCATTTCGTTCCAGTAAAATGAGTCCACATAAGTTTTTTAATTAAAACTAATATTCGAGGGGGACCCTTAGCACTTACTTAGTTGGGCTAATGTAATAAATGGTAAAAGTGATCTCCAACTTTTATTTGACATGCACCGAGTCTGTGGTAGATACCATCAACCCCACTTCGAATACCTTAAGCTGGTAAATTAGTAACCCCATTCTTATTATATTTTGTAGATCCTCACACTGTTTGGTCTATTTTTAAACACTCTCTCCTTCAAATACCCCAATAGAAAGAAATCCAATGATGTAAGGTCCGGGGACCTTGGTGACCATTCAATGGGACCCCGTCGACTTATCTACCTATTTGTTCCAGTACCTTCGAACATTTATATGAAAGTGTCGTGTTGCATCATCTTGTTGGAGCCATATTATTTCATAGAGAACATCCTCGTTAGAAAACGTTACTACTAATGCAGGTATTAAATCCAATGAGAGGAAATCTAAGCAGTAAGATCTTCTGCAAAGAAATATTGACCAAAATTTCGGTTATTTGTTATGCTAGCATACACATGGATTTTTTGGGGATGTTGTGTATGTCCCTCAGGTATCCACTGTGGATTTTGATTAAACTAGAATCGATAATTATGTCTATTGAAATAAATTATGTACGTTTTTGTTTCTGAAAATTGACATTTATTCATAGAGGGATGATAATCAAACTTTCTTCTTCAGACCAATTTTCTGAATATCGCCCATTGGAATTCGACTATATCAAAGTCAAAGTCCTTTTTGGCTTTTCCCAAGTAGAAGGAATCTTCATAAATCTTAAGTTAACGATATCTGAGCATTGAATGAGTTCATGAGTTTTCTGATCTCTCATGGTATAGGATAAGCGATATTTCTCAATACAGGACAGGAGCCACTTCAAGGAAACAATTATTTACAACTATAATTGACGAGAGGACAATTTGGTGTTAACTGCTTTAGGAATTTGCCGAACCCCTTTAACATTGAAGGTAATTTCGAACATTTTATATGGAGTTGTTAAAAGTCTAGAGGTTCTAGCCTACTGAAATGTTGTGAATAAATAAAGTCAAAATCGTAGCTTTACATCATCTACACGTCTAAATATATCACCAAAATGGTTATCAATACGGATTGATCTTGTTTTCGATTTTCTTACTGTGGATTACCCCCAGAAAAAATAAAATGTGGATAAATATTAAAACGTAATAACGTGATAAACGTATCTTTCTAGACATAAAGTTAATAGATAAATCAATCTTTATTTGGAACTTCCCTCCTAACGAATTGCATAACACACCTATAACACAGTTTGCATATGCATATAGTAATTTACTTAGTTTTATTCAAAATTTAATTATAAATTGTAATATGTATTTCGCTCTTCTTGACAAAGGAAAGCGTTTTATTACGAGGAAAGTTTTGCTAAAATATTTTTACCCATTTTACCTAATTATTAAGCTGTCGTTTTATTAAAAAAAGTTAAATATATTACAGTTTGTATAATATGTAAACAATTTTTGTTAAATAACTATTGTCACCATGGTAACCCCTGGGGATTTGTAGCAGTCTCTTTTAAAGTATTACACAAACGGTGAAACACGTTAAATTTCTCTTATCCCCTTATACATAAAACGATTCCCACTATAGACGGTAGCTCTAGTGGACAAAAGAGTCCTTAACGCTTAGCTTATTTTCTATTCTTGCATACATAATCTTTTTTTTTAAATAGGGATACATTAAGGAGGTAAAACTAAATTAAAATCCTGAATTTTTCAACAGCGGAAGAGTTCAAAATTTATTTTATTTTTTGTGTATAAATTTTTTTCAACTACACCTCTTCTAACGAGGTATAACAGCTTTTTAAAAGGGCAGATAATGTTTTAATTTCGGAAACTATTAATATTTTTAGGAAACGGAGAAACATTACAAATTTATTATATTAAATATATAGACACACACAGTATATACAAAATTAAATTATATCCATATTTATTATTTTTCTTCATAAAAATAAGGTTTTATTCCAGGAAATAGAATTTACTGATTTTTTGTGAGTTTATCTATGTTTCACACTTGACAAATAAAAATTTTTAAGTCAATTGGATAAGCACTTCTTTAATACTGCAATGGTGGAACTACTATACTGCGGTGTTACCGCAGTGAGGCGGGGCCCAGGGCTCAGGAGGGTCAAAGAATCTCCGTTTTTTTTTTAATGATCAGTTATTTTCAGGCCTTGTTTTTGGGGCTGTATTTATTTATAAAAGGATTATGCAAAACTATGAATGACCTTTTTTTTAGTCATCAATTATTTTCTGTACGGGGGACTCTTTATCGAGACCCGCAAGGGGCCCATTTGAATCTGCGTCACTGCAATACTGATGTTTTGAACATTCCATTGCTTTTTTTCAATTCCATCCCTGTAGAACCGTTTATTTTTGTGCAAAATTTAATTTAATTTCTTAAGTTAATCAGATAAATATATAATTTTTGAGCTATCCCGCGTAGAGACAGACCGACGAAAATGAGAAAAGATGTTTCTTGTTGAAAGAACCCAAAAATCTGCAAAAATGAGTTTCCGTCGACAAGTGAAGAGGTGAAACAAATAAAGGCTCTTACTGATAAATTACGATCAATCAAAAAATTGACCTTAAAAAATCTTATTAGAAAATCATTAAATCACCAGAATTTGATACAACAGGTTTATCCTGTATAACATTTTTTTGATATATCTGAATTTAATAGTATAAAGTAGTAATTTTAAAGTTTAACTAATTTTATAAGGAGGAAATCCTTTAACAAACAAATTAAAGAGAAATTTGGACTGCTTGGAACCTAATTATCAATTATATTTAATTTTATTGCCCTGGCCATCAACGAAAACTCCGAATATAGCAGGGCAGGGTTATTACTGAATTTGATTTAAGGAATGGGAATTATTTTTATGTGCGTAAAAAAGTAGAGAAAGTGAATTTAAATGTCAGCAGCAGTAAAGTACACTTTATTTGTTCCAAGTGCATTATATGAAAAAGTATTTTCACCTCAGCAACAAAAACTACATATACTGTTCTCTGTTTATATCAATAATAAATAATCCTTTTTTCACGAAGAGATAGTATTTCCGCTTGGCTACAACTTTAAATAAATAATGGGTAATTTATATAGCCGGTATTGCCGTGGCTTTAATCTTGCTTTGTTGTTAAAATTAATAACCCTATTTTATTGGATTATTTATATTTCGGGTTAGTTCAATCGAGAAAGTTTTTGTTAAAATGGTAGCTCCTAAAAAAGATTCTTAGTACTAGTAGACAGCATATTAGGCCTTGGTTTAAGCATTTCCTGCGAGACTACCAGACCTAATATTTCTAGACTTTTCTAGGAGGAATAAACATTAAACTGAAAAAGCATTGTATGACTTATTTTATATGTATATTATAAGTGATTATTGAAACTATATAGGCTGTCGTATATATTTTTTTGCGATAAAAAAGATTTTGATACCAAAATTTAAAAGTATGTAATTGTTCGGTATTATGTATTGTGTGTGGTTTATTAAAGTCAGAGCATCAACTGCTTATTTTTATGCAATACGTTCCCCTAAGTTGGTGATGATTGGCCAGTGCTCTCCGAGAATGGATTCTGTGTTATACAAAACAGCACAGAACACTAGTAAAGTAAATGTATTACTGTTTTATCTTCTTGTTTGCAACCAAAAACTGCTTCATATTGCAAAGGTGTTTTCTTTGCTGGTAGTGTCGAGTCAGAATTTCTGTCACAAATCGCAGTACAATTTCATTGTTGGATCTGAATTGCCTAACAAATAGAAAAACTATTTGTTGCGAGGTATCTATCTTTGGTTCATTACCTACTCATAGTGATCCTGTGGCCAAATTAAAGCCCTTCAGAGTTAATAGCGCTTGTTTACTGGTTGTGCTGATTCTGAAAATTATGTCCGTGTATCTCTTCCTACAAAGCCTCGCAACTATAGTTATGATCAGAGAGGTTCAGCCTAAATGTTGATGGCATTTGTATCGATATTACAAAAAATAATAAAAACACTAGAGACTGAGAAGGTTGGCAAAAACATGTGAAAACAGCCCTTTTGACACGAACCTAACAGTTTATTTTATGTAGCGATATACGCCTATGACTCGTGACACAACTCACATGACTGCGAAATAGCTAGTTAACCGAACGACGCGAAAGGGATTTCGGTCAGCAGCCGAGTGCGGAAAAAAAACTGACTAGTTTTTGTAGTGAGTTTAAATAATTTGTTTCAATATAGGCTTCAAAGTAAAAATACGATTCAAATAATATTATTTTTATTTTTAATTAACAATATTAAGAAAATGGGCGTAAATCAACATTCTTGAAAAAGGCTATCATTTTGTAATAATTTCTTATATCAATGTTGTTTTAGTTTTAACATAGATTGCGTATTCCGACCATAACGTGCAAGTTTTTGAAATGTTTGAAAAGTATACTAAAATTGCCTCGTCTTTCTCGAAATTGTTTATTTTAATTTCTGCACACCCTTTAAATTTAAATATTTCCAATTTTTTGGCATAACGATATCTATTTTTCTGGTAACTGTTCTTCGTTTATATTTTTCGATAATGTCTTCCTTCACTTATATTCCCTCTAATTTCCTCATTGATCTCCATTTACACTCAAGACTTAGTTAAATGTTAAATAAAAGAAAATTAATTTATTATAGCTGTGTTTTTGGACCTTATGGGATAAGAGGGTATCGTATTTAGTTGGTTTCAAAATTATTTAAATAGCAAATATCCAAAAACTAGGTTTTCTAATATACATTCCTCTGATAATAAATAATATTGTACCTCATTTTGCAAGGCAGTATTTTGGGCCCACCACTTTTTATTTTATATATAAATGATATTCGCAAAGACTTAGAAATTTCTCATATTTAACTATTTGTTGACGACGCAGTATTTTTTTGTTAAAAACAAGAATCTAGTTTTGGCACATTTTAATTGCTGAACTTAAATTATTATGAAACTGACACAACAAAATGTGTGGTTTTGGGAAAATATTTTTCTGTTGATGATTTCAATATCATAATAGAAGGTAGAAATTTAGAAACAGTAAATTCTTTCAAATAATCGTGTATAATTTTATAATAATAAAATTCAATTTTGTATTTCAAACATATTAATGTTAAAATTTCTGGAAAAATTGATTATTTAAAACGCTTTAGATAAAATTTAAGTTTTTATTTACAAATAGCATACATAATATATACGTAAAATACATAATTATTATTTATCCACACTTTTTTTACTGTTCTTCTATTTTATATTTGGCTAATCAAGATGTTTTTGATCGCTTACGATTTTTAAAAAACAAGGCAATGGGTGCAATATTAAACATGAATAAATATATAAAAATGTCTCTCATGTGTCTCTCATGTTATACAAATAAAAATGGTTAAAAGTAGCTAATATATTTTTTTATTTAGTTCAAACATTTATTTACAAAATTAAAGATAATTTATTACGACAAAATTTAAAAGAGTTTATTTTTCAAAATTTGTTATCCAATTTAACAATCTGCCAATATATAATAAAACAAATGGTTCATTTCAACAATTTAAAAAGAAGTTACGGGAGTACATATTTATTTCCAAAGCAGTTTTAAATTTAAAAAATTAGATTATACCTAGCATTAATAGTTTTAATTATATGTATTATCACATATACGTAAGCTGTAGCATTTTGTACAGAATAAATATCTAACTAACCAACTAAAACTTTTGTATTTTCACTTTGACGTCTATAGTTATAATCAACCAACAGGTATAAAACACAAACTTATTTTCATAGGACGTTACAGGTAGAAACGCCTTATAATTTGATGGATTCATAATTTTCATCAACGTTTCATTGAATATGTTAAACTGGACTTCTTCGGTCTAGTTCCGGTCATGTTCATTAGCACACGAAGTCTAGTTGTTTTCAATTAATTAATTAATTTGGAATTTCTCTGACAAACACATAAAACTGTCACGGCTTGGACAAGTTGAGTATAAAAACAGATTTATATAGGTATATTTAAGATAAAAACAAAAAAACAGAACTTTACCACAAAACTAAATCTCCATGTTTATTTTAAAAATGATTATTAAGACTATAACCAATTAATAATAAATAATAATAATTAACCTCATTATTTTATTTGTCTTAGTATGTTTAATATTATTTGCTAATTTTAAATATCCATTGATACAATTATTCAATACTATTGATTAGATTTAAATACTTTTAGTACTCTTTAAATACTTTTGCCATTTTAATTAACCAGTTGCTTGCGATTTTTAATTTTTTTAAACATCTTAAAAGGAAAATTCCAAAAAACGGTTTACATGTAAAATTCTACATACGTCAGTTATAAGTCACAAAGTGAATTAAAACACGCGAAGTTTTCTCCCGCAAAATGTATATACAAATACCCAAAAATAAATTAAAGTAGCCCCGACTAAGACATAACAAATTAAAATTATTAAGCATTTGTAGCACTAGTTATCAAATTCTTATTTATAGGAATAATTTATTGGAAAAATCCCTAATGAATTGGTATCTGACTATTAGTTGTGTAGTTAACAGAACCTCATGCCTGTATACTTAAAAATAATGATATACCTTCGTTAAAGAGTGAAAACACAAAAAAGACAAATCATAACATTAAAGCGATATTCATACCATAAAACATAATTTTCGACAGACAATTACTTTCTATTTCTAATCTACTGAATGTGTGGTCAGACTGAGAAGGTATTAATATTAAAATCATGTCCGTTAGTATTTTAAGGCATATTTTATTTATATGCAATCTGTTTTTATATATCTATGAGTTTGCAATGCTAACTAGCCGCTTTTTATACATTTCTGAATGAACGTGACATAAATCAATTAAAAGTGTCTAATAAGAACACGTTTTTAATGGCAAGGCAAACATAACTCTGGTCTATTTTACATACGTAAAGTTTTTTGTATCAGAAATATACATATTGCTTTAAACAAGAAATTTTATATTTTTACAATAAATATTTAGTTTATAATAGTACAAATTAGGGAAAATAAAATAAGATAGGATCCTGCTATCACATATTCCAGATCGCAGGAATTTCGCTGCTTTCTTTCTTTCTTCAGTTCTACGGTCTTGAGCTGCTAGGACTATAATACAGCCGAGATGTTTATTTCAAATATCATTCTAATTATTCTTCTCTCCAAAATTTTTCATGTGTTCTGAAGCTCCTGGCTTCCACTATCTGCCGCTTAAGAGTATTACTGGTATCACGAGATGACCTTTCCTTTCAAGCTACCCCCTCACCCCTCCTAGTCACGCCTCATAGCGGCGGCTAATCACTGGCCGATAAGATTTTTCTAACACAGGCCAGCTCATTATTTTCACAATGGAAATATCCTCCCAATAATAAAAAAAATATTCGGAAAGCCCTAATACGTACCATTTTTTAATAGCCTAATTAGAACCTTTTATGGCAGGTAAACAATTTTACGGTGGGGCGGCTAAAATGGGTCCATTTTACAACGGAAAAATTACCTACACTGGGTTGTTTACAACATTAGACATGAAATAAACGTTAAACATCACTCTTCTGTTGAGTTTCGAATTGAGTGGTTCTCTATGTATCGATAAGCAAGTGTAAGTGAAGAAGAGAGTGTCGAGTCAAACGCGCCGAAGTTGCAAAATTTCTCCTGACAAATTTTGTTATATTTGTGGAGAATTTCTGATGAAATTACAAGCCAGGCCATTTTCCGAAAATGTAAAAAAAGCGTACTTTAAATATTTCGGTGTGTTAATTGGGGTCAAGATAAGCGGTGGACTCCACATGTGTGCTGTGTTACTTGTAGTGTATTATTGGTGCAGTGGATGAAGGGAAAGAGAAAAAGTATGCCTTTTGCAGTTCCAATGGTGTGGCGAGAATCCACCAATCATTCTGACGATTGTTATTTTTGCCTAACAAAGACTGAAGGTTATTCCAAAAAGGGAAAGCACAATATATCCAAATTTGCAATCTGCCATACGACCTGTTCCTCATAATGCAAATTTGCCAGTGTCGATTGCGCCTTTAAATTGGCAAGCTATTGATTTGGGAGATGATGGAGATAACGAATCATCAGGCAGCTCAGAAGAACAGTGTACCAATCCCACTTTTACCACAGGTCCCAGTTCCGGCGAGCCACATTTGATTGTTCAAAGTGGATTAAATGATTTAGTACGTGATTTGGGGTTATCCAAGCAACAGTCAGAACTTCTGGGTTCTCATCTTAAGGAATGGAACCTATTGGCCAGAGAAACAAAAATTACGAATTTCAGAAAAAGATATGCTATGTTTTCTGAATTCTACAGTATGGAAAATTCGTTGTGCGCGTGTACTGATATAGACAGTTTAATGCAGGAACTTGATATTGAACATTCTCCCCGTGAGTGGCGCTTATTCATAAATTCACGTAAATATAGCTTAAAAACTGTGTTAGTGCATTTAAAACCCTCTATACCAGTTTCCCATTTAGTTGCAATGAAAGAAAATTATGAAAATATGCGCACGATTTTGGATAAAATAAACTACAATAGGTATAAATGGCAGATATGTGGGGACTGAAAAGTTATAGCGATTTTAGTGGGACTTCACGGGGGATTTACAAAATATTGCTGTTTTCTTTGTTTATGGGACAGTCGTGCAATAAATCAGCATTATGTAACAAAAATTTAGCCAAAGAAGCGAATTTCAACCGGGATCTCAAAATGTTAAATTTATACCTCTTGTTGATCCCAAAAAAGTGTTGTGAAGGCTTTGAATAAAGATGGTGATGGATTTAAATACCTAAGACAAGTCTTTCCCCAATTAAGTGATGCCAAATTAAAACAAGGCATTTGTATTAGGCCACAAATCAGAAAATTGCTAGACGATGTCATGGCAGGAATTCAGAGCATGGAATTCATTTGTTAATGCAGTAAGAGGATATGGATGAAAAGTATGAACAATTAGTTAATGAACTCTTAGATGCCTTGTTCAGTTTTGGTAAAAGGGATTCATTTATGTAAAATGTAATTTAATTTTAAGGTACTATACTATTTTAATCATGTGCTTAAACTCTCTAACATTTTCTCTGCGCGAAGGTACCTTGTGAAGAAACAGTTTAGAAAGCCGTTAGAAACTAGCAGCCGCCTCCCAAGGCCTTCCACAGAGATTATCGTAAGTCGTTTTAGTGTCCGATTTTCTTGTATTTAACATTTAAAAGCACATGATTGTTACAATATAGTTTAACGCCCCTATAGATATACACAGTCCTAAATTTGGGGTCAGAAACCCTTTTTCTGAACTATCCCACGCTAAGATGCCTATAAAGCGCTTGATGCCAGAATGTCATTAAAAATTAACTTCCTCCATTCCCATTTGTAATTTTTTCTAAAAATTTGGGAGTTGTTAGTGAGGAGCAGGGTGAAAGGTTTCCAAGATATCAGTACAATGGAAATTCGGTACCAAGGACGATGGGATCCAGCCATGATGGGTGACTACTGTTAGTTTTTGAAGAGAGAAGACTCCTCATAAACGGAAAAATAAAGTTTAATTAGTGTTTTAAGTTAATATTTTTCTCGTTTGCTTTTCTTTTAGATGTATGGTATGTTTAATAGGCGAAAACTGTAAACATAGTCAATAAACAGGGTTAAGAATTTTCTGAAATCATTTTTCCTATAGATATTAAAATATTATAACATTCGATATGGTTCTACAACTCTAACAAGAAAACCCTACGTGCTACAACTTTCTATTTGTCATTTTCGTATTTGGATAGGTCCATTCTATTAGATTATGCTATTCTGATTTGTGTTACAACAAATTTTTTTTTGTCGGCCAGTGAATCTATGTAAATCTGGGCAGACGAACAGGATAGAATTCAGGAACAACTAGGGCTCACACGTTCACAGCGTCTGCTCCATATCTAGCGGGATCGTTAGTTTCCACACTGAACGGTTGAGTCTCCTGCCTCCCTCCGAATCAAAACAGCGAAACCGAACACGTGGAACCACTTATGTTAAAAACACAGAGGTCTGTCTTCCAGAAGGCGATCCCAAAGACTCAATTTCGAAGCTAATGAAACCGAGGTTAAAACAGTATCCACTAAAACAGCCCCAGAACTATTTGTGGGTAGGTATTAATTTTTTTTGGGAAGAACTTTGAAAGAATTTATGGAAGGAATAGTTAGCTATTGTATGCACAGTTTTTTTTTTCTTTCAATGCACTGATAAATAAAACTTTTATTTCAATTAGGGGTATTTTGGAGTTAAGCTTTAAAATGTACGAGCACGTTACGGTGGAACTCGGCACCAAGCTTGTTAATCCCTGATCAACACTTCGTCTCGACTCTTAGATAAGACAATAAATTTGAAATCAGTTTCTGCTACAGTTTATTTTTGATACTTAGTGAAGAGACACATAACATAAAAATGCATATAATTGTAATAAACGAAGTAACCAAGTCATAAGCAATTAGCAATCATAGTGCGAAATGAAGGCTAGGCAATTAAAAAAAAAATTAAAAGCCCTGAAAGTATGTTGCAAAATATTGGTCTTGTATTTGGGATTACCTTCCTTGGTACGTAATAAGTTATATACAAATTCAATATGTGATTAAGCTGAAGAGGTCGCAGGAGTAGAATTATCAGAGGCCTTTATCGGACCAGAGTCCATCCTTGGAGTATCTGAGTGTACAGAACGAGGCTGGGTAAACAAATGGTTGATGGATAGGCATAAGGTACACTGGCAAAGTACACACAAACTGATGTTGTACTTGCTGGAAATCTGTTCTTTCTGAGCAGAAATCAGTTAAGAGCAATTACAGGCATCCTTACAGGGCACATGACTGTCAAGAACTACCTGAGTAACTTAGGGGAACACGCTGGTGACCTAACATGCAGATTTTGCGGGAGGAAAAATGAGACAGCTGTACATATTGCGTGTTACTGTGAGGCACAAAAGGCGTTCGTTTCTCGGGCAACCGAAGATTGACCCAGAGGAAGTTCTGGACTTTCCTCTTCTAGATCTGCCCAGGGTGTGAAGGCGTTAGGGTCGGACACAGACCCCTCCACAGTAGCACAATAAGCTGGAAAGCTTCAGTGCCAGGGGGTGGGTTTTGGTCGGTATTCTGCGGGCATCCGATTCTTCGAACTGGCGCCGGGCCATTGATGTCTGTAAAAGGAATGTCCGAACTCCAGAAAAAAATATGTGATTGGATATCTTCAAAGTTTAACTAGGTAAGTTTTGACCACGTTGGGCCATGCGGTTAACGACTTTGTGAGAGGTTTTTCCACTATGTTCTTATTTTTTTATTGGTTTTCTTCATTTTTGGAGTAGTGTAAGCAGTATGTTGAGGTGATGGGCATTCTGGAGAAGCACTTCGCGCCAGCTTATTCTCAATGTAAATTTAGGAGTACCACAGAGTACCCCAGGGTACCTCAGTCCTGGGAATTGTGTTATTTATCCTCTTTGTAAATGATGTACCTTTTACGAATCGATTTACAATCATATCATTATATATGCGGACGACACATCAGAGCTGGTTAAAACCAACGGGGGGTTTTGTATAGAAGTTGCAGCAAATAGGATACTTAAAGAATTAAACGAATGGTTAACATTTAACTTTGTAGTAAACGCAAAAAAAGACTTGGTCGTATGGTGTTCCATACTAGTTAGTTGTTTATCTTTCTCATTGTAACAAACCTTTCCAACTGATAAATAATAAAATCTCGTGGAGAGTGCTATAAAATACACAATAATTTTAATTAAAAAAATCAGCAGCTTAATATAAGTGTACCTCAAGACTATTTGTATACTCTCGATTTATTAGACAACCTCTAATATAAAGGCATCTTTTTTTGGACAAATTGTTTGACTGGGCCTTAACAAATTTAATTATTTATGGTAGATTATAATCATAGGAAAATAAAACATATATTTTCATTATTTTAAAAATAAGACAAATATAATCAGAATTAATATAGCTCTTCCATAATAATTGATAAAAAAAGTTATTATGTAGTTAGAAGAAAGAGTTTTTAATACTTGGCGTTGTGATAGAATATATAAATGGAATATACAAAATCCTGAAGAATTTGCAATTCAAATCCGATTGGGAGTTGGAAGAATTTTAACTCTCCAAATTTATATAAAATTTTTTGCTGTACATTTTGATAGCTGCGTCCTAAGAATAATCAACAAGCTCAGTTTATACTGAATACAGAACTGAGCAGGAACCCAACCAGTTAGGGCGTTACGAAAGTTTGTATTAAAAAAGAAAAATGAATAACCTTAATTGTGCTTCCAACGTATTTGCTAAAGAAATTAATTTGCCAATCGATTGATGGTTATTAGCAATTTCTGTAAATAACTAGAAAATAAGCAATTGTCTCGGCCGGATGGAATCACGCATGTAATAAGATATTTTATGCAACCGGCTCCAGTCATTGACTACCCACACACGTCTTATTTTAATAAACAGTGAAATATATGTTATTATGGGATCAGCGCTTCTTTTATATAAATTATGATATTTGCTCAAGATGTTATTTTTATAAATACACTTTTTAATTTCGGATTCAATTTTTAAAAAGGATAGCAATTTTTTTAGCCTTAGTTTGAATTTAGGTAAATAAATTAATTACCAAACGATTGTCAAAATTTGAATTTGGAGTGAGAATCACAATTCAATATAATGAAGTAAATAAAGTGTATTTAAATTATAGTATATACAAGATATTTCAAATTCGATGAAATTGCATTGACCACTCAAAATCCGTAAGCGATATGAGGTTGATTAATTAAGGGTAAAGTTGCGCAATTTAATATTGAACAATATATCGTTGAAAAAATCCCTAAAAAGAAAAATAGTCATTTTTCTTTTTAGTTTCCTCGAAAAAGGGAAGCATTGCTAAATATGGTGGAACAAAATGGAAGCCAAATAAAATATTTGTAATCGTGAAAAAAATAATCTTCCAATAATAATCATTTCTTTTATTAATTTTATCATAGTCTTTCTACCAGATTAACGTCAAATTTTGGTAAAAAATTAATTACGGGTCATATTATAGGGATGATTGGTTAAAAATCCAATACGCCGAAACAAGTTGCCAGCCTAGTAAAACGTTAAAAAAAATATAAAAAACTAATTATCCAATCTACCTCAAATTTTCCACAAAAATTAAGTATTACATAGGAATGAAGTTTTAACATTTTGGCATGAATCCAAAATACCAAAATAAAATGGCGACCTAATAAAACAATTAAAAAATCGGCTTGAAAAAATTACTTATTAGACTAACTTCAAATTTTGTATAATCTTTAAGTGTGATATAGAGATAAACTGGTAAATTTGTAGAACGGATTCAATATGTCGAAACAAAATGACGATGACGGTTAAATAAAGTTTTCATATATCAACGTAAAAAAAATCTTATTCAATTGACTTTAAATTTTGCAGAAAAATTATTTGTGATATAAAAATAAACTGGTTGAAATTCAACATGATGTAACAAAATGAAGATGAGTGTCAATGTAGCAACTACTTTAATTTAGGACTTTCCTATAAGAGACAATGTGTTAAAGAAAAACGGAAACCATAATTCACGAAGATAATTTAATTACTCTAAATGTATGGGTGCATAACATCATTGGTTTTGTAAGGACAAGGGCTTGTTAAAAATAACATTAACAATCCAGGTCCGTATTTAAAAAGAAAGTTGGTGATAATACCTCGAGGACGAAACGTTGAATTTTAAATTTGGGTACACCATCATCTCAAGGAGAAAAAGTTATTGTAAATATGTAATATTTATTTAGTAATATCTCTTCAAAAGCAGTGTAAAAAAAATAAATTATTTAAATTAGGACTACGAATATCTTCAGAAGTAGTCGGAATTTATCAATGACGCGTTATTCGACATTAAATTGCGGAACCTTGCCTCCAGTACGTACCTCTTACGGTTTCCCATCGAATTTGTAACACCCTCTACAGACTGAATAAAGAGACCCTTCTCTTTTCAAGCTTTTTTGAGTAAGTAGGCTGTAAAATTCTATGTATTTTTTTATTCTATTGTATAGTATGTCCCGAAATTAAGGGTCAATATTTTTACAAGGTAATCTATGTCTAAAACGTCATGTAAATATATATAAAGAATTGCTTCGTTAGGGGGCTACAGCCCCGAGAATGAGTACCTCTTAGAGTGGTTTTTCCTAAATATTTTCAAAACGTCTAAAAACTAGATTATGAAATTTAGGTATTTTGGTAACTGAGTCGAGTCCCGAAGTTAAAAATATCAATACCAAATCAAATGATTTCCGCGAATTTATTTATCATTAAATTATTAAAATCTGAAATAAAAAAGATAGGACCAACTCGTCGCTAGTTTTAGGTTTTCTAACGTTTGTATCTTTAATGTATTGTAGTAGTAGTTTATGTTTTTATTGCTAAAGTTTTAAAATTTCAAAATAAAAAAATCCTACAAATCCACTTACATTTACAAATTTATTTTTCACTTCATTTTCATCCTTTTGTCCTTAAGTTTTAAAATAAAATAAAAAAATCTATTAGGTACTTTTTATTCATAAAAATACAACCTATTACAGAAATAGTTGTATCTCCGTTGATGTTTGCAGTGGGAAAAAAAAAGAAAACATAAGAGTGTATTAAATAACAAGTGTTGAAAGTAGTAATTTTCAAACGAGGAGGTTGAAAAGTGTTTCAACACTAGTGTCGAAAAAATTGTCATCAGTTACGTTACGCACATATATTATGTGCGCCAGTAGTGAGTAGAGATGTTTAAGTGTGCTCCGCATTTTTCGTTAAATATATGTAGTGTCCTAGCAGAATTAATGCTGGTTGTTGTCTCAAGAGATTCGATAGAGTAATATATAACTTGTGTAAAGTTTGCAGTTATATTTGACCTATAAAGTGCTATAGATTGATTTCGCTTATAATATATTAATTCCAAAATATTTATATTAAGATCTAGTGAGATCGCGACGATAAAAGGGTGATCTAGATCGACATGCCGCCAAAAGTTCCGAAAAGCAGTGATGAGGATATGGAAAAGCTTATTTCCAAAGTATGTTCGAGCTTTGTATCTCAGCTAGAGGAGAAATTGACCAAGAAATTCGATGTTCTAGACAAGAAGTTGGAAAATATGTGTCAGAAAATTTCTAGCATCAAAAGTGATGTTCAAAAAAACAGTAAAACTATATGCGAAATTCAAGAAAAAATCGACTCTCTTGATCAGAGAACCAGGAGAAACAATTTGCGTCTTTGTGGTATTTCCGAAGAAGATGGTGAAGATCTTCGTAGGGTAGTATCTGATTTACTATCTTCTAAATTAGACATTGCAGTCACCGTTGAAGATATTGACGCGACATTTAGGGTTGGCAAGGGATCTATAAACCAGCCTCGGGTAGTTGTTGTTTAATTTTTAGCGCATGTGAAACGTAATGAAGTATTTTTTGCCAAACAGAAACTACGAGGCTGTCAAATGGTTCTTTATGAGGATTTATCCCCAATCAGATTTGCGCTCTTAATTGCTGCGAAGGAGAAATTTGGAAGGAACGAAGTTTGGTCCACTGGTGGTAACATTTTTAATGTAATGTGACGTAATCTGTAATGGACGAGTCTGGTAAAAAGCACCTGAGGTCTATCAATGAAATTTAAGTGTTTATTATTTGTGTCCATGATTTTATCGCCGTAGTCGAACTATATATTAAGTTTAAGGATTGGAATGTACTAAATCTTATTTACTCGTTTTTTTTTCCCTTGCTATAGTAGGCTATTGAATTTATTTTACTAAAGGAATAGGAATGTAAATTTATTTACTAAAGGTAAATTTAAATGGTTTTATGTTTACGCATATGATTTAAGATTTCGTGTTTTTTCAGTAATACCTTGGATTTATTACAGTTCAATGAGATGTTTTCCAAACTTTTTATACTAATTCATGCAAGTGCACTATTGCGTTCATAAATATGTGGTCTTTTGCGGAGTATAAAAGAAAATACTCGAGTCACCTTTAAATATTTGTAATTATGGTAGACGAAAATACTTTTAGCTTCTCGCATTTTAATATTCGATCTTTACCCTCTAGTTTTGTGTCATTCTCTGATTTTATAGCCGATGAGCAGATTGATATTATCGGACTCTCTGAAACGTGGCTCCGTCCTGAAATCTCTGATAGCGAAATTAGTATACCAGGTTATCGGCTGTTTCGTGTTGATCGTGATGGTCGTGGAGGAGGAGTGGCTTTGTATGCGAAAACTCATTTTAAAATTAAGTTACTGGACTGTCCACAGGGACATAGTTCCTTGGAAAGTGTCTAGATTAACATAAAAATAAAAGGTAAGAATATCTGTTTGGGTTCTTTATATAGACCTCCTAATTCGAATATTAGCTTATGCCTCGAGGACTTAGAAAATTGGTTAACTCTTTTTCTGCCGCAGTTTGATTGCGTATTCTTTGGTGGGGATTTTAATGTAAATTTTTTGGATCCTAACATGAATTCATGTAAGCTATTTACATCTTTTTTAAATAAATATAGTTTGAATCAGGTGGTAGCAGACCCCACACGAATAACTGAGAATTCAATTACGTTAATAGATTTAATTATTTGTTCAAATAAAGATGTTTTTTTGAACTGTGATGTAATTGATATGTCGGATATCTCTGATCACTGTTTAGTTATCTGTAATTTAAAAATAAAGAAAGATAAACCGCCTATAAAGTTTAGGAATTACAGGGATTTTAATAATTTTGTTTATGAAAATTTTCTTAGGGACCTTTATAACCTAAACTGGGATAGATTTTATAATTCAAATAATATTGATGAAATTTTAGATATTTTTAATAAGAATATCGACAATTTGCTTAACATACATGCACCTTTTAAAACATGTAGATGTACGAAACTCCCTGCACCATGGCTAACACCTAATTTAAAATATATGATTAGGTTGCGGAGAAAGAGTTTGGCCAAATATAAAAGAACTAGGACTGAGGCCGCCAGAAATGAATATAAACAGTTGCTTAATTTTGTAACCTTGGCTGTACGTAATGAAAAAAAAGCTTTCCTGAATCATAAATTTAAAACGGACCCAAAGAATCTTTGGCGAACTTTAAAATACATGAACGTTACTTCTAACAATAGTGAGGAAACAGTACAAGTCGGAAGCCCTGATTCTCTAAACAAATTTTTTGTAGAGAGCGTGCCAGTCACAGATGGATCGGTTTCAAATGACACTTTAATTGATAGATTATACTTAAATCAAACACATCATGGGATAAATGATAAATTTAGTTTTAACCTAGTTACCGAACATAAAATAACCACCATTATTTCATGTATTAATGCTAAGGGTGTTGATGGTATTGACAATAAAATTGTATCTATGATTTAGCCGTATCTAGTCCCTCAAATTGCGTTTCTTGTTAATAAATGTTTTACCACAAATAATTTTCCTTCTCTATGGAAAATGGCCAATATTGTGCCAATTCCAAAACTAAGTAATCCGGGAGCACTCTCTGATTTTCGCCCCATTAGTATCCTTTGTACTATGTCTAAAATTCTTGAAAAGGCTATGCACGAACAGATAGATGCTCACATTAAATCGAGTAAAACTTTGCCATCTACGCAATCGGGCTTCCGTGCATGTCATAGTACCACAACGGCACTACTTGGCGTGACTGATGATATTCTTAGAGCTATAGATGCAGGTCAGAATACCTGCCTAATATTACTTGATTATAGCAAGGCTTTTCACGTTCTCTCTCATTCCATTCTTCTGCATAAAAAAGTACTTTGGTTTTGAAGAGGACTTAATTAAATGTATGCAAAGTTACCTTGTGGACAGAAGTCAGCGGGTTTCTACCTCACGGGGTATTTCTACATTTTTGGCCGTTGATAGGGGTGTCCCTCAAGGTAGCATCTTGGGACCACTTCTATTTTCCCTATACACTGCTGATTTTTCCAGTCATCTGCGTTATTGTTTTTCACATCAGTACGCAGATGACTTTCAAATTTATTTCTCATTTTCACACGCTGATTTACTGCAATCTTCAGGTAAAATAAACACTGACCTTGAGTCAATATCTTCTATATCTAAAGCTCATGGGCTGGTGCTAAATAGTGCAAAGACTAAAATGCTTATCTTTGGAAAAAATAGAGAGCTATTCTTGGATCAACCTAATTTTATAATAAAACTAAACGAGGTAAATTTAACTGCAAGTAACATAACTAGAAATTTAGGTATTGAATTAGATGATGATCTACGCTTTGATCAGCATGTTTTACAACTAATAAAGAAATGTTATTTTAAGATTAAAATTTTATATAGGTACAAAAGACATTTTTTCCACCCCAATTAAATTAAAATTGACAGACTCCTTAATACTCTCGACACTATCTTATGGTCTCCCTATATACTGGCCCATGTTGACTGTCAAAAATCGAAACTCATTAAAGAAGATTCAAAATGCTTGTTTACGATATTCGTATGGGTTACGTAAATACGACCATGTCTCACCATCATTTTTAGATTTAGGTTGGTTTAACCTTAATGAAAGATTTACCCTAAGTTTAAATAGCCTTGTTTACAGGGTTACTATTTTTAAGCAGCCGCAATATTTGTCCACTAAACTAGTTAAAGGAAGTGATTCCCACGGGCGACTTACCAGAAACCGAGACTATTTTACGGTTCCTAGACACAAAACCTCCACGTTTCATCGATCTTTCACTTACAATGCTACAAAAAATTTTAACTCGCTGCCCGCTGATATTAAATCTTGTTCCTCTATTGTTAGTCTTAAATCAAAATTAAAAAGGCATATTAAACAACTTAGACGCTGATTTTAAGTTTTGCTTATAGAATATAAATTGTATCAATGTCCTTTGTCTACGGAGTGTATTTCAACTTATTTAATATTTCATAATTTTTTTATTTTTTCATGTTTTTTCACTAATATTGCTAAGTTTATATTAGGTGTGTTCACTATAATTATAATAACTACATACATATTATAATGCTGGCTTTAGAACAATTTTAAAATACTTTACAGGTGGTTAGGTAGAATAGCAATGCTAGACCTCGCCACCATTTTGCTTTGTTATGCTCCTGTATAATATGATGATAAAATAAAAGACCTGTTTATTTATTTATTTATTTATTTATTATTTATTTACGTCATCTATAACACAGACACAAGAATGTCGTGCTGAATTGAAAAAGAAATGACAGAAAATAGAACAGATTCGTTAATATTAAAGATAGTGACATCCGTATTCACTAAAGTGGTTTAAATTTAGACCAGTTTAACTTGACAGTTATAGGTTTAAGATGATATTTTTAACACGTACTGTGTCAGGTTGTCCCTGTGGACTCTGGGGGTGCGTGTATTGGTAGTGTGCGTGACCTTAGGTGTCTAGCCCTACACACTTATTTTCCTATATTATCATAATCTTGGCGGCTATATTTGATTAACAAACGTCCGCTAGTCCGATACATCCGGTAACGGATATATATGCTATACATTTATCTGTAAAAATTCTCATTTAAAAAAAATTTGCTATTTAAAAGTTAGGAATACTAATACTAATACTAATAAATTAAATTATGACATTAAAAGTTACAATAAACTGTGAAATCCGTATCTAAAAATTTTAAATAGTTATGGGGAAAATAATTTTTTTACTCAATTAAATGTACTTACCGTATTTGAAAATGAAATTACGGGCAAAAAAATTTCAAATAAACTTCAAATAAATGACGACGCTAAATGTTACATGGAACTGTGTAAACCGTATATAAAAATTTTAAGTAGTTCAGAAAAAAAAAATTTTTCTGGAAGCTGTCACAATATTTTTTCAAAATAAATTACTCCTCTAAAAGTTACATCGAATTTTGAAAACTGTATTTAAAAAATTGAAGCAGTTTAAAAGTTAAAGAAAAAAAACAGTTTTTTTGTTTAAATTTTACCTCGTAATTGGAACCCCTGTAATATTCCAAGACTTTTCCTATCTTTTTGAGTACTTTCCGGCGCGGGCGTCGTAACCAGTTTTCCGACCAAACGCCTACGTTTTTATTTGAAAAAAAATCAGTTTTCTCAAAAGTGTTTATCGCTTAACGCGTAAATGCACAAACATAAATCGAAGCGATAAAAAATATCAGAGAAATATTTGCTTTAAACAAACAAAAACTCAGCCGTGACATCTATCACAACTGACATGTCAAATATCTCTGTAAATTTTATTATCATCCTAGGCCAAGTCCACCTAGCATTTCGCGTCGTATATGGATACGTATTAATCGATTTTTGACCGATATGTGCATTTTTTCTTCAAATATAATTTATACACAGATGCTGAGAAGTTAGAGGGAAATATTATTAGAGCTTTTTTATAGCCAAATAAAGTTCTATCCGCGGATCTGGAAATAATAATTTCGATTACTATCGCAGTAAACGGCAAAATGAGGTTAAAGTTGGAATTTAAATTATTAAATTTAAAAAATTGTTTCGTAAAAAAAATACCCTACGGGCTTATATATATAGGATAATGTTAAAAAATGTTCCCATTCTTTAATGCAAAGTTTATTAGTTATTTATATTATATTAATTTATCGCGTTAGTGCAACCCCTGTATATAAATTAATTTTTTTTATGACTTTTTAGAAAAATTTCAGTTTTTCTTAAAAATTTCTATTTTCTCGCCATTTTTCAGACAGAGATATATTTAGGTTTTGGTTCACCTAGATATTTCTTATGGAAACACAAACACACAAAACACTCTTTTTTCGAACTAAAAAAAATCGTCAAACAAAATTCGAACCCAACCGAAAACAAGTGGGTTCTGTAAGACCGGAAGAACCATCGTTCCAGAAAGTTTTGTGAGATAAAAATTCAAATTGTGACCTTAACCGTGTTACATCGAAGTTGACTTTTTTGGTGAACTTTGCGGTCCATAACATCGATATCAAAGGTGTTACAGAAAAATGTCTAATCTCGAGATCCACGGCTCCTCTAAAAATACATATCAAATTCAATGTCCTATCTCTAATAGTTTCCGGGATATACCCGCCCAAATGTTGAAAAACACGGTTTTCTGAAATGACGCCCCACACTAGGATTTCGTTCCCGAGTGTGAGAGTTACAGTAACAAACTGCCGCGAAGTGGACAAATAATTTTTCTAAATGTCACAAGTACAAAATGACAGTGACATAAGTAAAACAACTGACGAACTAAGAGTTTTAAGTACTATAGCAATTAAACCGGTCTAACTCTTACACCTTTTTAGTGAATACGGGGGTAAATGTTTGAACAATTACGTTTTTGCCTTATTTAAGTCGGCTGACTCTATTTCAATTAATGTAACATTATTATTTCAGCAAAGTTATTACATTAAATTTAGTGTGGTTAAGTTAGCGATTTGCTTTTTTTTCTTGTCTTTGATATCGTTTTAGCAACGATTAGTTTGATTAATAGGTCTGTGTTTGTCATACTATGAATTAGTATGTAATATAAGTCGTACCAATTAGTTCTTACAAAGTCTAGAAGGTTTAAAAGAAGATAATATTCAAAAACTCTTTTAAATAGCAAGCGTTTTTAAATGCAAAATTGTAAAACAACAATCTTGCATCTCTTCATTTACTTTGGTTGCTTTAGAGTGTTGATAAATTTCACTTTTTAGCCCATTTTAATAAAATAAAAATTCTAAAAACCTCCATCTAAATTTAAACGCTCTTTTATGGTAATTAATTATTGTATTTAATGTTAATTATGAAACATTTAACTTTAAAGGAAATGCATGTACAGTATAATTAATAAAATTGTTAGTGGCTATTTACAAACAGTATTCGAAATTTGTCACGTGTAGTTGAGACCAAACTACAACAAAGTGAAAGGTACACACAAACATAATATGCAATTATAATAAGTGATATAATTAAAATAATGTAAAGCTCAACGAGTAAAGTTTTCTAATAACAAGTATCTAGTTTATTTTTGTATTCGTAATAAAGCACTAACTTACCTATGATCGTATGAACCCGTACTGACAGCTGGGTGCGAAGTACTATGGAATTTTTCTTGCTGAAAATATAATAATTTGTGTTAAAATAAGAAAACAGCAGTTGTTTAGAAAACTAATAATGCCAAATACAAAAAAAAATCGTTTTGCAAAGGAATTTTGAGGTTCTTAAGTTTTGATACCCATTGTCTCTTAATACTCTACTAGCAATTTTCGAAGGAACATCGAATAATAATTGAAAATTAATTTGCGTTTTATCAAATGTACCCAAAAATCATTTTAAGTATTAGAAAAAGAAGCAGTCTTTTCTTTACCACAAGAAAGACTAATCTTTTACGAGATATACGAAAACTTTCAGTATAAGTTAACATACCAAGAAACGCTGTATTTGTAATGGTAATAAACAAGTTTTCCGGAGTCATTTCTAAACTGCTATAGGTGATACAAATAGTGTATAAATAGATGATACAAATGGGTATAAAACCATGTTTACAGGCTTACATAGATCAACTTATATTCAAAATAAGAGGCCTAAAAATAATCAGAACAATAAAAAAGTTCAACGTTATGAGTAATGAGATATAAAATGGATACCAATACCATGATATATATTGTCACTTTTGACTATTTTATACAGTGATGAAGTTAACTTGAGGTACATCTGAATGAACCATGAAGTGAATATCGAGAATGTCTATTACCAGCTTTATATAAAAATAATATGCCCATAATTTTAAGATAAAAATGTTCTGTAGCCGGTGATATTGCTCACAGAAATCTAATAGTCAGCTCTAAAGGAACCACTTATTTTGTGTATGCTCTAAACGATTTATCAAACCTCCCCCCCTTCTCCGATTTTAAACCACACTACCGTAACATAGTTTGAACAGAGCCAAAGATTAACATAAATACGTGATACTTTTAATTGTAACACTGTACACTTTCCCTTCGTGTTTTAAAAATCTAGACGAGTGAATAACTAAATCAATAATTACATATTCTCAAAATGTGTACATGTTTAACCCTAAAGAATTTGTATTGCCCATTTTGTTATTAAACACAAAAAGCAATTGTCTTAGGTTCAAGAATAAGTGTTTCTAATTACAAAACTGAATAACCGCGGTTAAGTGATCTTCGCTTCATTTGTTATTTATATAAATAATTAAAATATAATTTTGTCTGTATAAATGATAAAATACAAGATTTAAATGATTTAGATTAGTAGCCTAGAGCTATTTTAGGTAAGAATCAGTGAATTTTAAAGGTTCCCGCTCACACAGACCTTAACGAATAAGTAAGATGTTTTGATTTGTTATCAAATGCCTTACTGAAGTCCCTGTCAATGGCATTTACATATAATCTGTATATCAAAAGGACATAAAATGATGTGTCATTTATAAATATTATGTATGATGGTATTTTCGGTATATGGTAGTTTATATAATTTGGTATATGGTAGTTTATTAACGTTTTCATAACTTTGAGTGTAAAAATATTGTCAATAAAAGGGTTATTAATTTTAATCTCTGTATTTCCAACGGTGCGGCGACCGCTAGAAAAATTAAATGATTACGCATAATTCTTAAAGAAAATGGTTTTCTGTTATAGTCATTTTGAAAATGTCATGTAAGTATAAGACATCATGGTAGAAATATTTAGTGAGCTCAATTCTATTACTAGTTTTCAATATACAGATCCTAGTGGTACCGATCCACCTATCTAACAAAATGTTTGTTTTCAAAGTTGCTAACCCAGGAGGGCAAACGGCTTTATAATAAAATAGCACTATAGTGCCCTGTACAAATTTTTGATACTTGCTTTATACATAAGAAATTGTGGTTTAGTTTGCTTAGCTACGTAACAAAAGAAAGATTGTATTACAACCGACCAGAACCATGAAAATATTATTGTGTGTAATTAAAAAATCATTGTTCTTAGGATCAGCCTATCACAAAATGGATACACTTTCCGAAGTTACGCCTTCGATTGCATGAGGCACCTTCAGGGATCTACACTATCTATATAAAACTGAATGAGCTCGGAAGGGTTTAGGCCGGTCGTTTTTACCCGACTAGCGTTCATCGAACGATTGGTTTCCACGTATAATGTAGACTGTAGAGTCAATAGATTTTGTAATTTTCCGTTTATAAAAGCCCGAGACCGACACAAGAACGTTGGACTTCTTTTACATTTATGACATGTCCAGCGGAATATGGGTCTTTAGAACCAGAAAACCATATCTTGTTACGTCAGCTTCCTCTGCTGGAAATCTTCTGATTATGGCTTCGACGGACGACATATGTCTTCTACAAGTATGTTTCTTGATGTAAGAGCGAAGTTTTGGCCTTTGGCGGACGGATTGTTCTGCTTCAGAAAGAGATTTGTATGACAAGTTAACTACGGTGTTCTGTAGCAGTTTCACTGGTTTCTATTTGTCCAGAAATCCTTCGAACTTTTTCTGCTTATTAATGGTAACTGCTTGATCTATCCTTTCTGTTTGCGTATTTTAAAATATGTTAAGTTCAAGTATAAAAGCTAATTTTAAATGAATATCTAATAATTGTCTAAGTATTGTAATAGTGAAAAAGTCACACTCAGAGATTTTTGCAAATCTTTGGTTTTCGAGTCCCTAGACCCCGAAAAACATGTTCTCATATTTCCGTCAGTCTATGGATCTGTCCGCCTGTATGTAAAATTAGTTATCCGACTGATTTCAGAGTTTGGTCAAGGGTCATAAGGGGATGAAATGGTCACATTTTGGTAAAAACCAATATGACGAAACAAAATGGCGGTCTATTGAAAAATCAGTACCAGAGAATTACCTATTCAATTGACTTGAAATATTGCATAAAAATCAGTGTTTCACAGGGAGAGAGTAGTAAATTATTAAGTGCAAATACTGTTTGACAGAAGAAAATGGCGGCCTAATAAAAAGTTTAAATAGTACGAAAGCTTTCACAGAAATCATGGTTCTTGGGTTTAGACCATGTCAAATTGAAATTACTTTCCAACGTTTCGCCTGCGATTGACGAGGCAACTTCAGGGATCTTCACTGCATAAGATCAAAAACACTGAATGAGCTCCGATGAGCAGAGTTCAGGTGTTTATAACAAACTTATGCCCACGGACGCGTTATTTACTGTGAAAATTGGTTTGTTTCCACGCATGATGTAGCACCGCGCCCACTTCTCTATTGAAAACTTCAGGATGCTTGACAATTTCAATAAATTTCCTCTCAATAGGTACATTTCTATAGAGGGATTTAACATCAAAACTGACGAAAATATCACCGGGATCTAAAGTAAAATCTTTAGGCTTTTCTACGAAACAAACTGCTCAATCTGCTGTAGATGAACACCAGCATACCACTGGCCATATTATAAATGCAAAAGAAACCAAGGTCCTAGCATCGGTTCCAGGATTTTATTTATAAACGAAAAATTAGAGAATCTATTGGAATTTTTAAATGTACAAAAATGTTCAATAGAGATACCGGTTACAGTCTACATCACACACATCACAGTGGAGTAAAAATCCCTGACGATACCTCGTGGAGAAACGTCGGATAATAATTCGAATTTGACACGGTCTAATCCCAAGAATCATGATTTGACCAAAGCCGTGAAAGTTTTATATTTGTTATTTTCCTATATTAATATTTTCTTATTTGACAAATTCTAATGTTGGATACCAGTTTTCGCTCCCTCCAAGGGCAATAGATTGCCAACATTTATTTTGCTAAAGACATGAGTTGCCTGACTGCAAAGGCTCTAAGTAAGTTTTTGTTTTTAATATTTTTCTTTTTGATAATAAGAAGTAAAGTCGGTTTTTACGTGCTGTTATTTTTTTTTAAATAAACAAATTAGTTGAAATAATAAAATAAAAAATCATAATTAAAAAGAAACATCTATAAAAACAAAAACCTTAAAAACAGACAGGTTGTTTCATTAAAAAAGAAGACAACATAAAAGGGCTAAGTCAAAATAAAAACATTATAAATGCATCCAAACATGAATGAAAGGTATTTTTGGCTTAAAGGGCTTTAAAAGAATACCTGTGCAAACGTTGCCAAAAGAACATACGACACTTTTTGTTGAAGACATATTAAGGAGAAGAGAGAATAACGCACAAGACATTTTTCAGAACATTTTGTAGACAGCGGAAGCAACTTTCACAACAGCTGCTACGTTTAGCAAGAAAAATTGTTACATATGGTCAAACCTCAGATTTTTTAAAAATATTGTTTACCAGGGACGACCAACAATTTCTGCGTGGTATGGCACTCTATTTTTTTTTAATACTTACTGAACTGAAGAGCTTATTAAAAATTACCATTAGATATATAATATAGCAACATGGTATTATGAACTGATCAGCTAACATCCTGATTTAATTCACCTTCATTTTATGGGTGGTACAAAAATATGTTTGTTAATACCGCAAATAATAAAATCATTTTATAGAAAGTGTTTGTACACTCACGATGGCATATAGCTCATTTCTTAATAAACGAAATTTTATTAAAATATTTATTTGTTTTAAGAAATCGTGGTTCTTGGAATTATAAGAACATTCAAATTAGAATTACTATCCGACGTTTCGCTTTTGATTATACGAAGTATCTTCAGGGATCTTTACTCCTCACTAACACTGTAGCTTCGTCAAACAAAGAGTATCTAAACTTAAAATTTGCTAAACAAACAAACTAATTTAGTAAATTGTAAGTTTAGATACCGTTTGTCTGACGAAGTTACAGTGTTAGCGAAACATATGTCACAAGTTGTGAATAAAAGTGAAAATCTAAAACAGTTTGAAGTGTTTTTAATTTACATTGTTCCTATTTTTTTTTATAAATCAGATCTTCAATTCTCTTAAATCGCTTCAAAAATACCTACAACTCATATATTTAATTTATATTTTTGTTATCCGTTAAAACACCATAAATGAAAGACCTGACTGGTCACTGATATCTGGATCACCCAGTACAATTGCGGCTACTATAAATACTCCTACATAAAGTTAATCTGATTTCTTGAGATTTTTGATAATAAATTCTAAGGTGGAACTAGCGACCCAATTAACACATTATATATTCAAGGCTATAGATACAACGATTTAAAGCAATTTATTAAGCGCTTTTATCTTGTACACAATATATTATATACCAGGTGGCGAACTAGTTATAGTCCAGTATTTGTAGTGTTAAAAAGCAGTAAAGTCAAGAGCACGCCATTTTTTTAATTGTAGCTCCTTGAGACCCCTTTTGAAATAGTCAAAGTTTACTTAACTCCGAAAGTTAAAAAAATGCAGACACGTGCAACAATTAATGTTTTGTAAATATCTTCCAAAATTTTTCAGATAGAGCATTTATACGTTTTTTCCTTAATATGACAGATTATGAGATAAATCGATCGGAAACTATAGTGAATCTTACACAACTGTTATCTCAAAAAGACAACAAATTTGACAAGTCAATAGAGATATAAAGGGTGGCTGACAATTAGAGAGAGAGAGAAATTCAACCCTCTCTTTCCACTGTTACTTGTTTGTCAGTAACTACCAATTCAGTGTTGCCAAGTTTGCTACGCGATATTAGCTATTTTGTAAATATTTTCAAATTTTATTTTCTCCTTGTAATAATAAGGGGTTGATGTGTTTTTAAGAAAATTCTATGATCGTTTATTGTTTGGAAGAGTATTTCTAAAATTATTAAAATTAGGGTGCAGATAATGAAACATACTTAACCGTTTAAATTCATATCTATTATTTTATTTGCATTTTCTGCTTCTTAAATGTGGATATACATATAGATTTGTACAGGATATCTGGAATAAGATGAGGTACATGGAAACAATGGTGAGACACACAAAGTAAGTTAAATTAGAAAAAAGAGTTAAAAGTATATTTTGGGATGACACAAATTAGGGTAATATATACAGGTCAAAAAATTGCAAAATGTTACTTTATAGAACTATACATTTATTTATATCGATTTTTCTTCAGATAGCCAATTTAAACATAACAAATAAATATGTAAAACGCTTTTATAACATTTTTCCACAATTTGTTATTAAGAAAACTTTCTATATTTGACATTGATTTACTTTATAACAACACCGTTGTGGAAAAACTTAATACAAGACGTTTACATCTTTGTTTATTACGCTTAAACTGGATGTCTCAAAAAAGTTTATATAAAAAATGTATAGTTCCACAAAGCAACATTTTGCTATTTTTTGGACACCCTGTATATAAAACTAACATGAAACTAAACATGTTCTTATTGCTAGTCATATTTAATTTTTAATAATTAATATGTTTATTTGAAAAACTTAGACAATCATGCCGAGATTTCATTAAAATAAGAAAAAAAGTATGTTTTCGCCCATAGAGTTAATAACTCTTTGGTTTTGGCCGCTATATTTAAATATCCCATAAAGATTTTTTTCAACTAATCTTAGTCCATTGTATTCTAAATTTCAATAAAATTAGCAAAATAATATATTGACTGCTAGACATCTGTTGGCCATAATTAATTCTTGAAAACTAACACATATTCTTTTTTACTGACCTAAAATTTTGTATAATAAAACTGTTAATTAAAAAAAATTAATGGTCATATCGGATCCAGTATAGGTGTCCAGAAACTCAACTGCCAAAATATTAAAGGGTAATTCTCCAACAAAAAAAAGAAATAATTTCCTATAAACATTGATCTAAACGATTCGTTACAGAAATACAAGGTGTTATATATTTTAAGAATTTTTTAATTTTTAAATAACCAGAAAATCATAAACATTTTACAATAAAACCTCTTAAAATTATTTTTAATTGAAAAAAGTAAAAACTATTTAGGTTTTCTGTAACGAAACATTTTTAGACCCAGGTTTATAGGATATTTTTTCTTATTTTTTTTTGTTGGTAAATTACTTGTTAAAGTTTGTCTGGAGAGTTTTTCGACACCCAACTGTACATGTGTTTTGCTTCGCTTTTCTTTATTTTATATTTTAAATTTTGAATTGAATGAGTATGAAAAAAATACATTTTCTCGCGTAGAGAAGTAACAATAGTGAATTTGATTGGAAAATCCAGGAGGATTTTCCAATCAATCTATCAACGTCGCCTAGACGTGAATTTATGGGGTTACGTCGACTGACAGTTTTGTCAAAGTTTTTGCGGAACGATTACCATTACTTGTTTAGTTTCCTCTATCCCGCGTGAATTCTCCTGTACATCGTTTTAGGTATCCTCTCTATGTTGGTGGAAAACAATTATTATGTTATTGTTAACTACATTATATAATAATTAGTTATCACCTCGGTTATGACCAGTAAAATTTCCAAAATATGGAAAACAATTTTTGATTTTTTTTGCATTTTTTTAAGATTTTCAAATAGTTGTTTATTCAGTTTATCCGTATAGATATTATCCTATTAGGACCTGGAACAATAGAAGTGCACTGAAAACCTTGCTTTGTTTATATAGTAAATAATCATTACCTTTGCTCATCTTGCTTTTTAGTATTTTACTGAATTTTTAGTTTTTATACTGTTAGGTGGATCCGTCTCGGGTTGAGACCCGGCATGTTAATAAAACCATCATTAAAGACGTAATAAATAACAAATCTGATATGAAAAAATGTATAAAACTAAACATAAGACAATCTTGTAGACTTGTATGGACGATGCAGCAATTTTTATTAATTCCTATATGACCCATTGTAGTAGCCATTTCAATTTAAAGTGTTTAGTACACAGTCCAATGGACAATGCAGTAGAGACTTACAATTTTACTATTCCTTGCGACTGTCAGAATCGTATTCTTTCTTTTAATAACATTTTTTAGATTATTTCTTGCGAGAGTCTTATACATGAAAACAAAGAGAGAAACTCACGATCTTGAAGAGAAGAAATCAAGTTCTAAATCAAATAAAATGGATCACGCCGAGAACGCTTCAGCAGCTACCGCATCGTGCGCGCTCGCTTCTTTTAGAAAAAAAAATCAACACGGCCATTTTTGTATAGACTGGACCTTCAATTTGTACATAAACAAAATTGCGGTATCTATCTACAATATTTTCGCAGATATTTGCAAAAAAATAAATTTTACATCTTTGTTAGAAATTTTCCTTGCGCAGATTTAACTAAAAATTTTACTCGACAATTTTCGAAAATAAATAAGTAGAAATTTTTAGAAACATCCCCAGGAAATTTTCAGAATTGTCGTTTTTTAGAATTGACAGTTTGGCAACAATGAAAACGTATCACCGATCATTTCTTCAGATCCTAATAAACTTCTTTAAACTCGGTAATTTCCTGTCAAAACAACACGTTTAAAAAATATTTTATAATGAAAAATTTTCAAAACTTAGTCTAAGCCACTTTTTTTGAACAAAAGCATTCGTGCATAGTGCCAAGAGAAAAAATCTCTCACCCTAAGGGTTCGGGATTTTTTCAGGCGCTATGCACTTATGCTTTTATTACAAAATTGGCTTCAAAAACTTCCCGATTTTTTTCCCTATTTCTACTGGAAATCTATCTGCTTCCTGTACTATTACTGTATAAATGCTTTTTATGAAAATACAAAAACTGCTTTTCTTTCTGTGTAAAAAAATTTAGTTGAAATTGCCGACTCTTCTCCTATCTTCACAGAAGAAAATGCACAAAAACTGTAGAAAATATTATAAATTCCATGTGCGGATGCCGGCCACCAAGCAATTCATATTTACCAGAACGTGAGAATTAAAACAACTTTATTCAAGGTGCGTATACTGGGAATTTCTTTTAATAGGTAATTTAAATTTTAGAATAATTCTGTGTGGTACGAGGGTCATTATAAACGTTAATTTGCGATGTAGCTTTTAAATTGCCAACTAGTTTTTTTATATTAGTTTAATTAAAGATCCCGTTTTAGACAAATAATAAATAATTGCTTATAAACATCACTAGAACACTTCAATTATTTTGGTTTTTAATATTTAAGATTTCTCGGATATTTTCATATTCTCAATTTCACTCCACGTGAGTGAGACCCTAGTTAACAAATAATATAAATTATGCATGGTGGCCCACCGAAAACTTTTACCAGTTTTTTTTTGCTTTTGGCTGAAACTAATAATAATAATAATAAACACCACTCGAACAAGTCAATTATTTTGATTTTTAATATTTAAGATTTCTTGAATATTTTCATATTCTCAACTTCTCTCCCACATAAAGGAAACCTTAGTTAACAAAAATGGTAAAAAAGGTTAAATGAGATTGCACTATCTGCTCAAAAATTTTATATTAATTTACAGTTAAGGGCTATTATTCCGCTTTGGGAAAATATTTTTTTTACACTAAGGATAATAAAAATACTGCTACGTTCTTAGAGAAAGATTTAAATGTATTTATAGTTTCTTTAGATATGACAATTCTCCCAGTGATACTACAAATAGTATCTTACACGTATGTACTTGCCTTGGTCGTAAAACTTTGTGAAACAAAATATTTGATGAATCGAAACAGAAATATCTAAAATTATGTAAGATCTTAACTCATTGAAGTAATGGTTCGGAGGCACATTGCAATGGACCTGACAATAGATGCAAAAAAAATTGTAGGATAATTCAAATATTTTTGCATACAACAATTTTGATAGAATTTTAAGAAGCCACACAAATTTTACCTTTATATTGAATTACAAACACTTCAATCTCACTCTAATTTAAGGATATTTCAGGAACTACATGACTGTTAATACATACGAAGGGTAGATCTTGGCTGGAAATATTTCCCAAAGATGAGATAGAAGCAGAGGCCACATTAAGTCGCCACCAAGATCACCTGATTCGATGACCTTGGACCTTATTAAACTTCCTTATTACATTTGCTAACAAAGGTTTTTTGAGGTATCCAGATATATATTATTTACGAACTTAATAATTTAATAAATCTTATAGCAGCTTTAATAGGACTGTCAAGTGTTTTATTGGTTTGTCATGTTAAATAAAAAAAATAGTAATATTTGGACGAAAGAGTGAAAAGAGTATATGGATAGAAGAGTGATCTGGCATCCTTTCAAAGTTTAGATTTCATCAAAGGAAAATGAATATTATAATTTATTATTATAAAATTTGAACATTCTTAGATAAAGAAAATAGTTTTGCATTAAAACATTCTTATTCCATACAACAGCTGTCGTAGTGTTTTCAAAATATCCACGAATAGGCAAAACATGGAATAGAAATTATATTTTTTTTTTCATGGAAAATATCAGTTTTTGAGAGCTATACTGTTCCTGTTTTCTATTAAGCAGCCTGGCGAATTCATTAGCGTAGGCAATTTAGTCCTACAGATCTAAAGATTTAAAGTATTACATAGTGCGGCCAGGGACTATGGGTCGTCTGGTTTCAAAAGCGGCCATCTCCACTTTTGTTAAAATTCTGTTTAGCAACTACAAAATACTAAGGTACAATATGTGAAAATAAGATGTTTCAAAAGCGGCCATATCCACTGTAAAAACATATTCAATTTCTAAGCTTAGTTTTAAAACTAGTCATCTCCTTTAGAGTGTGGATTCCAATGCGGCCATCTCCAATACTCACGAAGTATTTGTAGATGGCGCTAGATCCTTTCCACCTCTAAATCAGCTGACTGCGCAGTATAATTCAGAGGTTATAAGGAAGCAGTTCTCTTTATTACTGTTTATTATTAGGGTATTAGTTCCTAGTCTGTTACTGTGTTTTATCTTACATATAATGGAAATTGGGATTGTTGAAACTGAAAATCCTAAAAAACGATTCATGGGAAACCACTCGTGAAAAACATGTAAGGTAAGTTAAAATGTATTTACTTTTTATTATTTTATATTAAAGCTCACAGACATTTCTGCATATTTGGTCCAATAAAACAGCCACAATTACCAAAATGTAGCCATAATAGTAAAGCACTTCGTTGTTTAGTGTTGAAAATTGATATTATTGTGGACTTCCATTCAAGATTTTACAGTAAACCAGATAAATGATCACAAGATAATTTTATTTTCAAACATGTTGATATTAATAAGGTTGTTAAACATAGACCAAGTAACTCTATGAAGCCATAGAATTTACTTTGAAATATTGCCTAGGAAACAATGCGACTAAAGAGAGAGTTCCTGTGTGTCGTACAACTTTTTTGACTCTTTTGGGCATTACAAAGCACAGAGTTGAAGGAGTGGCACGCCGTTTTTTTGGTAACTGGAAGGTTACCCTATGGGCAAAGGGGTGGTGATCACAAAAGTCGAAGTTTTGAGCTTAAGAAGAATGCGGTAATTTCATTTATTAAGACTTTTAAGTGTATCGAGTCGCATTATGGTCGAAATAGAAGCCAGCACATTTATTTGAGTAGTGAGCTTTTTATATGAAAAATTTGGAAAATTTATGAAGAAAAAACCAAAATGGCAAACTTAAAGGTCAAAGAAAGTTATTTTCCAAAAATATTTAAGACTTTCTTTAATATAGGGTTTGGATTACCAAGAACAGATGTATGTTCGAAATGTCTGGAACTTGACGAAAAACTTAAGACCGAAAAAAAATGAAGAAAATAAAAATAAACTTATGATAGAAAAGCGACTACACAAACTAAGAAGCAAAGCTTTTTTTACGAAACTTAAGAAGAAACGCCCTGATTTAATCAATTTTGATTGCCAGAAAAACTTTGCTATACCTAAACTTCCCGATTAAGCAACGTATTACAGTAGACAGTTTCATTTATACAACTTTACAATCGTGCAGGGTTCGTCTAAAGATCCTCTAAAGGGAAACACGTACATCTATACTTGAAGTGAACATGAACTGCAAAAAGGCTTGAACGAGTTTATATCATGGTTTAGGAAACGCAGATTTGTCAAGAATTTCAGTCATAAGATGCATGGCTGACGGATGCGGAGGTCAAAATAAAAATTCGGTGTTAATATCCATTTTAAATAAATGGCTAGCTTAAGAAATCATGGTTCTTGGGATTAGACCGTGTCAAATTGGAATTACCATCCGACGTTTCGCCTCCGATTGCACGAGGCATCTTCAGGGATCTTTACTCCACGAGATCTGAACACTGAATGAGCTCGAAGAGATTCAGGCGGGGTTTTATACCCGACTTGTGCTCGCCGAACCGTGATCCTGCGTTAAGATCGGTTTCTACGTGTGATGTAGACCATAACCCGCATCTCTATTGAAATTTTTTGTATGTTTAAATATTTCAACAGATTCTCTAGTTTTCCGTTTATAAAAACCTGGAACCGATGCTAGAACCTTGGTTTCCTTTACATTTATGAAATGACCAGTGTTATTTTGGTGTTCAGCTACAGCAGATTGAACAATTTGTTTCTTTTCAATAAACCGTTCATGTTCCTTAAGTCTAGTTGATATTGAGCGTCCTGTTTTTCCCACATACACTTCTCCACAGGAGCAAGGAATTTTACATACTTCTTCTGTTTGGAAAGTTACAATATCTTTCGAGGATCGCAAGCATTGTCCAATCTTCTTATGTGTATTGAAGATCGCAAGTATGTTGGACGGCCGAAGTAATCCTATTTTGTCAAGAGAGTCTTGATCAGAAATAGCTCTGAATACTAGTGAGTTAATAACCGATTTCTTTTGGGCTGGTTGGTGATGGGAATTTGCATTTAAGTATCTATTTGTATGCGTCGGTTTTCTATACACAGAATGTCCTAATGTACCATTTCCCTTCCTTTGAACACAGGCATCTAGAAAGGGAATCGTTCCATTAGATTCAATTTCCATCGTAAACTTGATATTATGATGTTGCTGATTAAGGTGGTCCAGAAATATGAGGAGATTATCCTGTCCATGAGGCCAAACAACAAAAGTATCATCTACATATCTGAACTAGTGCTTTGGTTTTAGTGGAGCGGATATTAGAGCAATGTCCTCAAAGGCTTCTATAAAGATATTCGCTACCACAGGTGATAGAGGAGATCCCATAGCTGCCCCTGAAGTTTGTTCATAAAAAGTTCCTTGAAAAATGAAATAAGTAGTTGTAAGACAAGCTTCTACGGTCTAACGAAGGTACACAGGGACAATGTACCACTTCGACCGATGCAATAGACTCACCCACATACAAACTAGGTAAATATCTTTCAGATTTTTTTAATCCATTTACTGGAAAAACAGATTATTTTATTAAAGACTCTACACATTTCGTAGAAAAACTTAAAACAATCCAGTTGGATCCCGGAGATATTTTGGTCAGTTTCGATGTAGAATCACTATATACAAATGTCCCTGTCAACGACTCAATTTCCATTATATCAGACATACTGGATAATAATAATCTTGATAAGAACTTAATAGACCTAGTGAAAGCTATCTATGTGGTCCCACAGGGAAATTCGGCATTATACGACATAATATACTAATGTGATATTTAGATAATTTACCAATCATAATTTAATGTAGGAAGAGTTACTGCAACAATACATTGTGAAGTAGCATTAGCGTCTTCAACTTCTCTTTTATCTAGCGATTTGTAAAATATCTTTCTACTTTCCTTTTCGACTATTAATTTTAGCTTTGATGTCTTACACTGGAAATGGAAAGGAAGAAAAATATGGTCATGGTTCCCGTTAACCATTTGACCGTCCGAAAAACAAGACCGTAGCATGCCATTGATGATTCACTTCTATTACTTATTTTATGTAACTTTCATGAAATAGCAATTACCTTTATGAAAGAGTCATTGTATTTTAAACATTTCACAGGACACGCAACGAATATTAAATACTTATTATAGTTTTAATAATATTAAATCTATATTAGGCAATCCGAAATGGTTTTTTTCTGCATGTCGTTTCTGAAGTGCATACAAAATTCTCGTCTTTGTGTTTCCTGTAAGGAAAGTTATCATTTGTATGCAATAGCAACTTTCAATATGAGAGACGCGTAGTCTATGTCCTATTGTTCGAAGAAATGCAGTACAGTAAAAAAGTGCTCTGTCGATGTTGGTAAGGCAATATCACAAGTGGTTTCAAATTTCAACACCTGAAAGTAACTTGACATGAATGATACTGAATAATGGATGGCTTGTTGAGAGAATTAATATTTTATATGACTCATTAAGAGGTATCAGGTGAATCTGAAACAGGCACGTAGTTCGAGCTTCAGCCTTTAAAAAAAAATTGTTCTCAGTGGAGTATCAGACATAGAGGAGATTTTATTAGAAAGCAGGGCAATTTTTTCAGTGTCGATAGATCCTCTAAAGGGGCAACAAAATACTGCAGTACATTTAAACACTATTTCCTAAAATATTGCAGCTAGTGCGACTGTAAAAATGTAAAAATAATTTTATATTCTTAATATCCTTCAACTGACCTCTCTGTCAAAGGAAACACATTACATTTTATGTTTAAATATTAATTTAAAAGCGGAAACTCGCGGCTACAACATGCAATATTTAGTTCGATATTTAGTATTTCCCTGAAAGCTTTCCAAAATGCGGAAAGAAAGAATTGAAGTTTTTGCTTGATATTTTACGGTTTTACATACTTAATCGTATTTTGTCATTTTATTTAGTGTTAAGTCACTTTGTCGTATGATGTTATCTTTCATAAAGGGTCTGTAATCTTATAATGAAAAAATTGCCCTTCTCAATTCCTTCGGTCTGCCTGTCTCTTTGTCGGTCTGTCTACTGGATTGACTGGTAAAAAGTTAAAGGTTATATGGGGATGACTTGGTAACATTTTAGAAAATGTTCAATATGGCGAAACAAAATGGCGACCTGGTGAAGTGTTAAAAAAATAATTTTTAGAAAACTACTTATCTAATTTTCTCTCAAATTTTGCACAAAAATCAAGTATTATATTGGATTCAACTGGTAAAATGTTGGTACGAATTCAGCCTGAAAAAAACTACTTAATGAATTAATTTCAAACTGTGTGCCATAACTAATTGCGGTAAATGGATCAACTAGTAAAATTGTGGTACCAATTCAAGATGGCGGAACAAAATGGCGGCCAAATAAAATGGTCTCTCTGGTTTTACATTTATTCACATTGTAGCGTCACTAGATGGCAAACAATATTATTAATCGATTCCGTCTGTCGGTATGTCTGTCTGCCTGTCAGTTCACGGCATAGCTTAAAAACTACGCACCAGATTGACCTGAAATTTTAGTCAAAAATTAAGGGTCATATGGTGATGACCTGGTAATATTTTGGTGAAAATCCAATATGCGGAAACAAAATCGTGGTCTAATGAAAGTTGAAAAAAATGTATTTTTATTTAAATATAATGTTTCAACACTGTGTGTAATGTTTCGTGGCCAAGCACCGTATGAGATTGAGGCACTATCGATTAAAGCCGTAACATTTATTTATTTATGTATTGATAAGGAATACAAAACGAGACGAACCCAGAAACAGTATTCACTAGTACTATACTTATAAACATGATATAATAATAATAAACTACACATAATCTAAAATAATGATATTACGAACAGCGTAACAGAATGATAAAAAAAAGTAAAATGCATTAAGAAATATGACTCCAATAAAATCTTTTTAAGGTATTGCTAAATGTTGATAGGGAAAGGGAACAAATATCCAAATCATCTAAGCTCAAAAGTGTATAATGAGATTTACAGCAACGATATAAAGGTGAGTTTAAGTGATAGTTAAAGTGCGGGACACGAAAGAAAACTGGGCGGTCCTTAAAATAAAGGTTCATAGTCTTAAGCAAGCGGAAAAGTAAAATTTGTGTACGCAAATAAATTTTATGTTATTTATTTGTTGTAATAGTTTGCCGCTTCATCTATGAAGTGCGCTAGTTAAGCGGTACGGAAAATTAATCGAGGATTTTGTTAATTTTCGCACAGGTCCACTTGTAATTGGGATGTGCCTAGAGTCGCCATGCACTTGCCGCTAGAAGGTTCTAGCTATTTCCAGTGGCGCTTATACATTTCCAGCATTTGTTTTCATTTCTATATAAATGCGTTGCGTTGAATTTGAATTATTATTTCGAAATAACGATGGTGAGCAAAAGAGGAAAAACTATTCGAAGTGGTGCACGTGAAGTTATTGCGAGCGTTATAGAGGCCTGTACTAGAGAAGCTGAAAATAATAGTTTGACTATTCCAATTCAAAATCGAACAGAATGCGCTGCATTTTAAATGGTGTTTCGGAAAGTAGTGTAAGAAAAATTTAAAGAGCTCATGTTCTACTTCATCTTTAAAATCTCCTGGTAAAAAAGACCCCGATTATCAAACAAAGATAAAATTGACGATAGTGATTTTCAAGTAATTCGACGAACAATAGAGGATTTTTATATAAAATTGAAAAAGGTTCCGACCTACAAACCCCTACTTCGTGCTGTAAAGAATAAAATAGATTTCCCGTACGGGTATAAAACCTTAAATCGGCTTTTACGATCAAATGGTTTTGTTTGGCGCAAAAGCCAAAATAAACGAAAATTGCTTATTGAGAGAAGGACGCAATGTTGTGTATCTAGACGAAACCTGGGTAGATAATGATATGACAGTGAACAAATGCTGGCAAAGTGAAAGTGTTACAGCTGTTGTTCAGGGAATCCGCTCTAGTAGTCGCTTTATTATAATTCATGTTGGTTCAGAAGCCGCATTTGTTCCAGGTGCTGCTTTAGTTTTTCGCTCGGGACTAACAACTGGAGACTATCATGGACAGATGAATAGAGATAATTTTGAAAAGTGGTTGCTCGAGAAGCTTCTACCTAACATTCCTCCCAAATCAGTCGTAGTAAAGGATAATGCGTCTTATCATTCTTACGTAGAAGATAAAAAGCCAACTAAATAATCTACAAAAGCTCATATGATATCGTGGCTTAAATCGAACAATCTTGTATGTGATCCAACATGGAGAAAATATCAATTATATGAAGTAATATCAGCCAACAAGCCTAGAGAAAAAAAGTATAAAATTGACGGTCTTTTACGTAACCTCGGCCATACACCTTTAAGGCTGCCTCCGTACATGTGCGACCTCAACCCTATTGAACTTGCATGGGCAGGAGTAAAAAAATATATTCGAGAGCGCAACACCGGTGAACTTTCAATTAAAGATTTAAATAAAATAACATTAGAAGCGATTGACTCAATATCGGCTGAAAATTGGAAATCGTATGTTAAACATGTTCGTTCTATTGAAGATAAATAAATACTGGGAAGTAGACGGCAAAATTGAAACGGTTATTGACGATTTAGTTATCACACTGGGATCTTCAAATAAACGAAACCTTATCATTTTCAGAGGAAGACAACGATTTAGAAGGAATCGAACCATTAGAATCACAGCCGTCAAAAATGGCTGTTTTTTTTCGTATATTTTGTAAAATTGTTCATAAAGTAGTTGTCAATAAATTGCTTTAAAATAATGAATTTTCTGTTCAATACCGGGTGTAAAAAAATATCTAATATTGCAATTAATATTTGAAAAACTACAGAACTTATATTTTTCCAAAATTAACACATCAATGTAGTTATAGTAGGGGAGCCAGCACTGATTCCAGGGAACAAGATTTATCAAAATTTCAACTTATGTAGTTCGACTTTGGGCTATTCGGGTATGCCAAAAGTGACCGTTTGTCTCCGTCTGTCATATTACTTTATACAGTGGGGATCACTGTGAAGTACTATGCAGGGCGTTTCCTAATTGATTTGTCTTCTGTCTTCGAGTGACAATAGACTCAGGTTTCCTTTAATCATAGCTGTATTATCGACAGAAGGTGTATAGAATTTATTATTAAGATATTGTATAATCTTTACCTGAACGCGATCGATTTTGCTAATATATATATATATATATATATATATATATATATATATATATATATATATATATATATCTATATATATATATATATATATATATATATATATATCTATATCAAAGTTATTTGATCATTTTATTGTATTGTATTAATACATATAATAATAATAATAATAATAATAATAATAATAATAATAATAATAATAATAATAAAAATAATAATAATAATACTTTTATTTCACCAATGAAACAGATGTCCATAAAAAATATACCATCAGTAGTTAAAGAAAACGTCAAGATTAAGCTAAATATACCTACTGATAAAAGTACATGGTTAGAAAAGTTATATGAAATTTTACTAAAAAAGAAAAAATATGAACATTAATTATACTAGGTACTTTCAAAAAGAAAAAAGAAACTAACTTAAGAACTCTTGAACAGAATAAAAGTTACCCTCTACAAGACATTTTTTTAGTTTGCCTTGAAAAGATCTGAGGTTATCAGCATTTTTTAAAAAATCTACATGCATTATACATTTTTTTTTTGAAAAAAATGTGGATTTATGTGCATTAGGTAGCAGTAATGTTTTGTTTCTAATATTGTAGCTATCTGAAGCGCGATTGAATTAAAGTTTTTTAATAATTTAATAGGCAATACCTCCAACCCTAAGTATGCACATTCCCGCCAATATCAATATTTTGAATTGTTCGAAATAATTTTTACACGACTCTGTACATGAAAGACCACACATAATGCGGATTGCATACTTTTAAAGCAAAAACACTCTTCTCACATCCGAACTTAAGCCCCAATGTATAATGCCGTATAAGTGGGAGTGTATATTAGAATAATATCCTGACAACATAGCATTTTGACTACAGAAATTTGACTTTAAACCACAACATTTTTTTCTTAACTTTCTGCACAGATTTCCTATATGATTTCTCCATCGTAAGTTTCCATCCGTTTCTAAACCTAACATTATTGAGGAATTGGCAGGATTAATAGGATCACTTTCAATTTCAAGTAAAAATGTGTCGTTATTTTGTTTTATATTTGAAAATACAATAAAATTTGTTTTCCTTTGATTTATAATCAAACAATTTTTTTAGACCATAACATTATATCATTATAATCCAAATCTGCTGTTCTTTTAAGACATACTACACTTTCCTCCACAACCACAATGTTTGTATATCTGCATATGATATGACAGAAATGCCGGTCGAGATTTTTTTAAGTAGGAAATGAGGTCATTAAAATAAACAAAATATAGCAACGGTCCAAGAACTGAACCCTGCGGAATCCCCCAATCTACTGTCAATGAGCCTCTCCTCATCCCATTTACCAAAACACACTGTTGTCGCCCACTCAAATAAGTCTCCATGATATATCTAATAATTAGTTAGAACAGATGGTCTTTTAATCAGTATCATGTTTCAGTTTTCATTCTAGCACATAATGTAAAATTAATTAAATCGTTTATATTTGTACATAAATGTTTAAGATATCCAAAACAAGCTAGAAATTATTACAATATTTTCTCTTTCCTAAAATATGAATCTACATAGTATAGCATCCTTTATAGATAACGAGCCTAGTTAACCCAGCAAAGAACAATTGCCAGTTAAATTCGATTCTCACGATCCAAAGCCGAGTCACTTAATAGAAAACTAAATATGGTTATAAGTTTTTTTATAACATTATTGTTTATATGGGATAATTCAATAATCATGTTTTCGATATTGTTGATAAAAATAACTGGTATTCCCCTTTCTCAGTTTCACTGCCACGGTTAAGGATGTTAAGGCATAATTTACATATAAATCTAGCGTAGGTTATAGATATTAATTGGCATACAATCATTACAGCAATGTTTGCAATTTAAAAATTGTAAAATAATAAAATGGTACATTTTTACAAATCAATAAAATAAAATGTCTAAAATTGGTGAAGCTTTTAGCCGAAATTTCGGTCTTAATGAGTCATAAATATTTAAAATTCACAAAGAATCTAAATATTATTAATTTATCTGTAAAGACATTTCACAAACAGAAACTTTCATCATCAACTAAAAGGCAATAAGAAGGGATAAATAATCAAAAATCTAATGTATAAACTCCAAAAACTGAGATAAAAGTGTGAATGTGAAAATTAATAAAACAGGGTATATATTAAAAACTGAAGAATTGTAACTTTGATCTTCCCTTGAGGCAGAGAGGTTCAAAAAATATTGGCTAAACATTTACAAGGCACTCTTAAATACCCCAGATTCCCATTTTCAGTTAAATCTGCACAAATGCTAAAGTCGTCAGCCATGTTGGCACCGCTATTTTGAATTTTTAAATGGTAATTAAAATTCATTCACTTTTAAATACACTCAGATGCTGATTAAATCTATACACATGTTAAAATTCAACCGCAATATTGGTATTGCCATTTTATTTTTTTTAATGTTAGCATGTTGGCATTGCCATTTTGAACATAAACTCCTCGATAAACACTAAACTTGTATGCTTTTTTACTTTTAAATACCCCCAAATACCTATTTTTTGACAAGTCGACATAAATACTTTGCCTGCCATCTTGACTTTTCAAATCTTAAAAATCCATAACTGGTATGCTTAGACATCTCCAATTGCCACGTTGTTGCCGCCATTTTGAATTCTCTACTTTTGACTAAAAATGCATAACTTTCCTCTTAAATCTCGGCTTAAATACTTGTAAATTTCGATTTTGTATTTTTAAATATTAACTAAGAATTCATTATTTTGCATTTTTAAATACCTCAGATACCGATTTTCAGTCGAATTTGTACAAATTATAATTCATTACTCTGAACGCCGATTTTCAATCAAACCTACACAAATCGCAAAACTCGACGGCCGCGTCCTGCCGTCATTTTGGATTTCTGTATTTCGGATATTTTATATACAAATTATACTGTCACATAACCGATGTATGCATGCCAAATTTTAAATCAATCGGTTTTGTGGAAGTGGTAACTTGTAACAATCCATTACAAGATTTGAACCACACATACGATGAGGCGAGTGGTGAAGCCAATAAACGCTGAAAACATGAACTTTTATTATATTTATCCCTACCCTATTTATTGATTTAAAGCAGGACCCTCTTCAATTCTGGGAAAATATGAAAAACACCTTCCCTAACCTCCTTAAGCTTTCCAAACATTATCTGTCAATTTTAGCCACTTGACTTCTGTTTTTACATGTGTAATAGTGTAATTAGAAATATTATGTTTTTTTTTGTTTGTTTAAATGTTTTGTTAGGTATATTTACATAGCCTATACTTCACTTACCTATTTATTTAGTTTTCAAATGTTTTGACTGCTGTTTTTACATGCCTAGTTAGAAATGTTATGTGGTTTTTTCGTTTTTTTCAATGTTTTGTTATACTTACCTACCTATTTATATTTTAAGTATTTTTTTGACTGCTGTTTTTACATGCGTAGTTAGAAATGTTAATTATTTTTTCTTTTGTTTTAATGTTTTGTTGTGTTTCAATATAAATTGCGTTTAATTTCTATTTTTACTTTTTTATTTACCTATACAGTTTTACAATAATTTGTTTCCTTTCAAAATTAAATATTCTTAACAAAATGGCGAAGGAAAATTAAAATGTAGTTTGATTCTACACTCCAAAAAGACTTTTCGATGTATCGATGGTTAGATATCGATATTTTTTACATATCGATGATTATGTATATTATGTGTATTGAATTCTTGTGCATCCCTAATTGTATGTGATTGTTTCAGTATTTTAATACATATTAAGATATAAAACAATCATGTACAATGGAATTTAAAATAAAATGTACTAATTTATTCGAAGATTTTATTTATTTTTCGTTCGTCTGTGTATCACGAGAATATACTTCTATGATGGGTGTGATAGTTTCTGTTAGATTGGCGAAACTGAAAGAACGGTTTAAAGACTACATGCACTTAATATTATAATATTGATAAACAATAAAAAAATACCTGCAAAAATAACAAACTGGTCCCAGTGGACAATTTTCGGTCAATGCCACCAATAAATCACTTTCTCGATGAGCGATGCTCCTACACGGAGTCACATTAAAAACATCATCGATTTTGTCAAGTTCATCTTCAAAGTTCTCACACGAATTCAAAGAGTTCAGAGTAAATGAATGTTCACCGGAGTCCGTGTCACTCAGAGGATCGGAATTCGATTCAAGCGAATTTGCCCGCTTGGCCGACGTCTCGGCTCTATGTAGGAAGTCATCTTCAGCGAAGTGTACCCAAAAAAATGAAGATTTTTTCTCCAGGGAATCTAACCACTGGCTTAGTAATAAAGATGTTTTCTCTTGGTGAAATATTATGGGTTCTTCACAGTTTAGGTCACAGTCTATTTTAGATGACCCATTACTTGACATGGTTAACTAAAGTCCAAGTTACATCGGATAACTCTACATTAGAATCTAACAAAGGAAATAACAGTCACATTTTATATTAACAACAGGCCATGATGGATGTTGTTATGGTTCTTCGTTTTTATTTAGTGGTTATTAAATGTTGTACATTTTAAGTGTTTAACGTTTGATATTAGTTAAATTGACGTAAAATATTTCGTATTAATATACAAAGTCTTGGATTCATTTTAAAGAATCAAATGTAATTAAATACACACTCCTCGAGGGTTCAAAACAATATAGCTTAATCGAATGATATATTTAATGTATGAAAAATATTCTTGTAGCATATATTGGAATTTTTCAAATAGGTACAAAAATGTTTGCAAAAAAGAATCGTTAAAGAACAATAATTTAGGCCAGTTTAGTCATTCAGTAACAGAACCTTTAAAATTATTAATTCCTGAGGTTTTAAATAATACTAATTCAGTTTGGTTTTAACGTAATTAAACAAATTGTAATAAATACTTGTTATAGCTTGAACATACCTGATCATACTCTAGACTTAAAGTGGTCTATTTTTTCTAAAACTAGCTCTAAATTAAATTATGTCCCAAAATTAATGCCCAAAAACGTACATTGGTGAGACACGCATTATAAAAGTTTTGACAAGAAACAGTTAATCTAATTAAGCCAATAATTAATTTACAGATGCCATAACAGTTGAATAAAAAGTTTTAGGTTGTTTTGTAAAGAAAAGAAAAAAACTGCACCAAATTTGCATAAATCTTTATAAATAAAAAAGTTGCAAGGGTCTTGTATTTTTACAAATGACTGACCGAAATAGTAAATATTATTGGTTGACACAGAATATTCAAAAAATCCAAATATAGTCCTCTTTAATGTAAATATTTTTATTCTATTGAGCAAAATAAGGTACTCACTAATTCAACAGTCAGGGAAATAAATGCTTAAAAACTTATTTCTTGGTCAAAGAAAGCCTAATTTAGATTCAGCTACTGCAATTGTATACTTATTATTTACGAATTTGTATAATGATCAAACTTTGTGCAACAGAGACACCTTAAATAATCTAAGGGTTTTTATTCATGTCGCGTCTTTTTAATTACTCCGATGATACCCCTAATCGTTTTTGGAATTTTAAGATTCTCCCAGTACCTCTTGCAGATAATCTAATATTACCAAAATGCGACATGTTACTACCAAGTCTTTGTATGTTTAACAATTTGTTATTGATTTTGCGCTGTTTATATTAGCTGTGATTCAACGTTATCCATTATTAGTGAGGGGAGTACTTAAGAGCTGCCTAAATATGTTAAAGTAGAATTTTGTCTAATGTTCAAAGTTTAAGAATCGCAGATTATTTACTTTAGATAGATTCTCGGATTTTCTGTTTATAGAATCCCGAGACCGATGCAAGAACTATGGCTTCTGTATGACCTGCCTAGTGAAATGTTGGTATTCAGATACATCAGATTGTACAATTTGTTTCTTCCTAATACATCGTTCATGTTCCTTACGCCTATAGTGGATATAGAACGTCCAGTTTCTCCAATATAGACATCGCCACAGGAACAAGGAATTGCATATACCCCTTCGGTATGGAAAGGAATAACGTCCTTTGGCGATCGCAAAAATTTTCTTGTTATTATTGAATATTGTACGTATCTTGGACCGGCGAAGTAACCTTGCAATTTTATCTGTGGTTCCGTGCATAAATGGAAGAACCACACTTCCCATCGGTAACTTAATTCCATTTCGTGGAGCAGGATTGTTATATTTTCTAATTGACCGTCTAATACCACTACTGCAATATCCATTTCCTCTTAAAGTTTCTGTTTCCGATTGTAAAGAATTATGGTCACAAATCTCGATGACTCTGTAAACCAAAGAATTAATAACTGATCTGATTGCTTTTGTGCCGGATGATGATGTGAATTTGTATTTAGGTATCTGTTCGTATGCGTTGGTTTTAAATATACAGAGTGTCCCAAGGAACCATCCCCTTTCCTTTGTACAAGAATACCTACAAAGGGAAATGTGCCTTCTGACTTTCCATTGTAAATTTTATATTAGGATGTTGCTGATTCAGATGATCAAGAAACACAGGGAGGTTTTCTGGACCATGCGGCCATATTACATAAGTATCGACTACATATCTGAACTACGATTTTGGCTTTAATAAATAAAGATATTGGCTACCAGGGGTGACAGCGAAAAAAAAATTAGAGGATCCGTTGAAATTTATAAGCACCTTAATAATTTTAAGAGGGCTTAAATCTACATCATACGTGGGAACCGATAATGAAGTAAAGATCCCCTGAAGATGCCTCCTATAATCGAAGGCAAAACGTAGGAAAGTGAATCCATTTTTGACACGGTCTAATCCCAAGAACCATTATTTTTTAATTGACCACAGCCCTGAAAGCTTTTGTTCTATATTTTTTTCTGATGAATAAGATTTTTTTTTATTTCTTTTAATGAAAAATGCAATTTACCTTTGCTTCTTTTATTTTCTACTTTTTTCTCACATTATAACTTTACAATTACGAAAATCTGATGACAAAATGGCTTCAGCATGCCAGTTAGTGGGGCAGTTGAGCTGTAGGTTTTAGACCAATTTAGATAATTAACCAACATTTTATTACATACATATAAACATCCTTTGAGTATGCCCCTGACTAATAATGGGTAACACTGAAGAATGTACGAGTACACATTGACAGTTTTATTGAACAAGACTCTATTTATTACCATTCAAATTATACCAAAAAGATCCTCGATAGTCCACCTAAAAACAATACCGGGATCCGAATTGGGTTTCCCTTGGTCGAGGAATGAGGTTTATTTACTGAAACTTTATACATTCACAATTATTTTTTGGTCCAGTTCTAATTTGATCTAAGTTAAAACATCTTCCCTATAAAAAATACACACAAGGATTTAGCTTTTTTTCTTTTCAGATATAATAATAATAATAATACTACCTTTGGATATTTTACTTTGGAACATAGAAATGATATTATAAACAATAATTAATTTTTTTAGCAAATAAACCAATAGGAACATATAATTCTCGTATATATGTAAAATTATAAACAAGCATCAGATGACAGAAATAAAAAACATAATTAAAATTTCGTAGAATTTCTGCAAAATCCCAAATTACTATATTTGTACAAAATGTTAAAAACAAGGTCCTTAAGAAGGTAATAATTTAATTTTAAAATTCGCATAATTTAACAAATAGAACATGTAAATTTTAATCCTAAATAGGATTATAGTACTTCGTTTTTCATTTAGTAAATAGTAAAACAGCGCAAATATTAGCCTAAATTAACTTTAATTTTAACAATAAACGTCTTAGATGACGGTGTAAATGTTGCATTATTCCAATAACCTTTTGAACTGGTAACAAAATGTAATGTAGATGTAATAAAAAAGATGTATTTGTAAAGATCAACAGTATGTTGCCATTCGAACAAACCTTGAAATTTAAAAGTAATTGTGGGCAGATTCATTGTCAGGGTCTTTTCACATTGTCAAGATATATTTGTTTATATATACGTAACATGGTAGAGACTTGTATTATTCTTCTTCTTCCTTTTGCAATGGTATGATGAGACAAAAATATTCACTAAAATGTCATTGCGTCATTCTTTGAACGATATGTGTATATTTTCCTGCACATTTCTGTTGCAAATTTACTTAAGTGTGTCTTTTGTATATTCTGTCATATTTTGCCCTTTTAATTTTTGTTTTTGCTGTGAATGTTCATAAAAAAGTTTGTTAAATAAATGAGACTTAGTGTCTTAGTTACCAGAAATGAGGAGATACGAGAATTAGTAATTTGCAAATTGCAGAGTGAGCAGAATTTTGCATCTAGACTCAAGTTTACTGATGAGCTGGTTTTATTAAATTAAGTTAACTGGGGATAAATAGTGGCTGGCTCTTTGTAGTTGGATTGTAAAAGAACCCATGTTAGGTTTCAGAGGAAATAGATATTATTTTGTTAAAGCAGAGATCATTGTAATATCCGTAAAAGATAATTATAATATAAAAAACAAATAAAGTTTGAATATATTGAATGATGTTAATGGTTGTGGCAGAATTTGCTCAGCAAATGTAGAATCAATAGGCGCCATAAACTAATTTTAATATCACGTAAAAAAATAACTTGTATAATATGCAATATAATTGTTAAGGTGTCGAAACAGAAACAATGTTAATATTGCTCATCGACTGGTTATCCTTATTTTAGAGACAGGCTCAAAAATATGTATGCTATAGTAAAGTGCGGGACACGAAAGAAAACCAGGCGGCCCTTAAAATAAAAGTTCATAAACTTAAGCAAGGGGAAAAGTAAAATTTGGGTACGCAAATAAATTGTATGTTATTTTATTTGTTGTAATAGTTTGCCGCTTCACCTATAATCACCTATGCGCCAGCTAAGCGGTACGAAAAATTAATCGAGGATTTAGTAATTTTCGTACTGGTCCACTTGTAATTGGGATGTGCCTAGAGTCTCCATGCACTTGCCGCTAGAAGGTTCTATCTATTTTCAGTGGCGCCTATACATTTCGAGCATTTTTTTTCATTTCTATATAAATGTGTTGCGCTGAATTTGAATTATTATTTCGAAGTAACGACGGCGAGCAAAAGAGGAAAAACAATTCGAAGCGGTGCACGTGAAGTTATTGCTAGCGTTGTAGAGGCGTGTACTAGAGAAGCTGAAAATAATGGTTTGACTATTCCAATTCAAAATCGAACAGAACGCGCTGCATTTAACGCTGGTGTTTTGGAAAGTAGTGTAAGAAAAATTCAAAGAGAACATAATGATCGCTCATGTTCTACTTCACCTTCAGATAAAATTGACGATGGTGATTTTCAAATAATTCGACGAACAATAGAGGATTTTTATATAAACTTGAAAAAGGTTCCGACCTGCAAACCCCTACTTCGTGCTGTAAAGAACAAAACAGATTTTCCGTGCGGGTATAAAACCTTAAATCGGCTTCTACGATCAAATGGTTTTGTTTGGCGCAAGTGCCAAAATAAACGAAAATTGTTCATTGAGAGACCAAATATTTTTCACTGGCGGGTGAAATATCTATCAACTGAAGCAATTGGGGCAACAAGGGACACAAGCCACGTTTTGATCAAAAATAAGTTATTGGCCATCACAGTTTTTTGTACGTTTTCCACTCGCTATAAATTTCAAACTTTCACTATTGGATAATAGATGGGGGCACCAATCTAAAAGGCCCTTATTAGAAAATTATTCAAACATCAATTATTTATGACAAGAAAGTAATAAGCCTCATAAAAACCATCATGGCCGCTTCTCAGGAAGCCACACGTAAGCGTGTCATGCGTGAAATTGGGTCAAATTCAAGTGATTCTGATGAGGATTTTGACTCCTTGATGATTCCTTAATCGATAAGGATTATGTTGAGAGTAGTGGTTCGTTCGTCGGGAAGTGACTTCATAGACGATTTAACGGTAAGTTTTTACTAGTAGTGGCTTATGCCCTACTTAGACACTGCATTGGTGGCTTGTGCCTTTTTTAAAATTTAATCTATTTTTCGATTGAAAAAATATATATATCCATATTTTATTTAATAAATACATAAAAATATATTCTTAGTAAACAGAAAACTATCAAGATTTATTAAAAAAAATTTTGTTTTCATTCAAAAAGCACTTTTTTAAATGTAAGTGGCTTATGCCCTTTTTGTATAAAAATAGTTTAAATTTTTTTTTGTTATGGGGGAGCCTGACAATATTAACGTATCAAGGGATCCAGTGGATTACGTAAGTCCTGAAAAAGCGGGACCTTCAAGGTGGAAGCAGTCGAATGAAAATTGTCGGAAGAAGTACAAATCATGTATGAAAAGAAATTTGGGATATTCTTACACCACTTCAAGTGGAAAGGCCACAGAAGCAAGGACTCTGGGCGCACCATGCTTGTGCAAGAAAAACTGTAGGGCCAAGCTGCAAGTTAGAGAAGTATCAATTTTTCACTCATTTTGGGAATTGGCTTCATATAAAAAACAAAATACTTACCTATTCGCCTCTATTACTTCTATTCCAAAGAAAAGATCTTACAAGAAAAAAACTAAACGGCAAGAATCTTCGCGAAAGCTAACTTTTGTTTATAAGGTTAAAGTAAATGGTATTGATGTTTAAGTTTGCAAAAAAGAATTTTTGGCGATACATGGACTGCAAAAGTCTCTGAAACGAGTTCGCAATATAACTGCCCAAATATCAGAGGGACGATCTACTGCAAAACAGATGAACGCGGGAAACATCACAATCGTCCGAATAAAATTTCGGAAGAGCGAATTCAGTCAGTCTTTTCCGAAATACGTAAGTCATTACAGTCGAGCAAGAAATCCCGATAAGGTCTATCTTGACCATGATATTAATATTTCGATTCTTTCTATGTGCCATGGTGTCAAGAAAAAAATATAGATCCTGTTAAAGAAGCTAGGTACAGACGCATATTTTGCTTAAATTTTAATATAGGATTTAAATTACCCAAAGTAGATACCTGTGCCACTTGTGATGAGCTTAATAATCTGATTCAGGCCAATAAGGAAAATCACGCAGTTTGCCAAGACTTAGAGACAAAAGTTGAACTTCACCAAAAAAGAAGGACTGCCATGCCATGCAGAATGATTTAAAACGAGAAACTGAAGACGCTAAAGTAAACCATAACAAAATAGTGATTTCTTTCGATCTGCAACAAACTTTACCCACTCCTTTGCTTACGGTTGGCCAAGCATTTTATTTACGTAAAGCATGGACTTATAATCTTGGCGTGCACAACTGTGGTGACGGGCAGGCAACAATGTATATGTGGACCGAAGATGTTGCTAAGCGGGGTAGTGAGGAAATCGCCAGTTGCTTTTAAAACATTTAACATCACGACCCACCACAGGACAAGAAGATCTGATAATATATACAGACAACTGTGGGGGTCAAAATAAAAATTGGCTGCTTATGTTGCTATGGCTACAGTTAGTGCGCGAGAATAAGTACAAAACCATAGAACATCGATTTTTAATATCTGGGCATACAGGCAGACCTACCGTCTGATAGAGATTTTGCGGTTATTGAAAAACACAAAAAGTATCTGAGACAGGTTTATTGTCCTCAACAGTGGTACGAAGCAGTTTCTAAGAGCAAACGAGTAAAGTCTTTTAACGTTGTTGTTATGAAACAGGAAGATTTCTTTTCTTTTCAAAATATCCCATTTTCAAAGAAAAATGTAAGAGAGTATAGAGAACCCATAAAATTTACCCAAATACGATGTTTTAAATTTGACTGCAACTTTCCCAATATAATTTTTATCAAGCATTTGCTAAATGAAATATCTTTTAAAGCTATTAATATTGGAAAACGGGGGATACACATTAGCGAGTTAAAAGATATTTTTCAGAACTTGCCAAATAAATATCAGCAACGGCTAAAATTATCCTCAGAAAAAATAGCTGATATTAAAAAAATGTTGAAGTATATACCCCCTGTGTATCAGCAGTATTTCCTGGAAATAACTGAAAACACTGGAGAAGATGAACCAATACCAAGAACTTTAGAGCCCGAAAATATCGATGGCGAGCTGGCGAATATAGATGGCAAAGACCTTCCCGTAGATGATGGCCTCGTAGGCGGCTAGCACCTGCATACAAATTTACTATACTATGTTATTTGAGAATTCTATAATTATTTGTAGTTTATATTTCTCGCTTCAATAAAAATCGTGCCATTATTTAAGAGTAAAATATTTGTTTTAACTTGTACACATAAAGGTCACAAGCCACATTTTTTTTAAATATATTTTTTTTTTCGATTATTTGCATTTTGTTTCAAATCCAAAAATATCTCATAATGAAATACATCTCCTTAACCAAAAAATAGCCAGACACTATTAGCGAAAGAGGTTATTTGTTATTTCAGGATTTGGTCAAAATTTTAAATCTGTTTTTTCTCAAAACAATCAAAATGTGGCAACTAAATACACTACAAAAGCTCATATGATATCGTGGCTTAAATCCAACAATCTTGTATGTGATCCAACATGGAGAAAATGTCAATTATATGAAGTAATATCAGCCAACAAGCCTAGAGAAAAAAGTATAAAATTGACGGTCTTTTACGTAACCTCGGTCAAACACCTTTAAGGCTGCCTCCATACATGTGCGACCTCAACCCTATTGAATTTGCATGAGCAGGAGTAAAAAAATATATTCGAGAGCGCAACACCGGTGAACTTTCAATTACAGATTTAAATAAAATAACATTAGAAGCGATTGACTCAATATCGGCTGAAAATTGGAAATCGTATATTAAACATGTTCGTTCTATTGAAGATAAATACTGGGAAGTAGATGGCAAAATTGAAACGGTTATTGATGATTTAGTTATCACACAAGGACCTTCAAGTAGTGACGACGAAACCTCATCATTTTCAGAGGAAGACAACGATTTAGAAGGAATCGAACCATTAGAATCACAGCCGTCAACCTCAAAAATGGCTTAGTTTTTTTTCATATATTTTGTAAAGTTGTTCATGAAGAAGCTGTCAATAAACTGCCTCAAAATAATTAATTTTCTGTTCAATACCGGGTGTCAAAAAATATCTAATATTGCAATTAATATTTGAAAAACTACAGAACTCATATTATTCCAAAATTAACACATCAATGTAGTTATAGTAGGGGAGTCAGCACTGATTCCAGTGAACAAAATTTTTTTTTTAACTTATGCAGTTCGACTTTGGTCTATTCGGGTATGCCAAAAGTGACTGTTTGTCTCCGTCTGTCATATTACTTTGTACAGGGGGCGTCTTTGTGAAGTACTATACAGGGCGTTTCCTAATTGCGTGCTAATGTTAAAGGCAGGTGATTCTTGGACCTTTTTAAGAAAAAAGTTTAATATGAACCTAAAAGTCTTAACTTTGGAGATACAGGGTTTTAAAAAAAACATTTTTTTTTAATCCTAATTATGATGCTATTATAGATAAATAACTGTGATTTTGATTGAATTTGATACACGTCTTTTATGCATAAAAGGGCATTTTTTATTAACAATCAATTTTTGAAATGTCTACCAGTGGCGTGCATATGTAATTAACCTGGGTAAATCCAAATGCTCCTTAATGCATAGAAGACGTGTATCAAATTTCATGCAGTTATCTACAATAGCATCAGAATTGGGATGAAGAAAAATGTTTTCTTTTTAAACTTTACCATCCTGTATCTCAAAAGTTAAGATATTTAGGATATAAAAACACCCCCTTTAACATCAGCACGCAATTAGGAAACGCTCTGTACAGTATTTTATAATGACGGCCCCTGTATAAAGTAATATGACAAACGGAGACAGACGGCCACTTTTGGCATACCCGAGTAGCCCAATGTCGGACTGCATAAATAAATTTTGATAAATCTCATTCACTGGATCTGATGCTGGCTGCTCTTGTAAAATCTGGACTTGTAAATCGTGTATCACTATACTGGGTGGTCCAACAATAGTGGACGTAGGCAGTAGCCCGGGAACCGTTAATGACAGAACTCAAGAAGAAATATATTTATAGGTAAATCGATCAAGAAAAAAAAATTAAATCATTTCAGTCATCATTCATCAAGTCAGTGAAATTATATTACTAGATTGTAACAGATAACATAGATTTAAAAGATTTAAGATAAAATAGAAAAAAATGGGAGCAATTTTAAACTAGGTAAGTTTTTTGATTAGGTTGTAAAACACACGGGTTTGCTGCAAAAACTGAAGTAGGGCTTTCTTGTTCATTGTTAGAAATATGGCAATCACATTAAACGCTTATTTAAATACGACTTCTCTAATATTAAACGATAAGAAGAACTTTAGTAGTTATTAATCTATATTTTTGGTAAATTATGTAAGAATATATCATTCAAGCACTTGACATCGTTCAAGAACTTTGGCTCTTTAAAGAATATCACATTGTACAGCCGCGAAAGAAATTCAATCTGAAATCTAGATTTCATGAGATCCAATCTTCCTGAAAGGAACGACAGCAAACTAAATACCCATATCACTTTGTCAGATTAATTTACCTGTCTTGTTCTGCGAGGCGAAACAAAATTAAAACCGGAAAATTCAATTTTACCTTTCTGAAACATTTCTCTTAATCATATTTTAAACGCCCTCTGGCTACTTACTCTCGTATTACACATACACCTCGCGTTAAAACAATTTATTTTCTAGTTTTATTTTAATTTATTGCTATCTTCGTAAGTACACATACGCTATTTCGTTTTACTTCCGTTTATCGTAAAGTGAAATTGAAACAATGCGTAGTAATAAATTTTAGGGACATGTTACACTGTAGTTTATATTAAGGTAAATATGACTGCGGAAACCATAATACACATTTAGCAGAATAGGCGATAAATTCCAAATACGAAAACTATCTTAGCCAGTGCGCCCACAAAGTTTTGCACAAATTCGGTTAAAAATTAAACCAGTTAGGTAAACAAAAATTAAATTGCCATTAGTTAGTGTAAAATCTGAAAATAAGCCTTTTTAATTCCTTCGTAAAAGGGAAGTATTTAATCGTGAAAAAATCACCCTTCATGATTTTTTAGATCTTTAACTTTCAGGGTCCCTAGATGCCGAATAACATGTTTTCTCAATTCCGTCCGTCTGTCTATTTGTCTGTTCGCGACATAAGTAAAAAACTAATTATCCGATTGACTTCAAATTTTTTTCCAGTTGGCGGAACCGCATGGGGCTTTAATAAAATTAATAATAATTCAGCCTGAAAAACTACGTAGTGTGTTATCGTAACTAATTCTGGTATAGAGATAATTAGTAAAATTGTGGTACTAATTCAAGATGGCGGAACAAAATGGACGCCAAATAAAATTATTGTAATAGTAAAAAATTTAATCCTGTCAGGTTTTACCTTAGACTATAAAACAAAGGATAGACTCAACATTTCATTCATAAATAGTTTCGGAAGTTGGATCTATTATTATTTTTCGCGTGCTATGGGTGCGAGAGAAAACATATAGCTTCATCTACGACGCCGCACAGTGCGTTGATCAATGGACAAAAATCGAAAAATCAAGTCGGCCTTTTATGGTTTTGCTCTTATAAGGATTAGATCACTTAGTTGGCCTTGATTTACCACTTGTTCAAGATATGTCAAATGGTGTCAGTTTTCTGTCAGGTGAATTCGAATATAGCTTTCTCACAAATCAACATTTTTATCAGTTATTTTACATTTCTAAATACCTAATTTAAATATCTTATCACATGTTTTTACTTTGAATTTTGGTCAACATATTTTAAGCAAACGATTCTTTAAGGTAAGAATTTTAAACTATTATTTTAGTTTAGTTGTATTCCTTATTATTAATGAAAACTGTCCTTGTACATTGTCTGAAAGAAAAAGATTTAACCAATACACCCGAAAACATCTTTTAATGGTTTATTTTAAACATCAATCTGAGGTATTAAGAGACGATTTGTAAGTAATTTTGCTGAGACTAACTGCGACTTTTTTTTATTTTTAAGTTTGCCCTATGGATCCAATCAGAAATTCTGACCTTTTTGAACAATGGCTTTCTGCCGACGAAAACAAAATGTTTGAGTGTGTTTTTAATGCAATAAAACTGTTTTTGAGGCTTGGAGATGTTCCAGATAAAACTAACAGTGATCTGCAAAAATCTGTTGAATATGTATGTCTCAAAGTCAGAACAAAATGGAGGGAATGTGGTAGAAAAAAGACAATATTTAAAAATAGGCACAAACATTGGCTTGAGCAGGAAATTTCACTTCCAGATTATGTTTTAAATCTAAGTTGCTAGCATCGTCAAAATCAGCTTAGAGAGTTGAACAACTTGTAGCTTCAAATTCGACGGCCGAGCTGTCATTTGCGGCTCAGTTGTTACTTTCAAAACGAAAAAATAATTCTAAAAACTTAATGGAAAGTAATTCTCTAAGTCCTGTTAAAAGTTTAGCGTTGTATTTGGATTTAGATTTATCTGAAAGAAAATGCGAAGTTTTAAATTCTACTATTAACGCTATTCATAGTGAATGTCTCCCAAGTGTGTTTACACTAAGAAAAACTAAAAAACAGTTTTTGTTAAATAAAAATATCATAACTGAGTTATCAGCTGAAGTAAATTTACAGGAAATTTTGGATAAAACTGCAAATAGTATTTTACAATGTTTTGAAATATCAAAAAATCTAAACACAATGTTAAGGTGTAAATGGGGGCAGTTCAAGCAATAGTATTTATAAACAGAAATTTTCAAGGATGGCAGTACCGATGAGTTTATGTTTTTGATAGCATTTATTCCTTTATGTTTAATTAATAATGATGATGGAAGCAGTATGTGGATAAATATACGCCCCTCTTCAACACTTTACTGTCGTCCAATAAAATTTATATTTTCCAAAGAAAATTCAGAGTTAATTAAACATGAAGAAACAAAACTTAGTTCATTTATTGAAGAACTTTCTTCATATCAGTGTACAATTAATTCATTTGAATTAGAAGTGAATTATAACATGATATTTACAATGTTAGATGGTAGTGTGTGTAATATTTTATCTGGTTGCAATGCTACCATGAAATGTTACATCTGCGTTGCCACCCCTAGAAAGATGAACACCAATAAAGTAATGGAGAAAGTTCCCAATAGGGACCAATATCGTTTCGGTTTATCTACTTTGCACTTATGGATTAGGATTTTTGAATGTTTACTTCATATTGCATACAGATTGCCTTTTAAAACATGGCAAGTCAAAGGTGAAAACAAAGAAATATTCGAAAATATTAAAAAAATACAGAGTGAATTTAAGTCAAAACTTGGACTTATAGTTGATAAGTCGAAACCAGGATATGGATCAAGTACCGATGGAAAAACTGCAAGAGGGATTCTTTAGTAATTCCAACATTAGGTCAGACAGTACAGGAATTAATGTCATTTTAATTGACAAACTTGATACTGTCCTCTCCGTATTAGCTAGTTGTAACGAAATTAATGTTAACAAATTTGGTGATTTACTTAATGAAACTAGAGATCTGTATTTGTGTTTATATAGCTGGTATTATATGCCCAGTAGCTTACATAAATTATTAATACACGGATGCGATATAATTAAGTCTTTTAATATTCCTATAGGAAAATTATCAGAAGATGTTTTAGAGGCGAGGCATAAGGAAATTAGAAAACAGAGGTTAAATCAAACTCGCAAATCTTCACGATTAAACACAATTACAGATCTCCTAAATATGTTAATAGTAACATCGGATCCTTTACTTGCTAGCCTTACCAACACAACAACTAAAAAGTCTAGATTTGTTAATAGAAATGTTGATAGTTATTTAGTTAATTCAGATGCAAATGTAATTCCGCATAAGTCTGATATTTTAACAAAAAGTTCTGATAATTCTGACAGCGATACTGATAATGCCAGTTAGTTAATTTTAAATAATCTATTTCCAAAACATGTTTCAATATTGTGTCTAAATTTTGTGTGTGTAAAGTGTAAAATTTTGTTATCCATTTAGTTTTTTATCATAATTCAAATATATCAATATGCGCCCCTATTAAAAGCTCTTTTAAACACTGAATACAACCAAAAGCAATTTTTATAACTAAATCTGATTACATTTTATCTTGTTAATATATATTATATCATATAACTTTATCTGCTAAGGTTTAACGATTTTTGTCCCAACCGACCATATGCTCAACGCACTGTGCGCCGGTCCCAAAAATGGCAACCCATTTGGCTCTCACTATAGACTGAACCAGCGGCGGCTTGTTTCTCTATAATTTAATATATGTTTAAAACAAGCAATTTAATGTGTTTTTGCCAATTTTAAATATCTGTCAGACGCGTAGTCAGAAATTCGGACTGGGGGGTTCAAAATGCGAAAGCAGTTGATATTAATATTTTGCGGTTCCTTTTCACTTTCTTTGCAAGAGGAAAGTACCGTAATAGTATAAAAATCACCCACCGAGATATTTGCAGATCTTCACGTTTTAGGGATGTGGAAATTCTCAAACCCGTCGGTCTGTCTGTCTGTTTGCGGCATAGCTAAAAACCTACTTGATGATTAACTTCAAATTTTAGTCAAAAATTAAGAATCATGGTAATACTTTTGTGAAAATCCAATATGACGGAACAAAATGGCGGCCTAATAAGAATGTTAAAAAAAATACTAAAAATCTGTTAATCCAATTTACCTCAAATTTTGCCCAATAATCAAGTGTGACCTAGGAATAAACTATTAAAAGTTTGGTGAAAAGCCTTTAAGGCTAAATAAAATAGCGGCCTAATTAAATGTTTAAAATATCAGTATCAAAAAACTATTTATTCAATTAAGTTGAAATCTTACACAAAAATCAAGTGTGGAAAAGGGATGAACCTGTAAAATTTGATATATCCTATATGGCGAAATAAAATGGCGGCATAATTTATTCCCGTATTCCCTAAAAAGGTTTTAGAGTTAGACCAGGTCTATTTGCCATGATATTTAAAACTCTTAGTTCGCCAGTTATGTTTTGCTTATGTCACTGATATTTTATAATTGTGACATTTAGAAAAATTATCTGTTCAATTGTTAAAGATGTCATCTTAAACCTATAACTGTCAAATTATACCTGGTCTAAATTTAGACCTTTTATATATGAGATAAAACCGGAGGAACTAAGTAGTTTGAAATTTGGTATGTGGAGGAATAACGTAAGCTACTTCCTTGTAGATATCTGAAGATTAAAATCACAATGATTTAAACAAAATGTTTTATAACCAAGAAACATTTTAAAAATCCACAAAAATACGTTTGTTTTTAAATAAAAGCATTTAGCCATAGAAATATAGAACTTAGTCCCATCCAGAATAGTATATTTGTATTGTAAATAACGCATTTAAGCGTTTGGAGAGCTAGTATGTATTTTAATATTTACCTTATGTAAAACCCAACCCAAAATTGGCAAAATATTTGTTTTTGTTCAATTAATACCCATTTTTTTCTTGTTTTCCATGCCAATTACCATACTCGAACGGCTTAAATATTAAATTAATATCGGTAAATGCTAAGGTCTTATGGTTCGGACACTTACTTGTGATATGATACATCCGGACTTAAATAGTCTATATTTCCACAAACTACGTACTTCCTCACCATAGTTTTTCATTTATTTAAGTACTATAACAAAAAATCATTAAAAAAACTAAAAAAATATATATAAATAACAACGGTCGAATGGGGTAACAAAAATGACAACAATGCAGCGTCTGTTTTGTAATTAGACTATAAAACAAGAGTGCTATGATGATTGCTACGACTGAATAGTTGTGAAACTACTGGTAAGGGACGTAAATTTGGCGTAGCGTCGTTACCAGTTCTATTTGGTAATATTTTTATTATTACATTTTTGTAATTTTTTAAAGACCTTAATTACTTAGGCAATAAAACGATGTTTTATAGTCTAAGGTTAATTATTGTGTGTAGTTTTTTGATATGCATATAATTGTGTTATGAGAATATATAAACATATTGGAGTAATTCGATAAAACTAGGCTTAGAATACTTGATAATTTTTAAAACGTAACAACAACCTACACCTATCGATGTAGTAGAGAGGGAAAAACATCAATCTATGATCCCGTGTTAAATGTAAATAGTTGAGTCTCTCTTGTTTTTATAATCTAAGGGTTTTACGTATCTCTAGATGCTAATTTATCTGTATATAGCGTAAAAACTACTTACCAGGTAGTTAAAAATTAAAGGTCATATGGGGATGAACTGGTAATATTTTAATCAATATGCCGGAACAAGATGGCGACCAAGTGAAAATTACCTCAAATCTTGCGCGAAAATTGAGTGTTACATGGAAATGAACTGGTAACATTTTAGTATGAATCTAAGATAGCAAAACAAAATGGCGGCCTAATAAAATATTTAAAATATCAGCCTGAAAAAAACTACGTTTTAGATTAATTTAAAATTTTGCAAGGATTAAGTGTGATAAAGAAGAAAACTGGTAAAGTTATGGTACGAATTCGAGTTGGCGACACAAAATGGCGGCCAAATGAAATATCCAAAAGTCTTATTTAATTGACTTTAAATTTTGCAGAAATAATAAACGTGATATAGGAATAAACTGGTTCGAAATCAACATGACGTAACAAAACGGCGGTGTGGCTCAATGTAAAAACTACGTTTTGAACTTATTTTAAGTTACGCCCAAAAATCAAGTGTCACATAGGTATAAACTGGTAAAACATTGGTAAGAGTCCAATATGATGGAACAAAATGGTGCCCAATAAAAATATTTGAAAAGATAGTATATATGTGGTACTAAATGACTATGTACTGAATTAAATTTGGTGACACTTCGTTATTCCTAATAAAAGGAAAGATTCATTACGAGGGAAATTCCGGGTAAAGGAAATTTACCGATTTTTTTAATAAAATTTGTTTCTTAGACTTTTTTTGGTAGGCCACTGACAAATATACCATATGAACTAACTAATACTTTCATTGTGATGGCTTTCTATTACTTTTTGCGAAAATATCTCATTCACTTTTTCCCAGAATTAGACAGACGGCAATTAAAATATGTTTAAATATTTACAAGTTGCAAGTTGTTTTTCTGAATCGACTTACAGATATTATTGTTATAAGCTAATGATAATTTTTGATTACAGTTATTCGATTTTAAATTGTAAAAAATTTGGTTGGGATTTTAAGTTTTGTTGAATCAATTAAAATAGTCAGAAAAGCTGCACATTAACCGACTTTGGTCTTTAGATTAAAATATGAATTATTATTTTTAATGAAACGCGAATACTTTTTGTAACAGGTAAATTTTCATTTCATTAGTTTTTAATTGAAAGTCAATATTTTAATGGTTTTAAATTTATTTTAATTTATGAAAACTATGGAATGTTAATTAAAGCATATTCATATACAAACATTTTAAAATGCATCGCAGTGCAAAAGAAAGAAATTTAAAAAGAAAAATCCAATAAATCATCTCGATAGCGTGAAAACTACTTTAAAAGCAACTTGTTAATCAACAGTAACAGCAGCCAAATGTCAGGTCCGCGGTCAGTTAAAAATCGACAGTTAAATCTTCTAGCAGACTGAAAAATGCACGGCTTTCTATCTAAATATTTATGTTAATATTGACGTTGGACCATTAATATTATATACAAGATGCATCGACACGTAAGTCAGAAGGTTTCTTAGAAACCGCAAAGAAGTAGTAGTACTTCTTTGTTCAAATATTTGCTTTGTCAAAAATGTCACGGCCTACGAACAGTAACAGGAAATTATTATAATTCTTTTCGTGCTTCTTTTTATAATAACAAGAAATAATAAGTTTAATGTCTAGTTTCAGTGCCGTGCCTAAAGGGACCGCAGGGCCCTGGCTATTAAAGGGCCCGCAAATTAAACAGGGTATTTAAATAAAATATTTTTTCCATAGTCAAAAAAATCACAGATTTCGCATTTTTGGAACAATCGAATACATTGGAAATGATAATAAGTTAAAACCCTATGAAACATTCTAGAGTGACAGTTTTTAATGCGTATTAAATGTAATAATAAGTCAGCTAAATAAATAATAGATAGATTTACTGCGATTAAAACAGTTTAAATCAACTTTTTCAATTCTAAATCCTTAGATATTAAAATTTTAACCATTTTTTAACTCAACTAGCAACTGCTAATTCAGATAAAATCATTATTGTATAACAACATTAAAAACCTTAATACAACTCGTGAATTCGCGCAAACTATATTTTCGAAAAAAAATAATTATTGTTCAGCAGTAGTATACCAGAACTGTGTACAGCATTCCAATTATTTCTTGTATCTCTTGTTACCTCAGCTCAATTGAAAAGATCATTTTCAAAGTTGAAATTAATTAAAAATGTCCTTAAGTCGGCCATGACTCAAAGTCGTCTTAGTTCTCTATCTCTTATCTTAATAGAACACGAAAGGGCTAGAGAAGTAAATATTGACGAATTAGTTGATAAGTATTTATCTACTCGATACAAAAACAATAAAAGTAGCCTATCGCCAAAGAAACCGATTCTTGTACTTTTTGTTTTTTATTATTTTTTATTTTGCTTGAACCAGAGTATAGTTATTATTTTTTAATTTTTAGTTAATTTTTGGTTTGTGTTTATCAGATTACCTATACTTATTATTCTATATATAGGGTAAAGTCACCTATATTGTACCACTTTTCACAATATTGCTTTTAGAAATTGAGCAGTTTGATTCTGGAGCGTGAAAACTTATAATTTAAAATGTTTATTATATTTCTTTTCAAAAATAGTTTTTCTACATGTCATATGTGTCGTAAAATCAATAATATATACATTTTTTAAAACATTTGTAATGGGTACAATTTAGGCAACAAGTTTCCTAAATTGGACCACGTGGTTTCCTAATTTGTACCAATTAAAATAAATACAAAAATGGATAAGAAAATTAAAAATACATTTATTTTGTTTTTTATTAAAATGCCTAAATTTATTAAAAAGAATTTAACATATTATGTTAATAAAAAAATAATGACAAGTAGTACAAAAAGTTATGGACAGAATTCACAAACATAACAACATAATTTTTGGTAACCTCTGCCACACATGCTTCGTGAGACCAGTTTTTACATTTTGTACTTTGAATCATATCTTCAACTCTACACTCATCGCATACTTGACAGTACCAATCATTTTCGTTAATTTCTATTACCAGATTGGCTATTTAGAACTGATGATGTTCTTTTTGAACACGTTTCTGACGTGGTTGGTATGGGAGAAGTTAAACCAATTTTTCGTTTTATTGATAATTGTTTAGTTTGCTCTACAGCAGATTTCCGGGCTTCCAGTTCCTCTTTATATGGTGTTGAGGTTAACACCTGTGATTTTTGAGCACCTTTGGTCATCCGCCTGTTTCCAAGATCTTTTGTAGTTGGCATCGGAATTATTCCTTCAAAAGAAACACTTTAACGAGGCGTTTGCCTCTTCTTTAGAATTTCAGACAATGGAATGTCGCTATCGCTGTCAGATGTATCGGAATTCTGTATTGGTGTAATATTACCGTTTGCTCTTTCAGTCGGATTTGAAGTTGATTTGTTTTGTAACGCAGACGATGGCGCCAAATCCAAATCTGAGAAGACGTTTCTATCAACAGGCCATATCCCGCATTTTCTGAAACCATTTACGACATTCCCAATTGTTGCTGCCTTTGCATAGGCTTCACCAAGAATTTGTGCAACTTGAAACTGAGTAATAGCTAACCCAGAATGTTGTCTCATCCACTTTTCGACACCTTGATTCTAGTACCCCTCTAACGACTTAAAAACCTCAACGTCAAGAGGTTGCAGCTGATGTGTCGTATGCCCAGGCAATTGTAGCATGATCACTCCACTTTTCCTGGCTAACCGCACAGCTTTTAGATTTTTTGAGTGAGTAGTGTGCCTATGCCTTACGTCAATAAATGCCTGCAGCCACACTACAAATAAGTCCGAATGAATATAACCAGTATCCGAAATTTCCACCAAACAGCTTGGTGAAGCGCCCATACCGAGTTCGGGCATCATTCTTTTTCCTATATAAATATGATTATTGATGCTACATACTGTTTAGACGCACTACTACACACAACCATGGTTGTGTTTACACCCCTTTTCCCGCTGGCTATGGTTCCTACCTGGTGTTTTCCTTTTTTGGCAAGAATTTTTTAACATTTTTTTTTTGAGCAGTAGGAAAGCCACTTTCGTCGATATTAAATATTTTAGTAGCATCCAGATTATTCTCGTCAACCAATTTTTCTAGTAGATTAAAAAATCCATTAATATTTTCTGTATTAAAGCCCTTACATCGAGCCAAAGAAGTGGCTTCTGGTTGCCTTAAAGAAATATTTGGATGCCTTTCTATAAACCGGTAAAACCATTTTTTGCCCGCCATTTGATTATTTTTGTTAAAATTGTTTTTGATGACGTTACGAATATCCCTGTTTACGCTGCCTTACGAATATCTCTAACCAAAATAACATTTTTTAAGTTTTAAAATTTGATCCTCGAGCTGCTAATCAACTTCAGCACTAAAGACGCTACAGCGACCTGACGCCTTTACACCTTGATTAGCTCTAACATTTGATGGCCATATTTAAAGCCTTTTCGGACCATTCTGTAAAAAAAATTGAAATGAGTATCCTATATTGTACCAATACAAATTAGGCAACTCATGAGTGGTATAAATTAGGAAACAAGCATTTATTTCTAAGATTTACGAAGTTATTGCCGGTTTGAGGTTAATCAAGCTATAAAAGTAGTAAAAACATTGTTCAAATCGTTTCGTAAAAACAGATTATAACTTAACTAAAACCTCACATTTTGTTTTAAAGTTTATGCAAAAACATATTAAACTTACATCAAACTTTAAGTAAACAAACAACTCGGTTTTTCACTGCCGGTAGCTTTACTACACCTATGATTTCTTACACTCTGACTATTTCCAGATATAACGTTCCAATTAAATACATAGATGGCTCCATACACAAAAGATTTCTTAAATATTAAAGTGTTACAATTTAGGAGGCAGTACAATTTAGGATACGTTTCCCTATCGTTCATTCTTTTTTTACTAGAGTTGTTTTTTATTTTATGTTATAGTTTTTGTTAATAAATTCAAAGAAAAGTCTTGCGGGGGTCCTCCAAAAACCTCGGCACGTCAGTGTCTAGATTAATATAAAAGTCAAACCCGTTTTACTTCTCTTGTAAAAGGGAAGTATTGTATTCGTGAAAAAATCATCCTCCCAAGTTTTTACAGATCTTCACGTTTTAAGATCCCTAGATGCCAAAAATAAGTTTTCTCAATTCCGTCGGTGTGTCGTTCTGTCTGTCTGTCAGTCTGTTTGTTCTACCCGATTTACTTGAAATTTTGATAACAAAATAAAAGTCATATGTCGTGATCTGGTAATATTTTAGTTAAAATCTAATAGGCCAAACAAAATTGCCGCCTAGTGAAATGTGAAAATAATTATTTCTAGAAAACTACTTATTCAATTTACCTAAAATTTTGCATAGAATCTGCAATGATGCATCTTGAATAAAATCAATAATCCAAATTTTACACGTTTTGGCGTTCCTAGATACCACAAAAACATGTTTTCTACATTTATTGTTAAACCAACAACCGATATTTAATAATTTAGACAACTTAAAAACACATTGCTAAATAACGGGCCTTAGTTAAGTAGACATTAAGGTACCCGACCTGAATACTGTTCAGGCCCTAATTTATTTAAATAAACATGATACTAACCCTTAAATAATGAACATAATCATGTATGCATTTCCCATTATTTGAACGCATATTTGCGAATAGTTTAATGTAAGTAAACACATTTATTATACCTACTGACACGAATTCAACACGACGGAATAAAATGCTGGCACAAAAAAAAATCAATGTAAAAACTACTTATTCAATTTATTTTAAATTATGTCCAAAAACAAGTCTGACATAAATAAAAACTTATACCATATTGAAACGAATCCAATATGGTGGAACAAAACGGCGTACAATAAAAATTTTTGAATAGACAGTATAAGTACCTGTGTTACTAAATGACTATATTATATACGGAACTAAATCAAGTCTGACTTCACTATTCCTAAAGAAAGAAAAGATTCGTAACGAGAGAAGTACCGAGTAAAGTAAATTCACTGATTTTTTCATTTAATGACGTATCCCATCTCATGAGTTTTGAAAAAAAACATAATAACTCTATTTTACCTTATTTTGAATTTATACCAACTGTGATTATAAATACTTATTTTTACAAATAAAAACAATTTAATCTTAACTCGAGCCATTAGCTTTTAAACAAACGTTTCGATTCACTGCATTTTTATAAAACATTCTTGATACAATAAAAAATTGAAGCTTTATGATTCTAGAAAAAAAACATTACGAAAATTTTATAATAATATTTCCCTAGGGATGTAAGTTAAGAGCAACCGATACCTTTCACTTACGTCCGTTAAAACAGTTGGGTAGGTGGGGTACAATACAGAGAAGAGAAAAATTAATTTCAATCCATCAAACCATTCTATGAGAACTTTAGTTAGTTCTGCATAATAAATATCTGCGACTTAATGCGACTATTGTTAAAGACATTAAGTAAAATTATTTTTAGAAAACAAAAAGAACACAAACCCTTTAATTATATTTTTGAATACTACGGGAATACATTGTTATAATAAGTTCACCTGTCCAAATACCCGGCGAGCACGCAACCTCCATCTACAGATGTCAATTATATTTTTCGTTTTCACTTAAGTAACATATGTAAAACAAGACAAAGTTTAAACACGCCGATCGGACGTATTGAGACAAATGGGTAAATCTGGACAGGGGTTGAACGCGAACCAGGAGGAATCTGTGGATATAATTAAATTTAAATAATTAATCTCAAATGCATCCAATAATCTATTATTAGATACATTTTTATTAACTTAAGATTATTTATTCCTATTTGGTGATTGTTTTCCAAAGCATGTTGGGCAACGCTTGACTTTTCTGTTCTTCCGTATCTTAAATGTGCCATGTGCCCTTTAAAACGAATGTTTATGGAGTGTTTAGTTTGCCTAACATATTTTAGATCGCAGTCATTATAGCTAATTTCATAGATGCCACTCCTCTCCTTCAAGTCGACTTTGTCTTTAGGTTTTCCAAGGAGTTTATATATATTATATTATTTCAGTATTGTTTAAGCTGTTGGAACACCAACGTACAATATTTCAAAATGGTTAGTAGAAGAATTTAGCAAATAAAATATTTCGTATGATAATTTTGAGGTTACTAACTCGTTAGAATTCTTAGATAAAATTAAGAATGTTCACCTAAAAGAAAGTGAAATTTTAATATCTTTTGATGCAAGCTCATTGTTTCCTAGTGTACCCATACTACTAGCTTTAGAATACCTCCTTGAACTCCTTGAATTCAATAATCTGAAGAAAGAAATTATTGATGAATATTTGCTTCTCACAAAATTATGTATGAATCAAAATATTTTCAATTCGACAATAAATATTATAAACAACTTGAGGGAACTGCGAGGGGCAATTGCTTATCTCCGTTCCTTGCAAATTTGTTTATGGGTAGATTAGAAAATCAATTCAAAAAAGAACTCGAGAGTTACGTAGCCAGAAATGCCCTTATCTGTATATTTACTTATCTACGATGTTTACTTTACCTTAGCATATAAATAGGGCCCTTTTCTGTAACGCACCACTTAATTTTCGAACTTCACGTAGTTAAGTCCTTATTGTGTAATTTTAAAGTTTATTTATAAATAAAAATTGTTTTTAAAAACAAAGTTAAAGAAATAAGTTATTTAACTGGCGCAGTCGGTAGGATCCTTGAAGACCAGCAAAAGTGAGTTTAGAAGGTGCACAGTGCAAACTTCCTGAGACAAGCTGCCTGGCCGTTGGTTTTAACCATTCATCAAGGAAGATCCACCCCCATTCCTGGTAGGAAAGCTGCAACTACTTCGGAGGAACCGAGAGTAAGACAACATTTCCTTTCCAAACCTTTGAAACTTGTAAATTGGTATATGATTTTAATTTCTATCATTTATTTTGTTTGAAATTTTGCTATATCCCCTAATTTATTTACTGTTCCTTGAGTGTTATAAACTATATTGCTAACTTCTTAATTCTATCTAAAAAATCGTTTCTGCATTTTTTGATGAACGAAAACATAGACGCAACCAACAATAGTGACACAGACAGGACTATAACCGAACTAGCTACTTTAATAAACAAAATCAAACTCGACGACATGACCACTCTAACAGCAGCAAAAAAAATTGCACACACTCTAAAACCTTTTTCAGGTCGATCTGAACACTTGGAATTTTTCATCAACTCTATTGACAAATTCTATAATAGATATTATACTACTACCCAAGACGAATCCTTGAAAGAATATGTAATCGCAACTATCCAATCTAAAATAATTGACGAAGCAGGCGATCATTTACTTTGCCATCCCGAATTGGCAACTTGGCCTTTAATAAAAACCGAATTGAGAAACAAATTTGGAGACAAAGTTAACAGACATACACTATTACAACAACTCAACTTTCTCACAAGAAACAAAAACGAATCTATATTAGAATTTTTAGACAGGCTCAAAATTTTAAAAAATAGGATAGCTCTAAAAATTAATACAGAAAATCTTGTTCAAGCTACAAAAGTTGCTTTAATCGAACAAACAGAACAAACTGCAATTACTGTCTTATTAGCCAACGCGAATAGCGAACTTCGAACTATTCTGCTAATCAATAACCCTGGAGATCTCGATGATACTTACGGACTCATTCTAAATCATTCTCTTGTAGAACAACAACTTAATAATAGAACCCAAATGTTGAGACACCATGCTAATATGCAAACTCCTAATCATAAACCCAACATACCAAAACATAATCCATTCAATACTCGCGAAAATTATTCAACGAACCCGAGCAACAACAATTTTAACAGACATCAAACATCCTTTTCCAACAATGCATTCCTTAACCCTTCACAAAACGGACCAACACCATTCCCCAGAGCACCTATTAATGTTCAACCTCGACATATCCAACATAAATTTCCCACTAACCGAGAAGTTTTTGGCAAGCCAGCCAACGCTTTCCCTAAATACAATCCCCACAAATCTTTAGATACGCCCAAACCTATGTCTGGTATAAGCTTTCAATCAAATAGAAATTTACAAAGACCTTTCAGCCAAAACCAAAACCAAAATTCAAATCACAAACCTAACCAATGGAGACAAAACTCTCACCCTTTCACATTCACAGAACTCACTCACTTAGAAAACAATTACCCAACCCAAAATACTAGTTATCAAGAACAGTATGCCGACACAAATACAAACCGATACAATAACTTCGAATACGACAATATGTACGAAAATAATACACATTATCCCCAAGACTTTGATGACGAAAATTTCGACAACCTATATTTTAATCAAGCCATCAATCTTGAAAATCAAAACAATACAGAGACCTGCGAAAATTTTCCAAACGAAGCCTCCCTAGAGGACAGTCCTTCTTAGATATCAACGCCTTTCAAATTAATTCATTGCCATATATAAAAATCCAAAAACCCCCTTTAAAATTACTAATCGATACCGGCAGCCACACTTCTCTCTTAAGACCCATAATTGCAGAACAGAATTTTCCTAATCAAATATTTAATTCTAAACACACCTTAGTCACCTGCATAGGCAAAACCGATACCCACAATAAAGCAAAAATCGCACTTCTCCGTGAATTTAACATTGATAACGAACTAGAATTTATCTTGTTTAACTTCCACGATTACTTCGACGGTATCTTAGGTGTGAAAGACCTAAGGAGATTAAATTTAAATATAGACCTAACAAATAAACGCCTGTATAATCATGAAGTAAATATCCCCTTATCTTATACAGACAATTTCGATATTCAAAAAGTTGAAATCCCAGCCAAGACAAGCGTACTAAAACATATTTACACTGCCCTACCAAATAATTCAGAATTATACATACCGCACATAAGAACAAAAGATTTTGAAATACCATCGTCCCTTTTAAAAGTTCAAAATAATTATGTTACCCTCGAAATAAAAAATGTAAAAGATCACAGTATTCTGATATATTTCAATCCACACGATATAGAACGAAAATGTACCCCTTTTAATGCATCCGAAAACGAAATTTTTAATATGGAACAAATTGTATCCGAAATTAATACATTTTCCGAAACTTTAGATTCTAACTCGCCCATCGATTTCTCCTTGATAAGATCAGACCATTTAAATCCCGAAGAAACAAAAGCACTGCAAAATTTACTTTCTCTATTCCCGAACATATTTCATAAACCAGGCGACAAATTGACCTTTACAAATCAAATTAAACATGAAATCAAAACGTCCGACGAAATCCCAGTCCACACCAAATCTTATCGCTATCCTTATATTCACAAAGAGGAGATTCAAAGACAAATCAGCCAAATGTTAAACGATGGAATAATTAGACCATCCTCAAGCCCCTGGTCCTCCCCCGTTTGGATAGTCCCCAAAAAACTAGACGCCTCAGGCCAACAAAAATGGCGAATTGTGATAGATTATCGCAAAATTAATGAAAAAACCATTGATGATAGGTACCCAATTCCTAATATCAACGATATTCTAGACAAACTTGGCAGATGTCAATATTTCACAACCCTCGACCTAGCGTCAGGGTTCCACCAAATCGAAATGGACCCTTTATCTATACCGAAAACTGCTTTTAATGTCGAAAATGGCCATTATGAATACATACGTATGCCATTCGGCCTAAAAAATGCCCCTGCCACCTTTCAAAGGGTCATGGACAACGTCCTGCGGGATTTACAGGGAAAAATATGTCTAGTGTATATGGACGATATCATAATTTTTTCCACTTCCTTACAAGAGCACATCAACAATATCAGACTAGTGTTCCAACGATTACAGAATAATAATTTAAAAATACAGCTGGACAAATCAGAATTGCTACGCAAAACGGTTGAATTTTTAGGGCATGTGGTTACCCCAGAAGGGATAAAACCAAATCCGAAGAAAATTGAAGCTATTCTTAACTTTCCAATTCCTAAAAACCCCAAGGAAATAAAGTCATTTCTAGGACTCATAGGCTACTACAGGAAATTCATTCGAAATTTTGCCAAGATCACTAAACCCCTAACTAACTGTTTAAAGAAAAACCACAAAGTAGAACACACTCCCGAATTCATAAATTCTTTCGAAAAATGCAAAACTCTTTTAACCAACGATCCAATATTGCAACACCCAGATTTCTCAAAACCCTTTAATCTAACTACAGATGCTTCAAATTTGGCAATTGGAGCTATCTTGTCCCAAGGCCCAATAGGAAAAGACTTACCCATCGCATATGCTTCACGCACCCTCAATCCCGCTGAGTGTAATTATTCCACAATTGAAAAAGAATTACTTGCCATTGTATGGGCAACTAAATATTTCCATCCGTACTTATTCGGAAAGAAATTTAAAATAATAACTGACCATAAACCCCTTCAATGGTTATTCGCTATTAAAGAACCAAATTCTAAGCTAGTCCGCTGGGGGCTCAAATTAGCAGAATTCGATTACGAAATAATTTACAAGCAAGGCAAAAATAACACAAACGCTGACGCATTATCTCGTATCCCCAATCAAATAAATAACATAGAGGACGACGACAATTTATCTATCTTACCAAACGTTGACCTATCAGAAGAAATTCCACACCTCAATTCTCAAGATCTCGACGACATTCTACAAACATTAAACGTAGAAAAAGATAAACCCAAAATAAATATCATATCTGATATCACTATCACACCGAACAAACAAAAGGAACCCCGAGACAAAACGGACACACAAACAGTTCACTCTAGCCACGAAAATCCCATTATCGGCGCCCCGTATGTCAATAAAGCACTAAACTCATATAAAAGCCAAGTCATTTTTAGATATTCGAGAGACAACAAAGATAAAATAGAACGTTCACAAATTTTCGATAAACAACGGACAATTATCTTTCTACCCAACGACCCATCAGAAGAACTTCTTTGTAAAATATTAAAAGAGAATTTTGCACTTGGGAAGACGTACTGTCTATACTTTATAAATCAAACATTAGAACCACTGATAATAAACCTTTTTCAAACATACTTCAAAAATAACGCATTTAAACTTTATATCTCTAGACTACTCTTAGATGACATAACGGACGTTGACGAACAACAATTGAAAATAAAATATTACCACGAAACAAAAACCACACATAGAGGTATTCAAGAAAATATAATTGCACTAAAGAAAAGATTTTACTGGCCTAACCTCGAGAACGACGTTAAAACCTATGTAAACATGTGTGAAATATGTCAAAAGACAAAATATGAAAGACATCCCAACAAATTAGTGTTTAAACCAACTCCTTTCGGCTATGAACCATTTGATCACATATACTTAGACACATACAAAACTCACAATACTACCTTTCTAACAATTTTAGACAGCTTCTCAAAACTAGGTCAAGCATACCCCCTACTAACTTGCCATGGTCCCGAAATTCTAGAAAAGCTCATACACTACATCAATCACTACGGATTACCCAGGAAGATAACAACCGACAACGGAACATCCTTCAAAAATGAAAATGTACAAAAATTTTGCATGCTCCATAATATCGAAATACATTACTGTACACCACATAACCCCAGTTCCAACAGCTACGTAGAAAGATTTCATTCGACTCTCAATGAAACGATACTAGCCCTTCAAAATGAAAAACCCAGAGAAAATATTTGCAATCTGATGAATTACGCCATTTTATCTTACAATAATTCCACCCATAATGCTTTGAAATATACACCATTTCAAATCATTAAAGGTAAACTTGATTACAAAAATCCTCTAGAACTCAATACATGCAAGAACATTCCGAAAACATTAAAATACTAAATTCCCAGATACTTGACACTCTCAAAACAAACCAAACTAAAATTTTAGAAAAACGTAACGAAAATCGGCAACCTGAAATTAAAATCGATCCCAAAAACCCCATTTACGAAAAAACCTTCCCAATCAAATCAAAGACTAAACAAACAAACAAATACAAAAAATTGAATGTCCCCATAAAAGCATACCCCACAAAAATAATCGCCCAAAAACGAGCAATCCATATCAATCGCCTGAAACCACAACGTTCTGTTTCAGATGATGAGGATCCTGCTCTTAGTCCTCGCTCTTCCCACAGTATGGTCCTACGAAGAAAAAGAAGTCATTAACCCAATATTCCCCATTGTCCTGGGACCCACATACATTACAAACTTACACCATACCGCCTACTATCACATCAACATAGAACAAATAGAAATATGTCTAAACAATTTAGAAAGATCTTTAATTACGGCAGAAGTAATACTGAATAAAAAACACCAAGCAGCAGACTTCCCATATCTAGTATTACAAAAAATGAATCAGACGCACGAATTCTTACACTCCCTCAAATCAAATATATTTTTATTTGACAAAAACTATAAACAAAACGCGGATTGTTTGACGGAGTAGGAAAACTCAATAAATGGTTATTCGGTACACTCGACTCAGATGACGAACAAAAATACGACAAATACCTAAATGTTCTTTCTAATAATCAGCAACTAATACAAAACGAAATAAAACAATCAATATCTATACGTTCCAATATAACACAAACATACGACTTACATTTAAATAAAATCAACGAGAACCAAAAGAATATTTACTCTAAACTTACTCTTTTAGAATTAAAACAAATAACATTCTCTGATACCTTATACCTATCATTAATAACCGATAATATACATAACCAACTTTTAAGAATAAAAACAATACTATTAAATATTGAAACTGCTATCAGCTTCGCTAGGCTTAATACGATGCATAATAGCATCCTAAATGAATCCCAACTGAAAAATATTTTACAAAATATCCCCGAGAAAAATACCATACCTCTCTCGAATTTAATCAGTTATTACAAAATAATGACCCCTGAAGTAAAAGTAATAAATAAGCTCATAATTTTTGCAATTCATATACCAATGGTATCCCCAACTCAATTTACATTGTATAAAATACTTCCCATTCCTATCCAGAACCAAACATTAGTCATACCCAAACCCTACTTACTACTCACAGAAGAAAAGTATTTTTCCACCAACTTAGAATGCCCTAAGATTGAAGACATCTTCGTATGCCCACAAGAAGCGCTTTCCCAAGAAAATACCTGCGTACCAAGAATATTAACGCATAACCAGAACACATGCCCAATGGTCAAAGTACACTATATATCTTCAAGTGTAACGAAGATCAACGATAAAGAAATCTTAGTTATTCCCGCCAGACCAGTGCCAATAATTAGCAATTGTCAAGAGCTGAAGCGATCCTCCTTAATAAAGAAACCCACACTCATCACGTTGAACGTAGTCCAGTAGAAATCAATGGTCAAAAATACGCTATTGAAAAATCCAACAACCTGTACTACAGTTTAAACATCCCAAGAATCGAGATCCAAGACCAGGAAAACTTACCTCACCTAAAGCTACAGGAAGTCAATCACCAAGAAATTCACGAAGCAAACAAGATGATTTCCACAATAAAATTCCACAAACTACAAACACCTGGAACTTTCGCCAACCATTGGACTTCAACATTATCTATCCTGCTAACACTCATCACATTCGGACTCTCGACGATCCTTTGGAAACTCATACAAAATTACTACAACCGAAGGAGATCCCTACCTAAACAGAACCCTCAAGTTTCGATAGACATTGACAAGCCAGAAACGATGGATATCAGCCCTTCAAACCAGACGGATATCGAACTCCAAACACTTACACGGCCGGAAAACCGTCAACCTCTATTTTCCGAGCTTAAGGAGGGAGGAGTTATGTAGCCAGAAATGCCCTTATCTGTATATTTACTTATCTACGATGTTTACTTTACCTTAGCATATAAATAGGGCCCTTTTCTGTAACGCACCACTTAATTTTCGAACTTCACGTAGTTAAGTCCTTATTGTGTAATTTTAAAGTTTATTTATAAATAAAAATTGTTTTTAAAAACAAAGTTAAAGAAATAAGTTATTTAACTCGAGTATTTCCCAAGGGTGTGGTATAGATACGTAGACGATATATTTGCTATTTTTGATACTAAAACAGAAAATGTGGACACTTTCTTAGAAACATTAAACAATAAATATCCTTCTATTAATTTTACGTACGAAAAGAAGAACAACGGGCCATTACTATTTCTCGACGTTTATGTAATAGAAATAACGATAAATTAAAATTTGATATGTATAGGAAATTTACTAATCCTGTATATAACATCCGACTCATTTCAATTCGTCAACACAAAATGGCAGCATTTCATTTCTTAACTCACAGGTTAGTCAATTTTCCATTAAGTAAAGAACGTTTTAACATAGAAATGAATCGGATTAAAAATATAGCTAAAAGTAATGGGTATAATGATAATTTTGTACATAAATTAGTAAATAGACATAAGCATAAGAAAATGTTAAAAGATGCCAGTACTTTTCAAGCACCTGAGGCTCTCAATAAGTTCATAATAATCCCTTATGAGCCCAGATATACGAGAGATCTAAAAAAAGTATTTAAAAACGTAGGTTTTAGAGAAGCCTACAAAACGGACAACAGTTTGAAAAATCGCCTTGGAAACCCTAAAGACAAAGTCGTCTTGAAGGGAGAGCAGTGACATCTATGAAATTAGCTGTAATGACTGCGATCTAAAATATGTTGGGCAAACTAAACGCTCCATAAAAATTCGTTTTAAAGAACACATGGCACATTTAAGATATGGACATTTAAGATACAGAAAAGTCAAACGTTGCCCAACATGCTTTGGAAAACAATCACCAAATACGAATAAATAATCTTAAGTTAATTAAAAATGTATCTAATAATAGATTACTGGATGCATTTGAGAGTGTAGAGATAGTTAAATGTGGTAAGATAGCATTAAATAAAGACAGAGGGCCTATTCCCTATAGTCCCCTCTATTGCTTACTTGACAACGATGTAGTCGGGTGCAACCAAATGTGACCACATTTACCTATAAATAGTCTCGGTTAGGATAAGGTACTTTAGTTTATATCATCTGCTGACGATGCTAACTTGGTTAGCGAAACGCGGGTCCAGAACGTAACAAGTTGTAGTGTAGTGTGGTTAAAACTCTTGTATTTTGATCTATCTTCCACCACAGGTTCCAGTGTTAGGACATATATAGTCTTGTCATATCAATGTGATCCTGACATCCTCATTTAATATTGCAATGTATTATCCTGTTTAATGAAAGCATCAACGAATACTGACTTCAATCTTACTTTCAATATTTTGAATCCAACATTCGTCATGTTGTTTAGCAGAACCATTTTGTCAAATTATTCCGTAGGTATTAGACATTGGCGCCAGAGTTCGATAGCAATCGTCTCACAGTTAGGTGCGAGCTACATTCAATCGATAAAATAACAGTTTTTTTGGTTTTCATTTAGATCATCTTGTGTACACTAAGTTTAAAGAACGATGAAACCAGACACGGGTTCAGTAAACAAATTTTTCACAATTTGCATCTCGACACCAGTGATATCTAATTAGGTGTAAATAGTAATTTAAATCCGTAACATTCTATGAGAACTTTGAATAGTTCTACATAATGAATGACAAATTTAAAAAGTAATAGCAACTATTGTAAAATAAGGACAGTACAATTAATTAATGGAAAACAAAAAGAAAACGAATTCTTTAATTATATTTTTGAATACCGCACAAAATACATTGTTACAATAATTTCACTTGTCCAAAATACACGACGCGGGCACGCAACTTCAGCCTCGAGGTGCGAATTATATTTTTCGTTTTCACTTGAATAACATAAGCAGAGCAAGAGCACACCAAGAATTGCCAAAATAAGGTTAGTGACTTTGAACAAAATAGGTTTCGCTCACGCAAGATGATTCTACAGTACGCTGACAGGATGTACTGGGAAAATTAGGTAAATCCGGGCGGAATTTTACCTTAAGGGAAAGTTCCTTTATAAAATGGTATTATTATTAAAATATAGTGTTATTGTGAAAATTGGGTTAATTAAATTTTATAAATTTAATATGGCTTCCTCTGACAAAAAAATAAATTGATAAAAGCTATTTTAAAATTTTAAACAAAATTCCTCATTTAATTTAAAAGAGACGATACTGTTCGAAATACTATTTGCTCCCAAATTGTGCTATCATAAGGCTGTAGCACTTCAATGAGTAAAAATGTACTTTCTTATTCCCACAATAAATCCATCTTAAAACCTATTACTCTCATTTGAGAGGTAAAATTTTGCCGGGAACTTCAAATAATTAAATAAACGGCTAACAAGTTTTATGAATGAGATTTTAAATGTTTGTATATGTGTTACTACTAATAAAATATTTACGAAATGTCTTTACAAGGTTTTGATATCTTAAAACGTATGTTTATCTAGCATGTTAAAACCAACAGCATTAATAAACGTATGAAGTTGATTTACAAGGTGATTATATCTTAAAACGTTTTTTGTCCTTTTATACACTTATGAAATTTAATTACAAGGCATTTATATCTTCAGACTTATTATATTTATGAGAATATTTATGAATTATTTCTAGTATACGCATAAATACATGATAAAACCTAAATTTGTCCGTATAAGAAATTTTAAAACCTATTAGACTTATTAGAATTTTCAAGAAAAAGATTAAGTTGGTGTTTTTGTAGAAGCTAATAAAGTATAGGTATAAGTTAAATAGTATTATGACAAAATGAAGACATTTTTTTTCAGTAAGTTTTAATTTTAAGTAAAATATTTCATTTCTAGGATATTGATAAAACTCTAGGATTTTATCAAGGCCATCATAAAACTACTTTTAAGAAAGCTTAAATTCCAATTGATTGTATCATGTTTCTTAGGGTTCATCTACGATCACTATGTCATTTGTATTGAAAGAATGTTTGTATGTGTATTAAAGGAATCAACGAATATTGAATTATATTATATATATATACATATATATATATATATATATATATATATATATATATATATATATATATATATATATATATATATATATATATAATATATATATATATATATATATATATATATATATATATATATTAAATTCGATTTCACATTCATTCGTCGTAGTTACTAAACATTGGCCCAAGAGTTTGGAGATTCATTGCATAGTCCGTTGCGAGCTTTAGCGAACGCATACTGTGACAGTTTTAGAATATATTGTGTTTAAATTGCCAAATTATACTATCGTGTTTGTATCTACCTATGGAATATTAAACGTGTTTTGAAAGGAAACCATTTTTTGCCATGCCTTGTGGTTAGAAAAGGAATGGCAAAAGTTTGCTAAAAACGCGAACACTAGGTTAGGTTAGGTTAAAAGTGAGTGGATCAAAACCGACCCTATATCTTCAATACTTTGAATCCAACATTCGTCTTACCGCATAGCAAAACCATTTGACAAAATGTTTCAAATATTTCATTCTGTTCCTTTTATATTTGTGTATGTTTCTTTGGTGTTTGTGTAAGTGTAATCCACATTTGTTTCTTGGAAATAGGGACGTATCTGACAACATAAATACCAGGGGTAGAAATAACTTGGTTATGCCACTCCATCTTACCTCTCTTTATTACAAGGGACCATGTGGAAATTTGTAATTAATAAAGAGTGTTATTCTTTGAATGAATACTTGTATTAGTTTTTTATTTGTGTTTCTTATATTGTTTGAGAAGTGTATTGAAGCCTCTAATGCCTTACCAAATCTTGTCCCTTTGTTATCCATTACTATTTTTGATGTCATACTTTTTACAGTTATATTTTTGTAGTGGTATAGCATACTCTGTAGTCTTAGTTTTTTTTTGTTTGGTAGGTTTTTGTAAGCTATTTTCTTTATGATTTTTTATTACTATATTTATGTCTATGTAATTTAAGTCAATTTAGTTTAATTAGTTAATAACGCTGTCAAAGTCCTAGTTAGAAATATTAATGGCAATAAAAGCATTTCATTTCATTTCATTCATTGCATAGTCAAGTACGAGCTATAAAAAATCGATCTTTCGTACACTAAATTGAAAGAACCAAATTAAACCATCGTGTTTGTATATATCAAGTAATTATGAACAAGACAAGTGTTTGGCAAACAAACCTATTATAATACTATCTTGACAATAGTGACATCTAGGTAGGTATAAATAGTTATTTAAATCCTTAACATTGTATGAGAATTTTGATTAGTTCTACATAGTCAATGTCTCCGATTTAATAAATAATAGTAGCTATTGTAAGAGAGGGCCAGTAAAAATAATACTGAGAAACAAAAAGAAAACAAACCCTTTAATTATATTTTTGAATACTGTACAAAATACATTGTTACAATAAGTTCACTTGTCCAAAATACAAACACGCAATGTCCGCCTCAAGGTGCGAATTATATTTTTCGTTTTCACTTAAATAACCCAAGTAGAGCAAGAGCGCAACGAGAATTACCTAAATTAGGTTAGTGAATTTCAACAAAATAGGTTTCGATCACGCAAGACGATGTTAAAATACGCTGGTCGGACGTATTGAGAGAATCAGGTAAATCTGGACAGCATCTCTGTGGCTTTTTAGCAGACTCGAATCTGCTTTTGCTGCGGTCAGTAGGTTACCTATGCCTTCTGGCCTGATGGCTCGACAGATACACTTGCATTTCAATACTGTTCCTCGATCAGTGAATGGGCCCACTATGCCAAGAAACAGCCGGTTGAGAATTAAAAAAACAATTCTTGGTGAAATTTGCATTTTTGTAGACGACTCATGTTTATAAATAAATACATTTAATTACTAGTTAGAACTGTTGAAGCAGTCTTTGTAAATAATATTTTATTTCTATTGCTTATGACCAATATGTCCACTTTTATATATTTAAAGTGTACACTCTCGACATTCCAGCATTTAATGGAGCCTCAGAAAATGCTTAAATTGAGTAAAAAGTAGTAAAAGGTATTAATATAACTCCATTGCCTATTTCTATTTTATACTACCACTTGCTTTTTACCCAACTGCGCAAGCAAAGGAAGGTAATGTATCTTACATTCATATATGCATGGTTTGTTTTATGAATAAGAAAATTTTTTATGTTGATTTTTTTAAATATTTTATTTGGCTCCCATTTTGCCTCGGCATCTTGAATTCATACTACAACTTTACCAGTTTATCTCTGTATTACACTTAATGCTTGCACAAAATCTGAAATTAATCTACCTAATACGTAGTTTTTAAATAATTTATTAGAACGCAACCTTTTAGGTAAATTGGATAATTAGTTTTTGAGTAATAAGTTTCAATAAGCCACTATCTTGTTCGGCCATTCTATATTTTTACTAAAATATTCAGGTCATCTCTATATGACCCTTAGTGTTTGACCAAAATTTGAAATCAATCGGATAAGTAATTTTTAAGCTATGCCGCGAACGGACAGATCGACGGAATTGATAAAACATATAATTTTTGGCATCTCGCGACGCTAAAACGTGAAAATATGTAAAACTTTGTGATTTTTCACGATTTTTTTTTTGACACAATTTTACCAGTTCATCTGGATAACTAATTATTGCACAACATTTGAAATCAATCCATTAAGTAGTTTTTGAGGCTGAATTTTTGAATTAATATAAGTATTAAGGCCCCATTTTGTTTCGTCATCTTCGATCCATACCAAGATTTTACTAGTTCATTTGCTAATAATACTTGATATTTGTGCAAATTTTGAGGTGAATTGCATAAGTAGTTTTTTAGTAATATATTTTTTTAACATTTCAATAGGCCACCATTTTTTTTCGCCATATTGGATGTTTACCAAAATATTACCAGGTTATTCCTATATGATCATTAATTTGTGATCAAAATTATTAGCCAAACTGATTAGCAGTTTTTTAGCTTTGCTGCGAACAGGCAGACAGACAGACCGCTAAAATTGAAACGTAAAGATCTGATAAAACCCCGTAGGATAATTTTGTTCACGATTACAATACTTGCCTTTACGAGGGCAATAAAAACAGTATTAATTAGGTGAGTTCAGATCAGGGGGTCAAATATAGCATGGACAAGTTGTTTCTGCATTCAACGAAAAACCTCTGTTACATTATTTTGTTTTTTTATGGTATCAATAATTTTATAATAAAGAAAATTAAACTAATATACTATCTTTATTAAGTTATTTTTTTTAATAATAATTGTATTTTTGTAACTTAAGTCATACTAAAAAATATTTACAAAAACTTTAGTCTTCTGTATTTTCGTCTACAAATTTAAGAGTTTTTGATGGGCTTTTTGTAGAAGCTGGAACTTGTCTGTTAGGTATAACACAATCTACTGGACTTCGGTATGTATGTCTGCGAAATTATTAAAATCGTGCCTTGAATGTGGAACGGCGCACTTACTTTTCGACTACACTCAAATCTTGTAACAACTTAAAGGTAATCTGGTCGCACCTTCATAAGTGGGGTATCTCTAAGTCCCACAAATCTTCTAGGATCTGGATGATCTCTTTATTCCAGATGAAATAAAGTTGCATTTTGATGGCTCTTCTCATGCTACTTCGGTTAATGATGATTATGTTGATCAACTTCGGAAGTCACAGTTTGGCAAATGTAGATTTGAACTTTGACCCTGTATTGTCGCCCAAGTTAAACTACTGGTTTCAAGACAGAAACCACATACTTAGGGTGCGGCCCTTATGTTACCGAAAATGCTACAAATCTTTGTCGGGCAACTGTCCCTGACTCTAGAAAACAACTTATGGGAGACCTATTCCGAACACTCCTTCCGTGCCAATAACTTCTGTAAATGATCTTAGACCTATTAGCCTCCTCTGTGTCCATTTAAAGGTTGCTGAAGGACTCTCACGAACAAGTTTGTGACTATTTGGATGAGAGTGATATTCTCCCCAAAGATTCAGTCTGGTTTTTGCAAGGGATTTGAAACGGTCACGGCACTGAGCGATCTTGTTGATGATCGCTCTGGATGATCGGGAGGTGGTCTCTCTTACATGTTTGGATATGTCCACGGCCTTCGACTCTGTTAGTTTTGAATGTCTTCTGGCCAAACTAAAATACTATGGCATAAATGGCCACGTTCTTGATTGGTTGAACAGCTGTCTCCTTGGACGCGACCAAAAAAACTATTCTTAAATGTGCTGGCAACACACTGGTGTCGGATTCTGTTCAAATAACTTTCGAGATTCCTCAGAGATCAGTGCTGGGCCTCCTTCTGTTCTCCATTGCGGTGCCTGACTTACAGTGTGCGCCTAAAACGTGCAGTGTTTATTTTTATCTGATGACGTCCAACTTTTCTGTTGTTTTGCCCCAACTTTCATGAGTGTTGCTGAAATCCCTTGTAGCAGAATTATCAAGAGCCTTTGACTACTTTTTGATTCAAGGCCTGAATTTGAAAATCATGTTTTGCTGGTGTGTCGCAAAGTATTCCTCAGTCTTAAATCTCTATATAAATTTAAAAATCTACTTGATGAGAATACAAAGAAAATGCTTGTCAACTCATTGGTTTTGTCTCATTTTCATTATGCAGATGCCCTTGTTTGACGTATGAGAGTCACATGAGGTTACAGAGAATGCAGAACTATTGCATCCGTTTTATAACTAAAGTTCAAAGATATTCTCATACCACCCCTTTTTATGAAAAGATAAACTTGTTCAAATTGAACGAGACGAGATTCGTTCATTTCATCTGTTTTGTGTTCAATGTGATCAACTCTAAGATTCCAAAGTATTTAGCTGAAAAGGTTATTAGAAGAACCGGTGTCCTTGACAGACCGCTTCGGAAAGTTTATACTAACTTCGACATCCCCCGGCCTAAAACCAAAACTTTTCGAGCAAGCTTCTCTTATCTGGCACCCTATGCCTACAACCAAATCTCAAGACTATTGCCAAGCTTAACTTCTAAATCCAAGCTCACTGTGAAACGAATACTGAAGTAGGAGGTCAGACAAAGTTTAAAAAGTCCTAATCTTAATATGTTTTAATTATTGTCTTTTTTTGTGTTTTGTTTCCATCTTAATGTTTTCACCTGTTTTGACATTTGGGGCCTGGCTGTTAATACCACTATATAGTGACCTTGTCCTTTTGTGTAATAACGACTGTTTGTATTTTTTTTATCTTTACACAATAAATGTTTTTGAATTTAAAAATTCTTAATACAATAACCTGCAAACCAAAAAGCTATCAAAATATTCCAAATCACAGTTTCGGACTATTTAGCTGAATCCCGATAACGATCACTAACCGCAATTTTCTATTAGCAGCTATTAACTCACCGATAGCGAATTTTTGCTTATTATCACTAATGCTGATGTTTTCAGAAAATTTTTCAAAACTGCAAAACACTACATAACAGCATTCAAATTATTAAAGAAAATATTCTAATTTCAGCAGCTATAAAAATAGTTGTTCACATTTCAATTAATCTGGAATAACTGTATATATATATATGAATATCTGCATAATATTCGCACAACCAATTGAGAGTAATTAGGTGAAAAAATGTAGTCATTAAGAATGTAAATTGTGATATTTATCGGAAGCTAATCGCTCGATATTCAAGTAAGTAATACTTTAATAACATATGAGGCCGAGTTTCTACGTTACTATCGATCTGAACAACAGGTGTTTGATACAGTAAAACATATTCGATGGACAAGTTTGTAAGAAAAATTAAAGATGGTCCATGATATAGAAGAGCGCTTAAGAATTTACTGTACATTTTCTTTTGCCGTCACTTTAAAAAACTGAATTAGGCCAGTTGATATATATATATATATATATATATATATATATATATATATATATTCCTATTATATGGTACCTTTTTTTAACAACGAGGTAGTTGCACCACAATTGTTATTTTATTACTATGCAACAATTAGTACCTACATTTTATGAGCCTGTTTACAGATGGGAGTACGAGGTTCTAAGCCATCTCTCATTCAAATAATAATCATTCTCGGTTGCTCATATTTGCTATTCGTCGATGACTTGACCAAAGCACAGCTGATTACCGTTCATTTTTCTAGACTAATAATGAGGAGACGATTGAAAATCAGCAGACTACTTATAAGAGAGTGTTTATACCTTATATATGTCGACCCATGACTTTAAGTTAGGGCTTCTTTGCTGGTGACTGAAAACTGCTATGTACTTATCGTCTGTGTAACCAGAGGTCACACAGTTGGCAATTAAAAAGTACTTCAGAATGATCAGGATATTTGATGACCAAAAAAAATCATCTGAATACAATACGAATTTTCAAAACTACAAAACTAGTTCCTAAAAATTGCATATTTTAACCGAAATAAAAACTTAAACTATTGTGTAGAACCATTATTAAGCCCCGTGAGTTTACCCACTTGACTATTTTAAGAAATCCTATTTACAATATTGTGGTTGTGTAGGCACTATTGCCAAGGCACCCCTTTTGTAAACACCTCTATGTGTAAGGCCAAGAGCCAAATAATATTTTCCATTATACCTAAATACTCCTAAGTAACATTGTTTAGGGAACAATTTTATATGTAGGTACTAAAATAGGTAACGCATTTCTTTCAAAGATAAACTTTTGTAAAAAAAAAAACAGAAAAAAATTAAAATAATATTATACAGTACTAAAATTTCGAATCTTCCTAGGGGTGTTTCACAAGATACTAAGAATATCATTCCTAAAAAAATAGTTCATTATTTTTGAAGCCAAACGTGCTTTCAGCATGTGCATAAGAAACTGCTATTACTGAAAATAAAATTCCCTGACTTTTCATTTTGTTACAAATATAAAAGATACCAAGGCTCTTGATCAGTCTCGGGTTATTATGAAAGCAAGATTAGAGTAGAAAGTCTATTGAAATCATCGAGAGCCCTGAAAATTTGAATACACTTGCGTTACGTGTTACATCAAGCGTGGAAGTCTCTTCTCATCGGAGGTCATTTAGTGTTTTCATCTCATGTAGATCTCTGAAGATGCCTCGTGCAATCGCAGGAAAGAAACGTGGGCACTGAATTCTAATTTGACACGTTGTAAACTACGAACCATGATTTCTCAACTGAATCCAAGCGTGAAAGTTTTCGTAGTAAGCTATATACAGGGTTATTCACAAAACCTGTTCATTAAAAGTTTTTGATGATGCCATTTAGATAAAAATTTCAAATTTTGGGATTAAGGAAAAGTCAAGGGGTACTTCTTTTCTGAAGTATTTTCAACTTGCTGTCACTTCCGGTTTAACCGGAAGTTGGTATCAACTTGCTTATTTTAAATGGAACACCCTATATTTTATGATATTTTTGGATTCTACGGAGAATTTTAATGCTGTTTTATGTAGCATGTCCTATACCTAGGTTCAAGCGTTCTTAAGATATTTGACCTTGAACCGAAAATGAGCCTTCGGGGTTCCAAATTTTAAAATCTCATATTTTTGTAAGTTTTGAAGATATAATTTTCATATTTTGCAGACGATCGGTAAATAATCTTAGGTTTCTATTTTTTTTATTGAATTTGTCTATTTTTATACAGGGTGTCCTAAATTCAGCGGCAAACATTCACATTTTCAAAGCCGCTAAAGTCCGTTTTTTTTAAATGGGACACCCTATAATTTTATGCACTATCAAATGTAGAATTTCATTTTCTATCGAACTGTATCAACGTTCCCTATACCTATTCGTAACCATTTTCGAAATAATTGGGTTTTATAAAAATATCGTATGTTTACATGTTCCAATGGTGAGCCATGGAAAAACAATTGAGATCCAATATCCAATATGACAGATGATTAGTATGCGTTATTTATCGAAAGCTGTCAGTGATAAACTAAATCTTCTAAATCGAAATGGAAGAATACTCAAACGCTGATATTCTCAATCTATTTTATATTCATGGAGAATGTTATAAAATTTTGGAGAGAACGTGTCGTGTGTTTAACGAATGACACCCTGATTTGCCGCCAATGAACAAGTCAAAATTCAAGAGTATTGAAACGAACTTTTTGCGTTTTGGCAACGTTAAAGTTACAAAAAATGTTCCGAAACCAGTGACAAATGACGAGGATAACGTAATAAACACATTAGCCTATTTCCACGCAAAACCACAAAGTTCAATACCGTCTGCAGAAAACGATTTGGGAATTTCTTCTTCATGTGTCCAAAGAATCTTGAGCGAACATCATATGCACCCTTATTCCTTCCAAAACGTGCAAGCTTTGAGACCTGGTGATGACGTCCGACGAGTACAATTTTGCGAATTCATGTTTTTGAAAATCCAAGAGGACCCTCAATTCCTTTCAAAAATATTTTGGACCGATGAAGCGAAATTTTCTAGAGAAGGAATAACAAATAGAAGAAACGAATATTTCTGGGCAGCAGAAAATCCGCACGCTTTACCCGAAACGCGTTCTCAAGAAAGGTTTAGCTTCAATGTTTTCGGTATAGTATTAAATGATCAGGTGCGGTACTGTATTTATGAAGACAATTTAAACAGTATTTGGAAATTCTACGAGGGACGATTTCTGAATTTATAGAAGAAATTCCTATTGGTGAGCTGCAAAATTATTGGTATCAATTAGATGGGGCACCAGCACATAATTTCGCTGCAGTTTATCTCCAATTATCTCGAATTTTTGAAGATCGCTGGATTGGTCGCAATGGCCCTTGGAGATGGCCCCCGCGATCGCCTGATTTAACACCCCTAGACTTTTATTTATGAGGATTTATCAAAGGTAAAGTCTATGCTTCCCCAGTAAATAACCGACAAGATTTACTAAACAGGATACGAACAAATTTTGCCGAATTAGAAAACGGACAAATTCAACGGGCCACAGCAACTGTACAAAGAAGAATTGAAATGTGTCTTCAAATGAACGGACAGCATATAGAACATTTGTTATAATTCAATTTTATTCTTTTATTTATTTGTTGTTGATTGTTAGATTGCTATAATTTTTAAGTTCACTAAAACAAGTTTAGTACAGTCTCGAACTTAGTAGATATGGTCAAAAATAATGTAAACAATTTATTACATTTTTTATAACTTTAACTTTTCCGAAACGAAAAAATTTCGTTTCAATCCTCTTCAATTTTCTCTTGTTCATTGGCGATAAATGAGGATGTTTTTCATTAAAAACATGACACGTTCTCTCCAATATTTTGTAACATTCTCCGCGAATATAAAATAAATTGAGAATATCAGCTTTTGAGTGTTATTTTATTTTAATTTAAAAGTTTCAAATCAGCTGTCATGTTGAATAGAAAAGCACAACAATTGTTTTTCCATGGCTTACTACGGGAAGGTGTAAGCATTTAGCAAATACATATGATAGTTTAATAAAAACCTGATTATTTCGAAAATGGTTACGAATAGGTATAGGGAACCTTAATACAGTTCGATAGAAAATTAAATTCTACATTTGATAGTGCATAAAGTCATAGGGTGTCCCATTTAGAAAAACGAACTTTAGCGGCTTTGAAAATGTGAATGTTTGCCGCTGAATTTAGGACACCCTGTATAAAAATAGACAAATTCAATAAAAAAAATAGAAACCTAAGATTATTTACCGATCGTCTACAAAATATGAAGATTATATCTTCAAAACTTACAAAAATATGAGATTTTAAAATTTGGTACCCCGAAGGCTCATTTTTGGTTCAAGGTCAAGTATCTTAAGAACGCTTGAACCTAGGTATAGGACATGCTACATAAAATAGCATTAAAATTCTTCGTAGAATCCAAAAATATCATAAAATACAGGGTGTTCCGTTTAAAATAAGCAAGTTGATACCAACTTCCGGTTAAACCGGAAGTGACAGGAAGTTGAAAATATTTCAAAAAAGAAGTACCCCTTGACCTTACCTTAATCCCAAAATTTGAAATTTTTATCTAAATGGCATCATCAAAAACTTTTATTGAACGGGTTGCGTGAATAACCCTGTATTACTCTTTAAAAGTCTATTTTATTTCAACTTCTACATTGGCATTAATAAGTTTGGTAAGAAGCCATCAGACGTGGCTGCTTTTTTGAGACTTCCAAATCCAGAGACCTTTACTGGACACTGTTATAGACGGCTACTATGTTGGCCGACGCTGGAGTGACACCACTCGGGGGATGGCAATTGACAAAAATTGCAGAATTATATGTGGATGAATCCATGAAGAACAAAAAACTCATCGCCAATCTACACGAGAAAATTCCAAGGAAAATTCGCCTCCATCTTCGCCCTTGCCTTCTACAAGTTTCGCAAATAAAATTGATAGTATTGCTGAGAATAATGCACCAGTGAATCAGCACCAATATGACAAGTTAAGAAGAAATAGTGTCAACATTATTGCCAGCACCAAAATTGTCAATTTTTGGTTACCTACCATGTTAATTACAAAGAATAATTTTTTAAACATGTTTCTATAGCTCTATGTAGTTACTACCTTTTTCGAAATAATTAGTTACTTTTAAATACGAGTATATTAACCACCTCTTTAAAAGCTGATAAAATATCCTAAGTAATAGTATGTCCTAAAAAAGTGGTGGTAAACTCTCTTGACCCAACATAGCTTTTGTCTAATTGCTTGTTTTGCTAAATTTTATTGAAGCTTTCGTGAAAACTGACAATACTTTTCATTTACTACAAATCTTTTCGGCTCACCATAAAAACCGAAGCAATATCGTAAATTACCAAATAATATATTTTGGATTTCTGCAATTTTATTCCATTAGCAATCTGACATCAGAAAACATATTTAGAAAAAAAATTGTGCTGCTTGTAACCTCCTAATGGACTCCTATCATTACGTGCTGCATAATCAACAGAATTTTGACATTTGGTAAAATTTTTATTTATAAGAAAATGTGAACGTAATTTCTCCTTTTAGCTTCCCGGTAAAGCTGATACCAGTGAGTAAAAGAAGCTTTCGTATAATAAATTTAAAAAATCTATAAATCTTCCAAAAGTTCCTGACTCTTCCTGGGTATTCCAGATAGCTGGGCATTCTAAAGAAACAAAGTTTTTTCTGATGAAAGGCGTTCCTAATTTTTCTAGTTAATCGCTAAAATCATTAATTGATTACGCACAAACCTATTTTTATGCTTAGCCTTCTCATGTTAAAGTTAATCTAAGGCAAAAGACGCATGTTCTTCTCAAACATAATAAGCACACAAAATTAATTTTTCTTGTAGAGAATGGGGCACAGTCCTTCCTTTAATCAATAATATAATTAATTCTGTACAAAGAAAAGCTATTCACCTAACAGAAGATCCAAACATCACAAAAACCCTTGCCTTACTAGAGCATCATCAAATTGTGGTTGATTTTTCTCTGTTTTAGAGATACTATCCGGATGAAACTGATCTGATGGAATATCATCCACTATGCCTTCCTTAGTCATGCCTGCCCCCGGGTCTTTTTTGAATAAACCGTTTGGTGGGATCACAAAGAAAGAGAATTCTGGTTTTTTACGTTGCACAATGACCGGAAAACATATTTTTTACTTTTGCAGAAAATGACATTTTTCAAATTTTTTTACCAAAGACATAAATATAGCAACTTCTATTTGGCTTCAATTGGCTCGATCAGAACCAGGCAAAAACCAGTTTCTTCGTTTTCAAATTTCTGACACTGTACTAGTTTCAGCCAAAAGAACAAAAACCACGTGACATAAAATTTTTTTTTTATAATTTTACTTGTGTTTAATGATATTTATTAAAAACTTGTGAAGTATATAACTTCTAGTGGTCATAACAAGCTTATAAAGGTTTTGCCCTTTGTATCTCAGAATCTGTAGTTTGTATGCAATCCGGCCAAATTGAATGTTTTATTTTTTAACTCTAGGTTTTTTATTCTCTTCAAAATAATACTAAAAAGTTATTTTTTAAATAATAAATTCTATTTAATTTTTTATAAAAAACATCGTGACGGAATTTGGCTTTTTATGTTTTAAGTATTTATTTTTATAACTACATATAAGTACAACTAATAAAACAAAAATAAAAACTCAAAAGAAAATAGAAATAATGACAAAAGCCTATTTTTAGACAAAACAAGGAACAGTTATAATTAATATAATTTTATTTAAAAAACAAACAACTAATAATAATCCATTTCATTGAAAAAAATAATTATTTAAAAATAAAATATTAATAATTAAAACTCTTTTTTTATTTGAAAATGAGCTTTTGTAATTATTTGTTTAAACGTTCAAGTATAACAGCTTTTTTCACTACATTAACTTTTAGATACACTTTTTTTTTAATTAGAAACTAAATCCAATTTCTTATTCAAAAAAATAGTACCATGATTAAAAAAAAATCTACATAGAAAAAAATCATTCAATTTGGGCGGAATGCACAAAAATTACAGTCAATTTTAAAATTAAACTGAGCTTTCAACCGTTTTATTGGATAGAAAGACCTAAATAGTATACTTTCACAGATTTTCATTGAAATTCATTTAAAACAAGTAACATTTATGTAACAAATTCTAAAATGTGGTTTTTTGTTGTTTTGTAGATTATATATTGGATAGACGTTTGAAACCAGCGCACTTTTACCGGATATTTAAAAACGAAGGAATTACCTTTAGAAGTCGTACAAGGGATCTATTCAGAACTAACTGAGGGATTCATACTTGCACCACTAGAGATACATAGTAGGCATTTTCTACCAGGAAAGATGAGCATGCAATAATGTAAAAGAAATCGTCATAACCCAGTACTAATTTAGTTGTCAGAGGTAAAAATGAAGTGAAATTACAGAAACTTAAAATAAAAAAAATAATTTCTTAACTTCTTTTAACTAATTAAACTTTTATAGGCCTCGAAACCTTGCGGCTATACGTTTTCTATATCACCTAGTTGTATTCCAAAAAACTAGTCATGTGCAACAAACCGCATCATTTTAAACAAATTGAATAGTAATATGCCATTTAGGAGGTCCATTGATGTCAAATAAGATTAAGTATGCATACCCATCTCATGCAATGTTATTACCATTGTTCACGACGAACTGCATTTGCTATTGAAAATTATTTAAAATGTCAATGACACATTGGAATGTCTGGTTTTCGAAGTGACATATAGAAGTGACTATGAAAGATGAAGTTATAACTTATTTAGAAAAAAATACGTCCTAATAATGAAAGGAGTCAAATATAGTGATCTATGTGAATGCCTATTTCTCTTGCTTTGAACTTCAACAGCATATGTTCTATACATATACAAATACTACACGTATTTTTTTCTAAAAAGTTTTTGTCACATTTAAAATACTTTAGACAAATAATTATGTCAAAAAATAATTCAAATAATATATGAAAATCACTATTCACATACCTCGGTTTAAAAATATTTAATATTTTATATGGTATACTTGGCATGCCAAAAAATGTGTGGTCAATGTTTAGTATTAATTATGAAATACATGTTAATGTTCTAATTGTACAAAACCAGCGATGACGAAGAAATTTAACCTATCATGTTAGCTAAATACAAAACCAAAAACACAAATTGGCCTTATGTAAACTAAATAAGAATTAGAAACATAGAAATTAGGTAAACTGCGAGATTGTTAAGTCCAACATTTGAATAAAATTCTCATTAAATTTTATTGAAATTACAATAATTGAAGGATTAAAATCGATTATAAAAGAAGTTGCAATTTTCTTGATAAGTAGGTTGCCAGGTTGTATAATACGTATTACTGAATTTTTTGGCGGTTTCTTCCTTCTGTCACAAATCTATATGGCGTCATTTCGTCTTTTTGACATACTTTACTAGACTCTAGTTTATAATATTTATTTTGTTTAATACGGGTTTGAGAAAAAACTTTAAATTATCTTTCGAACAAGTGAAAATAATAAAAAAAATAATTTTTAAACAAATCTTTTCGAATACTTAGTAAACTAGCCTTTAAAAAAAAAAGAAAATGCGTGCCACGCGCTTTCTGAAATTTAAATCTTCCACTTCTACTTTTGGTCATATTTAAAAATCCACTCTTTTAATATTCCTTGCTTTTCATAAGTACACTGGACTAATATATCAAAGCACTACCTAAATGTATTCCAACTTCGATTCCACTTTTGCAGGATCTTCTTACACGATATTTTCAAATGTAGCTCAATTCCTTAGAAATTTATTCCTGTTCAGATTTTAATTGTCTATTAGATCTAATATTGTTATGTTGTAGATCAGATAGTTTTGTGGAATAAACTTGGAGTTAATAAAACAAGGGTAAAACTGTTTATTCGCTTGGCTTGGTTATTCCACTCGGCTGTAAAGATTTAGGCGCAGCATCATCTTCGTTGGGATCTTTAGATACACAACCGATTTAAAGGGGCTTTTGAGAATAACCATTACATATTTAACTTTTAGAATGGCATAGGTAACTTTAGCATTGCAGCTTTACAAATATTAAATACTTTTGGGAATCTGAGAATCTATGATATGATAATTAATGACTTTCGGTATTTTACTCAAGGTAACAATGTTAGAATAGCAATTAGAGGTGGCTAGTACGTTAATTGAGACCAATTCAAGTTTCGTTTGACTCGAAAAACGCAGCTTTATTTATAACTGAAAAAAGCTTTCTGGTATACAGTTTTCTTCACAACATCAATGCAAATTAGTTTGAGTTATGTAAACTATTAATTAATTTAATAGTTTAGACATAATCTAATCGAATATATAATAAAATACCAAGGGAGCCTATTGTTTTATCAAACTTTCATATGAAATGGAAAATTTTATTTGGTATGGCACATCAATTGAAAGATAAATTTGAAAATGTATTATGATCTAAATTAGTAAGGTGCTTAAAAATGCCAAAATTACTCATTGTTAGTCAATGGCGGATTTATTTTCAATGATACAGTTCTACGGTAAAAGTGAAGTGAACATATTCAGATAACAAACAGAGAGCGACAATTGACCAAAAAAAATAGATAAATAAAAAATAAATATGCAAAATCTTTAAAGAGGCTAGTGGCGTAATCGACAAAAACAAATTCTTCCCAGTAATAAAATCTACATTGGCATCCACAGTAGCAATAGGATGCATCTAAAACGAACATTAGAAATAATAAAAGAATGAAATCACACAGGAGGAATGGCATATTGTTCTAGAAATCGTGATCTGACAAGTGTATAGAGAAGAAGCTAACTTTATAACAATCAAGTAGGTCCAGCTGGAGGTATATGAAAGAGACATTTAAGAAGGGGCCATTCCATGCTTTGGGACTAGCTTACTGTTACCTAAAATTAAAAGTTTTTACGTGTCGACTATCAAATTAATATACAAAAGCACTGACCTGACACGATCACGAATAGGGAAAAGAAAAAACAACATCGAAGTTGTTGAAACCAAAAAGTCTACATATTGGGCAAAAACGTCAAAGCATAGCCAACAAAGCATAATTTTCTTTAAATCAATTATGTTCAGTACAAAAGCAATTAACTGTTATATCGAAGATAAAACCAAACTTAAGATCTATGAAATTATTTTAAGTCATTTGCTTACTACCAATGAGAAACAGTCATGACAGACTGAGCACAAAAAGAAACTCTGCACAAATTAGCGTGTCAGCGACTTTTCAAATATATTATAGAAAATAGTTCTCCAATAAAACTTAAGTCCGTTCATGATAACTTACACACACTCTGAAAAATACATTACTTTTGAATAATCGCATACATTGATTATTGCAATACTGAACCTAGGCTCATCAAAAAACACCGACCCAGTCACCTTCCATCAAGTTTATGATCTCGGTCGAAATGAAGCCTTCCTCTGTGGTGATGTGTGTATATTAATACCGAGCCAGCAGTTGTTTGGTATGAAGTTAAATTATGTTTTGCAGGGCCGTCATCTTACACAAATACTACTTACATGGACTTAATCGACATCTCAAAGAAAGCAGTTTTCTGCTGAGACTTGGACCTGTAGTTAATACCGACCCAGCAGCTCTTTGGTATGGACTTAAGTTATTTTTTGTAGAGCCTTCGTCTTACAGAACCGCCACTTACATGGACTGAATCGACATTGCAAAGAAAGCAAGCCTCTACAGAGATGCTCACCCTTGAACATCCTATTACAGGTATATGTAAATCTGTTTCCTGAAATCGGCTTAGCCTGTGTACTTACGATGAATTAATGAGCAGATAATACTCCAAGAGAACTGTATAACTGCAAAATATAAATATATTATTATATACACTTTCATGGGCGCCACACACGTATTTATTTTGGACGGTTTTAACCAAACGGGTTGAACCGTGCGGTTTAAATTAATAATGTATGAAGTATTCGTTCCAGTAATTTTGTATGGTGCTAACAGCGCAGTTTTTTTGTTCTTTATTGGGGAAGAATATTTTATTTTATCAATTTCTAAGGTTAAAACCGTGTAAAATAACCAAAGTGTATGGAGCTCCTTCATATTTTTTCATTCTTAACCACTAACTGCACTTCTAAAATATGATCTTTAATCCGGTGACACGTTTAAAAAAATTTTATTGATATAAAGAAATTGGCTAATGAAGACGATGATTAATCTGTATTGTTACCACGACACAGGGTTAGATATCATTTCTTGTAAAAGTAATGACCAATCAATAAAAGCACAGAAAAAATACATTTATTCAAAAGTACATTCTTTTTACTTTTTTTAACACATTTTCTCCTCTTTCTTACTCGGACTATATTTCTCTGTTTGTACGATAATTTTTTAATAACCAACAAGTTAACTGATTTGTTACAAAACATTATAGGACATTTAAAAATAAAACTCATTTATTTGTTTATGTTACTAAATTTTGATTTTTTTTAATTTCTCTTTACAAAGAATCGCAGCTGCTCCATATTATTAAAAAGGCAAACGTGTTATGAAAAGGGCGGTAGTCCTGCCTTTTGCCCAGGGCGGCGTAATCGCTGGGGCGAGCCCTGCCATTAATAGAACATAATGAATCAACCATTTAAGTCAGACTTTAACAAGCTTCAAAAATTGCAATAAACATGTAAAAAGTATAGAGGAAGAGACCGGAAAAAAATTTATTAGCATACTGCCCGGCAGTTGCCCAAGCCCGGCAGTTGCCCAAGCCCGGCAGTTGCCCAAAGCAGTAGAATGTTAGAAATATCAGTTGCAAAAGTCCGAGGAGTCTGACATCAGACATGCAATATTGAAGCCCAAAGAGTAGTAGGTTCAAATGTGATACATTCAGTTATATAAGAGGTAAAAACGTTTGGTACAGAATTAGTAAAAATAAAAAGTAAATCTTTCAAGAAAAATGTAAAGCATGTTCTTAATAACATATAATATGTCATATAACAATGTTTTGGTTTATTTATAGTAATACAATCTAAATAACTTCAGAATGAACCACATTTTAAAATGACAAAGGCTCTTTAATTTCTGTTGATTTTTTTATTGCTAACTACACATATGGAATATATACATTAATTAGTCTGGGGATTAGTTCTAATTGAAGGTCTAACAATATTTGCATCTTGGCGCTTTCGCGATTGTCGGTCGTTACTCGGCTAAGTGTGCTAATTACCCGACCTTCAGATATTGAGCAAATCGGTATAAATTATTCTTTATAGCTCGTGAATTGCACACAAACATTATATATTAACAGATAATTGTTTTGTTTTTTAGCAATTAAACGCATCTCTTGCGCTAAGAAACCTTGATGTACTCGTGTTGAGAAATTTCTCAGTTCTGTCTTAAATTAAAATTAATTTTCTTATAACTTCACGAGCAAGAAAATACGCAACGTATTTAGCAAACTGAAGAATGTTCTTCACCTTTCAATCCAATTTACTCCTTGTACGTCCAACACTATCGAAGAAGGTCGAATGGTAGGAAAAATTGAGTTGAAATTTATATACAGAATTTGCCCGTATATTTTACCATCTACCTACTGTAAAAGATAGAAAAAACTTAAAATACAAAAGTTTTTGGTTTTATTTGAACTATCAGGATTTTTTCTTTATAAATTTGTTAAACTCACAGGACATCATATTTTACTGGAATGCCCTTCATGGTATACAGGGTGATCCATTAAGAATGGTCTCCGGTCATAACTCGGTAACCGTTGATCACCCAATTATGGGAAAAAATATTTAGAGGTAAATCGGCTAAGAGAAATTACTGGAAATCATTTTTAAGTTCAAAAAATGGCCGCTAGTAGGCGTAACAGCAACTTAAAAAGGGAAATGCCGATTTTCTCTCGAATTTTCCTAATTAAGGTTCATCAAAAATTTAAACATTGTATTCTTCAGTCAATAATACAACTTTTTATTTATCTAACTTTTTTTTCTATTTTCAATAATAAAGTGGTGGGGAAAAATTAAACTTTTTTTCTTTGAAACCACTATATCTGTTTTGGATGAACCGATTACTTTCAACTTGGTGTCAGAAAAAAGCACTTTTTTTGCTCTTCACGCAGAGCTATTAACTGTACGTTAATGATTCTATTAGTGGCCAGTAGATGACGTTTTTTTGTAATTCGTCAAATAATACGGATTTTCTCAAAAAAATCTAATGGTATGATATAACTTTTTTGACATAATTTAATTTAGGGCTATAAAAGGTATCGAATTGTCAAATAAAAAATTTAAGTCCATATTTAAATTGAAAAAGTTGAGGATGGTCGCCCAAATTCGAAACGTCAGATTGAAAAACTAACCTCACCAATTTGTAAAGAAGAAAAAGTGACAATCATGAAGTGAAAATTATTTTCATCTGTCATTTCAACTTAGCCTACAATTATGGAAACACCATAAAGGTTATTTTTTGGTATTATTTTTAGTTCTAAAATTGTAGGCTTAGTTAAGTCATACCATTTGATTTTTTTGAGAAAATCCGTATTATTTGACGAATTACAGAAAAACGCCATCTAGTGGCCACTAATAGAATCATTAACGTACAGTTAATAGCTCTACGTGAAGAGCAAAAAAAGAGTTTTTTTTCTAACATCAAGTGCAATGTAATCGATTCATTCAAAACAGATATGAACGTTGGAAAGAAAAATTTGACCTTCCCTCACCACTTTATTATTGAAAATAGAAAAAGAATGCTTATATTTTCAAAAAACCTTGATATGGGAAATTCATGAGAAAATCGAAATTTCCATTTTTGAAGCTTTTTTTATAAAAAATTGTATTTCAACCTTTTTAGTTTAACAAATGGTCCACTGCATAATATTGCCTTCGTGATATAATGGTAAACGCGTAGAATCGAGACGCGAGAGTAGAATATTAAAAAACTTTTTGCAACATATCTTGGCGCAAAAAAACAAAATATGCTTGCTATGGGACCGCTCCGACAATATTCTGAATGTCTCCTAAAAATTTCATCCAAATTGGTCAAACTATCGCGGAGTAATCGATGTATATACATAAAAAAAAAACAACAAAATAGCCACCATTTTCAACATTTTTTAATATAGTTGCCATGGAACCACTCCGGCAATATCCTGAATGTCCCCTGAAAATTTCATCTAAAGTGATTAAACCATCTCGGAGTAATCGATGTACAAACATAAAAAAAATTCATAGGGTCAAACTGATAACTCCTCCTTGTTTGGAGTCGGTTAAAAATTATAATGCGGGTAGTCGGCTTACACCGTTTTATTCATAGGGAATGTTCATTTTTCGAAAATGTACATAAAATCAGGGCCCCCGTAAGCGAGCGTGCAACGCGGGCGCTTCTTTAAAGAGCGTCAAACCAGAGGTGTGAGGCTGGGTTGGAAAAAAAAAAACATTATACAACTTGAATGTTTAATTTTTAAACAATTTGCATCGAACAAGGCACTAAAAAATTTCCACTGAAGGAAACGAGATTCGATCCATTTAATATTGATTCCATATTATCAATTAAGACATATACTGAATTTTTACCAAATTATTACTAGGTCATCTCCAACATGACCCTAACTTTCGACGAAAATGTAAATTCCAGCTATGTCGCGAACTGACAGACACACAGACAGGAGCCACTAAAACGTGAAGATCCCGGGGATGTGATTTTTCTTTGGAACACAAACATTTTAATTTACCTCAATTTTATTCCGCCATCTTGAATTCGTTCCACAATTTTATCAGCATTTCTATATCACACTTAATTTTTGCACAAAAATTGAAATCAATCTAATAAGCAATTTTTCATATTTTATTATGCAGCCATTTTGGATTCATACTAAAATTCTACCAGTTCACTCCTACATAAAACTTAATTTTTGTGTAAAATTCAGGTAAATTGGATAAACTAGTATACAAAATAAACACGTTTAGTTTATTAATTTCCACTTATTTAATAATTGGATTAAATAAGTGGAAATTAATAAACTAAACGTGTTTATTTTGTATACTAGTGTATAATGAATTTCCATCAAGTAACGGCTACATCGATAAGAAATAAATTGGATAAGTAGTTTTTAAGTAATTTTTTTTTACAATTCACTAGGCTGCCAATTTGTTTAGTCGTCTTGAATTGATACCAAAATTTTTCCTTTTCATTCCTACGTAATACTTGATTTTTGTGCAAAATTGCGTAATTAATTTTTTAATAACAATTTTTTTAACATTTCACTAGGCCGTCATTTGTAATCCTTTAACAATGTATTAAATTTTAGTTGTTGAATTTTCTGTTTTTTTATTACACAATTAAAATCAAATATACCTGGGTTTTTCAAAAACATGCGCCACCGTTTAAAGAGAAATTCTTTGTAAGAGAATAAGCCGAAAAGATCATATGAACATAGATCCGCAGATGTTTAAAATTTAAAAACAAATGTGACTTTATTTAGTTATACCGAAACAATAAGAGCCTTTTGATTAAGATTTGGAACAATCTCATGGATATCTAAGGTCTATATTTTTTAAAGTATTCAGCAGTTTTAATATAACCATCCTTGACTTAAAAAAAATTGTACGTCAATTATTTTTTAAAAACTTTTGTCTTTATCGTTTAGGGCAAGTAAAAATACACAAAAATGTCTCTTAGTTTCTTGTGATCGATAAGCCGTTTTGAAGAAAAAAATCTATTTTGATTCATGCCTCGGGCACCTGTGATTTAGTTTTTTTTAGTTGAAGTCAGAACTGCTCAAAACTACAAAAGGATTTTGGATAATTTCAAGAAAAAAGTTTTATTAAATACATGTCCGCAAATGCCATATTTTTGAAATTCTAAATTTAAAAAAAAAATCTAAATTTAAAGAGTAATACCCTGTATTTCAAAAACAGGGCATTGGCGCACAGATATTTATTAAAACTTTTTTTCTTGCAATGATCCAAAGAACACTTTTGTAGAGTTTTCATCAATTCTAGCTCCTACTAAAACCGGAACAAAGGTGCCACATGCGTGCATCAAAATATAATATTTTCTTTTTGGAAAACCACTTGTCATATCATAGAATACTAAGAGGTATTTGTTACGTATTTTTGCTTCTCCTATACCATAAAGCTAGTAGTATTTTTTTTAATGATGATTGATGTGAAAGCTGCTGAACACTGTAAAACCATAGCCTTTAAAATCCTATGAAGTTGTGCCAAACCTTAATTAAATAACTTCCTTTTTTGAAGTCGGTTAAAAAACTACTCCATTGACCTCAAATTCCGCACAAAAATTAAGTGCGGCGTAAGCCATGATGGCAGAACAAAATGGCGACATACTGATATATTTAAAGAACCATTGTCAAAAAACTACTTAACCAATCGACTTGACATTTATAGCACAAAAACCTAGAAAATGAACTAGTAAATGATTAAAAGTGTGTTAAAATTCCATTTATATAATGGATATTTATATTATTTATTTGTTAAAGACTTTGTAAATAACGTACTGAAAATTAAAGAATAATAAAAATAATCAAATTTGCAAACTAAGAAAATGCTATACTGGAGTATCAAAGCAGTGGTTTTATTTTAAGTAGATTTGATAAGTAATTGAATGTGTACGTATGAATGTTAAAACAAGTTTTAAAAATCTTTGGAGATAAAAGTACCGGAAATGAAAACTTATTTTTGGCCCCAATCTAAACGATTAGATTAGATGTATTGTCATACATTCTTATAAACAACATAAGTAAAACACCAACGGTAAAAATTAATAAAAAATTGGGACATATATAATAATAATAATAAATATTATAAATATAATATAAAAATAATAAATAAATCGGTAAATTGGCTTTTAGCCTTTACCCAGAAGTTTCCTCGTAAAAAATTCCACTATACAGAGATAACACTGTTTATATATGCATATCGTTATATAGCAATAACTCTTGTACGTATTATATACACTGCAGTGTCGTTCCGGTCGCTTTGAAAATATCCTGGGGGGAATTTGTTTAATTAGGTATGGGTTTTAGTTTGGGTTAGACTCTGATGCGTATCAAAATGTTTAATCGTGTAGAGATATAATTTTACAACGCTGTGTATTTTTCATTTTAAATAAACCATGCAAGCACGACAACGAACGATAACTAAAATAAAAAAATTAAAAATCATTAAAGGTTATCGTATTCCGGAATATAAGCAAAAACTAAAGAAATAGGAAAAAGATTATAGAAAGAGACGCAGCTTTGCCAATCATTGCAAAATTACGCTCCGAGAGAGCCTAAGGGTTGTTTACGAATACACCATAATGAGCTAAGCAAAATAAGAGGCTTTTAAGGGTTTTGTTACTGCATGATCTGACAGGACCTGTCAAACGTTGCGCCTCTTGGAAATTTTATTTTATTTCATGATTTAACAAATGAACTTCAAAAAGGTACAAAACAAGATAAGTAAAAATAGAACGGAAACAACACCTAACTTAAATAATGATATTAATAGGAACTAGGTAATAAAAGTATATTCATCAAACGTATTAGATCAAAACGAATTAAACACAGGTTTAAATAAATAAATATATTATGTGTGAGTTAATAAAATAGCAGTTAGTTTCACAAACGACACGCTAGTGTGCTACCCCGATGGGTGTAGCATACTATGGGTGGCTCTGCTACAACAAAGGAAGGGAGACTAAAGATTGCGTCGCGGGACCTGATAAAACCAAAACGGACTGGTTGCTTACTAGAAGTAGGCGAACCATTAGCTTCCTCATAGTGGTGCTATCAGGCCACTCCCGTTTAAGGAGACCTCTAGCACTGCTAGGAATAGAGAAAGACTCGACCTGCAACGCATGCGGTGAGAAGGGGGAAATTCAAAAATGGCTGCAAATATTTTAAGACTGAAACGTACGGGTCATTTAGGGCAAAAAAGTCATACAACCCTGGGTCAAAACTTAACCATTTCTGTGAAAAACTTGAATATTGAAGTTATTTTGTCGTAATTGGAACAAATTTTCTACTAACCCTATATTTCAGGAGATATAATCGGGTAACACAGAACAAAATTTACTTTTTTTTTTCTCTAAATTGCTACTATAAAGATATAAAACGATATATTTTTGACGAAAAAAAACTGTGTAGATTTCTGCAAAAAATCTGTAGCGGAAGATTTCTAGACAAAACAACATTAACATATTATTTGTGTCAGTATCAACGCGTAAGAGAAACAGGAAACAAAAATTCTGTTGTTGGTGAAAACATGATTTGTCGTTGCTTGAAGTTTTCCTTAGTCTGTTATGAGTGGTACAAATTTAAAAAATGTAGTGTTTTTATTAATTAATTATTACTTATTCAAAAGCGTTGGTTTCCTAATTTAAAAAAAAATCTGAATTAAACCATAATAATTATTTATGAGGTTTTTGGAATAATTAGACGACAAAAATTTAAAATCTAATACAATGAGTAAATCGAGCTAACGTTCAAAATGACTATTTGTACAGCATTCAGAGCAGCCCTTCAATGTTTCTGTCAAATATTTACAGTCATTTCTGGCAAATTTTTAATTTTTAAGCGCATAAACAGTTCAAAAACTATTTGTTCCAAGATGTAATATGTAATTTTTTAACTAAACCATTTTCGCTTTAAATTGATGAAAAAGATTCCTCAAAACATCAATTTTAGCGTTGCTGCAAACCCAACTACTCAAAACGATACCGCGACGAGTCATGCATCGTTTTGTAATGATAATATATCTTAAATACATAATATTTTTATTTTCTTTTAGGCTGTTTATAGTTTCGATATTTTGAAAAAATATTTTTAAAGTTTGGACACTTTACAAAAATCCTCCAGACAATCTTATGAGATCGGTATCAGTGGAAAAGAGGACGCATGGCAACTAACTGCATTCAATGTGACAATAAGAGATGGCATCTACAAACCGGAACGGTGAGAATATCATGTTTTATACGATTTTCGGGGCACGAAGTTCAGTTTTATTAATCATATTAAGTTTTTGACAGTTTATATTGCTTTATCATTATATAGCTGATTCTCCATGTATATATAATATTTGGTACCTCTTAGTGGCGTATTTAGGGAAGGCAAAGGGGACAGATGCCCCCCCTCAGGGTTCCTAACTTAAAAAGTAAAAATTATTTCATAGGGCATTACCTCGACTACCAAAGTGTCAATTATTTTGTTTTTAGTCGTCGACGCTAATTTTCAATTTTCATGAGTATCTATGTCATGTTAACAAAGAAAAAGCAATAACTTTTTTTTTCTAGTTGCCAAATGTAAACACTTGCCCCCAGGAAAAGATTATAAATAGGCCACTGTTAGCTCTATCTTTAGAAATGTCCAAAATTGTAAACTGAATTTTTTTTTGGAAGATTTTTTTACTAATATTTGAAGCAAATGTAATCTCTTTAGTGACTGGAAAAAGTAAGAATATGGTTGCTTTTAACAATTTATGTCATATAAAATTCAACTTTCTATAATCAGAACTAAAAAGAGTAAAATTTAAAAAAAATAAAGCGGCCTAAAAAAAACTTTATTTATTTTTGATAATTTTGCTTTCTGGAATTGAGGCTAAACTCCACCAAAAACCATAAAGAGGCATTACTTGCAGTACTAAACATTAGTCGATATATATAATTTTCTATACAACACCTAAGGTTTAATTACAAATATCAACTAATTATAATTCTAAACCCCACAGTTTTGAACATAACACTATACAGCAATATTTAGATTCAGATTGTTTTAATAATTAATAAGTAAACGTTTCCCGTAAGTTTTGCTTCGCCTTAAAAACTGATGTGAGGAAGTTTAATTATTTGCAGCACTAGATTTCAAGTTTTTTGAATTTTTAAACTAAGAAGATTTCCAAAATAAATTTACAATTTATCACTTTTCGAGTTATTCTTGGTAAAAAAATGCCTCCTACCTACACTTGAATCCGAAATACAATTTAACAAATAATTACGTGCATTTGATAATAAGACTTATAGTTTCACCTAGTAATTCCAGCTTAATAGATTTTAGTTTCCCATCCGATATATGCATCATTTTTAATCAATGTAGTATGAACTACAGTACATTTCGATGTGCAGAAATATTTTTAAAAATTTGGTGTTGCGCAGAAAATAGAAAATTTTATTTCGCCTGGAATGACCCTTAACTAAAATACATTATAAAAAAACATTTATAAAATAACTAATCTAACTAATAACAATAATAATAACTAAACCTTAGTTTGCCTTACTTGTTGTTATTTAAGGTTATCGTATTTTAATGAAGAAACAAGAGAATTGCAGGCAGTTCAGTTGGAAGTCTTCTTTTTACCGAAATAGTGCACATAGAAATTCCATTCCTATCTCGAAAATGATATCTAGATAACAAAAATGATCAACTAATCAATATGAAACAGAGATAAGCAACGAAGATGATATTCCCTTTACAAAAATTATGGAAGCGACAAATGAACCTTTAGCGTAAAATTGCAAAAGGTATTACAAAAAAGTTCGAAACACCAACTAATATAGAAGGAGATGAACAAAAAAGGGCGGTTGGTGCTATACGCAAATTATAGCAATCCCGACTGTAATTTTCAAAAAGCCTTCGAATTTTTAATAACTACTCCCACAAGCGTGAAATTTAAAAGATATTTTTCTTCCGCATTGTTCTTATGTAACAAAATACGTTCGAAGTTTGGAGACCAAGATTGCATATACATGTACACACGTTTAAATTTGTTAAGAAATGTGTTCGGTTAATTAATTCATTTTAACTTAACAATAAAAGTTATTAAACGTTATTATTGCTTTTTCCTATCGATGCCTAATACCGGGATTTAATCCCGATCGGATAAACAATCAGCCACTCAATACATAAAATGTTCTTTTACCAATAACATTTACTTTAAAATATCGACTACTTCTGATTCAAAAACCCACGGTTAGAAAACCTAGCTCTATTTAGATTCAGATTGTTTTAATAATAAATAATTAAAAGTTTCCGGTAACTTTTGCCTTCTCATGAAAAATAATATAGATATGAGAAAGCCTGTAAATCGTTTACAGTATTTATAGCAATAGGTTTCAAGTTTCATGACTTGGCTAATTTTTTTAATTTGGAAACTATGTGGATTTATATAAATTATTATAAAATAAAAAAGGGCTTTCAAAATGGGTTTACAATTTATCATGATTCGAGAAAATTGGTAAAAAATCATAAGAAAGTTTTTTCTCTACATTGTTAGGTAGGTATAAAGGTATCTCCTTCTAACTACACTTGAATTCAATACAATACAATTTTGGCTTTTTGTATGTCACCTTTTTTGGTTAATAATATGAAAACTCATTTTTAATTACTTAAACTACAACTATCAATAAGGCATAATAATTTTTGTTCATACCCTTAAAATAGAGATGAGGAGTAATTTTTTTTACAATTTACTGCTAATTAAAATAATTAACCCATATTTTACTTTTTCCAACTTAATTTAAGTTTGGTTGCTTAGGATTTTTTTAAATCAACTTCTTCTGTTTTAGGATTCGGATCAGTTGTAAAGAATTGGTTTTTATATAATCGTAATTTGTAAATAAATTTGTCCTTTATCAAAAAAGCTATTAAGTTTTAAAGAAACAACAACAATCAATATACGGCTATGAAAATTAGTATCGTCTATAAAAGAAATAATAGGTAGATTAATAAACCACCTTATTCCTCATAACACTATTTTTATTGCTATATAAGGCTATAGTATTTTTACGAACAACCATAACAACAAGAATTTTATTACCGCTGAGATTTTTATTCCAATTATTATATTTTTTTTATCCATATAGTCTACTTTGAAATTTTTCGTAACACATATTTATATAAATACTATATAATATTATTATTAAGTCCAGAAATGCAGCAGCGAATTTGTATCACTGTCTGGTACCACCAAAATCCTGCTATCAAAATTAATTTATTTTATAAAAAAAGTAATCGGTAGAATAATAAATCACCATATTTTGCACTATATAATATATTTTAACGAAGAATCATAATAATTTTTTTGATCCAAACAGGTCAGTTCGAAACCTTTCCACATATTTATATGGATACTCTATAATATTAATAGTCCATAAATGCACCATTGAAGTATTTATTATTACTTCATTTTTGTTACTATATAGTTGCTTAACGAGGAACCATAACAACAACAATTTTTTACACCTTTGTTTTATTTTAAATTAATATATCTCACCCAATGTTTTTAGGGAAAAAAATGACAATTGCAGATTGTTCAATAGAAAGTCTTCTTTTTATCCAAATAGTACAACACTTCGAAACCTTTCCAAGTTTATATCACATATTTATGTAACATTAATAGATGTCCAGAAATGCACCAACGAATTTTTATCACTATCTAGTACCACCGATCGTATCTATCACTTCTTATCAATGCGCGGTACCGCGAAAAGCAACTGTTGCGTACTCGGAAGTGAATGAATGGGTGCTACTCTACGGTCACCACTTCTCACTGCAGGTTCCATTCGATGTGGTACCCACGTTTTACCAACGAAATCGTAACATAGAGATCAGTAGTCCGCTAAAACTATTAGTTTGCTTGTAAGATATAAGAATACATATAATATTGTATGGTCCTGACTATTAAGTTTTCCTTAATATTCTGCCAAAAACGCTTTTAGTAAAATATTAGATTTGCAAGCAGAACATTTCTTTTGCATTTAAATATGCATTTCTAACTGGTAGTCCATTCATGTTGGCATAAATAGAAAAAAAATATATAAAGTTTTGCCACTTGGGATTTGAACTTGTCTAGGGGTTTAATTTCAAAATCTAAAGAGTTCTTACGCAGCAAGTTGAAGCTTCATCCCTTAAACTCACCCCCAACGTGTTATTTGGCAGTTTTTTGCGTTTTCCTCGAAAACCGTTCGTGGTACAGACTACACTCACGATAAATGTACGCCATAAAATTCTGCAAAAGAAAATTCTATTATCTGCATTGTTTAGAATAGGGGTTTTCGAGAAATCAGGTGGTACGGTTGGGGGAGAGTTAATGAACACGCTATATTACGTGTCTTAGGTATGATTTCGGTACGTTGTGATTTCATTAATGTTGGATTATGGAAGAAGGGCTTTATAATGGTATGTTATTAGTTAAAGTAGAGAAGATAGCCTTTACTGACCAAGCATCCCGAACGTATGGGGATACAATACGCTATATACATTATTTTCTTTCACTACTAGCGCTTGTAAAAATAAATACGTACCTACCATTATTTTGTTTGTAATAAATTTTTCAAAGTGACAGGGCAAGTGACACTGACAGAAAAAAAAATAAGATATCTACCCAAGGGTAGCAATAAATTTTTCTACATAGGGAGCGAAAAGTTATTTCTTATGTTTCTAAAATCGCCAATAATGATCGGTTCTCCAGCTATGAGTGAAAAGAAGTTTTACTACTAATGAAAGGCACTCGTTTCCACACCACCACTGAGAGTTATCGGAGAGTTTTTTTAGAGTGGTTTCTCCGAGAGAATCGTCTTCTGTAGTACAGGTCTGGGCACGGCAATTTCAGCACATAGCTGTACAACGTAAGCCTCCCTTAGTACTGCTGCACCTCTTTCCTTGCTCACTTAGACTGCCATCTTAGCTTACTCAATTTTGAGTTGAATTGATGTTATTAAAAATTTGGGTTACACACTCAAGGTTCTTTTCCCGATTAAATAGTTGTACAAATTGCTGTTTGCCCTTTCAAAAAAAATCCTGACGTGGTATCGAAGCCACTAATAGCTTGAATAAATAAAATAGACTCTTTACAATTGCGGACAATATTAGACGACTGCAAGTTCTTACAAACCTAATTTGATTTAGACGATTAAGACTCAAGGAAAACCCATCAAGGCGTCGAACTCTGTCGAGCTGTAAAACCTTTTATAAATCACTTCTTTACTCTAATTCAACCCTAATGAAATCACGGAGTTCTGAAATCATACCTAAAATACGTGATTCTATCGTGTTCGTTAACTCACCCGCCAGATTTAACCCCTGATTTCTCGAAAACCCCTATTCTAAACAGTTTAGGTAATAAAACTCTTCCTATGCAGAATTTTACGGCGAACATTTTTCGTATTGTGAGACCTACGGTTTTCGAGAAAATCGCAAACAACTGCCAAATTGCACATTGTGGATGAGTTTAAAGGATTGCCCCTTGGGAACTCTTTTGATTTTGAAAGTACACTCCTTGAGAAGCTTAATTCCCAAGTGGCAAAACTTTATAATTTTTTTTTAATACGCTATTTTTTAACTAATATCAATGGCCTATGGGGATTTCGTGGTAGCCCGAATTCAGATCTGGTTAACAGTTGTCCCATGTTATAATATATGAGTGAAGAGTGCTTTACTTGTCATTGTGAAAAATAATTCTATACCTGAAACAGTTTAACAGGTATAAAAAAAATTATATCACTTATTTCGATCGTAAAATAATAACTTATTAATGCTATTCTTACTTATGGTAATAGTTTTCTACAAAATATTTTTAAATTTGTCACATTTGTTACAAGCCATGAAGAATTTGTTGATGCTTTCAAGATATGCAGGCTGATTTCAATTTTTTTAAACAGGCGTTAAATCTCCGTTATTCGTAGAAATAAGAAATAAACTTTAATACCAAAATGATGTATTAAAAAACAACTGCCTATCGAAATAAAGGTATGACCCAAAATAAATTAAAAAATCGGTAAAGAAATAAAAGTATTCTCTGATTTTCGAAAAAGGTATATATAAAACTAAGATAAAAATGTGCATTTTGCTTTGCACTAGGTCGAATATCCAGTTGAACTAGAATTTTGCCCAAAGTCCATAAATATAATAACGTACAAGCTGTTGCAATAAATTACCGATTTTCTTATTAAATTCGTGTCATATTTTTTTAAATTTAATAGTCAGCTGGTTTTTATTAAAATGTTTAAAAACATCACGCAAATCTTCATAAGTTTCATATTTAACGTTTTTTGTTACCTCTACGAGTAACTGAAATATAAGGGCTGTTCAAATATATCTGAATTACTCTGATTATGGAGCGCAGATACAAAAAGCTTTGTTTTCTATAATATTACTTTTTTGATATTTTCTTTCCAAAAATAGTAATAAATACCATGTAGACAACGAAAACAAATGCATTTCAGTAGTGTCCTGTTATCTTAGAGTGCATTTTTAGTGGACAAAGCAAAGATGAATTATACTTCCCTCAGAAACAAATAAATTAATTACATTAACTGCTTGTGTCTCAGTTTAATTAGAACGCATTTGGTTTAGTGTGCCAGAAGCGCCTGCCCGTTTTGAGATAATACAAAAATTATGTTTATATATAAATTAATTTAACCAGCAGATCGGATGCAGTACGATGCGAAATGGCAACTCTGGGCATTGTGCGAGCCTCGGCCCCAGTGGTTATGCTATGCGGAAATCTCGATGGATCTATATTATACAAAATACAATACAAAGTTGGGATTCATTTAAGGGTTAATTAATTTTACAATTAATGGATCGTCTATTCATAGTATTAACTGCCTTTGGCCAAAGGTTATGGAGATTACCCTTTTGTCCCTACAGCCGATCTTGTTACTATAATGCTACTTACTATGACAAAATTTATTTAAAACCGATGTAAAACATCACTTTTATGATCTTTTAGATATTTACCAAATCTATAAGACCATATTTATCTACGTCACGCATCGCGAAAAGAAACAAAAATTGCCGGCTTTTTATAACACTTGCAATTTAAGTGTTTTTTTATTAATATACATTCTGTTTTTGGAAGTGAGTTTTACTGCGAACGATGTTGGAGAAAAGGCTAATAATTCAAATAACGAAGATGATGATGTTACTCCGCAGGCAGAGTGTGACCGCGCGCCCTCCTTTGAAATGTTAACGTAACACACAATTTCAGTTCTTACAAATTATTAATATTAACATAAGTTTGTGTTTTACGGTTGCTCGAGTTATGCCGCGCATGACATTGGTGTAGAGTTTCGACTTCCGAAGCCAGTTTACGAACTGTCTGGTGGATAACTATTGGTTTTCTGATGGTTTTCGAGTTAAGTATGATAATCTGTATACGTATATGTATAATTAAAGGTGGTGCAATATAAATACCATTATCTTCAAATCTCGATAGTTTTTCATTAGAAGATAAATTAAAAATTAAGCAGCTGAGCAGGCATTTGGCAGTCTGGATATAAAACTTAGATACATTTTACTGACATAAAAAATATTCTTGTTCGTGCCCTTGAGTTGAATGGTAAGAAGTTCATTTTAGTAGGTGAGATTATGTTCATAATGTACCAATTTATACTATTTTGATTTACATTATTAAAATTATTACTATTTTAAATATCTATATACATACCTCAAATATCTGGCTCGACCAGTACAATGCAGTTCTTTTAATTGTTGAACCCGTCAAGATAAAAATAAAAAGATAATTGGAAAATAGAAACTTCTTAAATTCTTATGAAACTTAAATATTTTAAATTAAAATTTAAATTTTCTCTTTGATAATGCACTCTGTAACCAGAAAAATTCTATATTTAGCCCACACACTTTTACAATAATATTTGAATTAGGGATTACGGGTAAAATTTGTAGATTTTTAAGAAAGTTTATTTCGAGGTTTATTCTAGGGTTTATTCTCTATTATTAAGGGCCTGGAAAAAATTACAATTATGTGCCATTTGAAATGGGTAATTTTACAGTACCCATATTTTGATGATGCATTAAGATTGAAAAGAACTTTTAAAAGATGTACCCACTCGGCCCTCTTTTCCAATTATTTTTTTGTAATGGCACCCTGTCACCATTGTGAAATTTTCGATCACGAAATATGTGCCAATTTTTAAATTTGTACCTTGGTTGGTTTAAAAAATAATGGTGTAGATTGTCACGCTATTTTCGGTACATGTTATTTGATCTTTGAGTCCCGATGCGCTCCTCCAAACTCAAAACCCACCAGCCGCTACTGATTAACATAGTGCAATTTATTCATGCACTATAGCAAAACACCTGTTCTGCCCTACTAAGAAAAGTTATCCTGCAAAAATCTACTTTTCTTTATGGCATAATAAATAATAACATTTTGTTAATTTAACCGATATTATATAATTTTTCGCTTTGAAAAACTCACAGATACTGACCTCTGTAATTTTATAAAAAAGTGCATACGGAACTAGCAATTCAATTATTTCAATTGGCTCTAACAGCCCGTTAAAAATACATATCCCATTGACATATGTGGCCCCTTAACGACAGCCAGTGCGAACAATGCAAATCCCGATAAACCTTTTTTAAATTATAAATAAATTGCAGTATTTATTTTTCATATTTTGGACTGGTTTTGAATTGAAAATGAAAGTTTTATAACCACTTTAATGGTTGTGCCAGTTTCTGTTTTCTTTTTCGTTTTTGACTGTTCCCAAACTTGAAACCACTTTTAATGTAGCATCTTGTTCGAGTATGCGACTGACTTCGATGGGTTTGTATCTTTGTTCGCTCTGCATACAAAACTACAGATTTTTGACGTATAAGGCATTTTAAGCAAGGATAAGGAATTACTTTTTGTCGAAAAAAACGTTGAATCATTTGTCCTGTTTTCGGTCGGTGGACAAATAAAAGTAGTTTATTTTTTTTATTTACAGTGGTATATTTTTCTTAATGTAAATACTTACCCGATAATAAATAGATTTATGTTTTATTATATGTAATCATATTTGTATCTAAGTACAGATGGGTATGGTTTATTAGATTATATTAATACACACTTTTTTAAAAAATGTCTGGACTTTCGTTAAAATTATATAAAGATTTTTTTGTTAAATTGAAATTAGTTTAATACAATTTTATTGAGATTTTCTGTTATTTCTGTTTCCCATAATAGAGAAGAGTGATTCATAAGTCTCATGCACCTAGGTCCCATATATGACTCAAATATAATAGTCATGATATTGATACAGGCAAAACCGTTTTAACAAAATCCCGTTTTAAACTTTTTTTTCAAGTTTGATTTAACTTTTAACAGTTAAATAGCTTTTCTTATATTCTACAACACATGTGTAGAAAACTCTTCAAAATCATACACTCCTGTTACCATATGTTGCCACTCCCGTCACAGAACCTCGACAAGCAGCGAAAGGATAGCATAAAAAGTGGCGAATGCAAGGGGTGAAAACATACACGTGTTTTACTCTGAGATAATCCGAGATTTTATTAGCTTTTGCTTTCTCCTCGCCTAATAGTATTATCCAGACTTAAACTCTTTCGCCGTGTGGATACGATTAGTTTTGATAAAGCATAATCCAGGATATGCCTGCCAAATTTTAAACATCCGAGTTAACTCCAAAGTTAAGTTTATTTCTCAGCTAACTGTAAAATATTGCTATTAGCTTCTCGATCAAAGTATGACCATTATGTCTCTGTAAAAAAAATAGTAAGGTATGAGATTAGCAGGATAGAGTGGGGTATTAAAACAAACAATTTTTTCCCAGAATGGGAAAGAACAGGGGTGGAATTCACCGCTTTGCGGTTTTTGCTATTATCCCAAAAATGTATTCATTCTCCACGGGTGTTTGATAGTAGGAAATTGATGATCATAGGGTAAATTTTGTATATTCGTAGTACCTCTATGAGCCAGGAATGTGGTACACTGTCAAACGCCTTTTTATAGTCTATAAAAACAGTGTGTATGCTGCGTTCTCTTTTCTGTGCCTGTTTAAGTACCACAGAGTCGATGATAAGTTGTTCTTTGCATCCTTGATGGTTTCGAGTGCATCCCTTCTGTGTCTCAGCTAATAGGTTATGACTGTCAATATGATGATAGATACGATTTGCAACCTGTTAGGATCTTGTACATGGTAGGCAAACAGGTGATGGGCTTGTACTGCGACGGGTCTTCTATCCTATTGTTTCTGGGTAGCATAGTTGTAGTGCCCAGCATCAGAAATGCATAAATATTTAGCTTTAAACAAAAAAAAGTTAAATTTGATGCACATATATGTTTAGCAATATAACGCCTAGTTGTGCCACCAAAAATAAAATATTTTGCTTCTGCACAAAATAAGCATGGAATAAAAAACTGCTTTAGTAATATTGAAGATATCACATACAGGGTGTCTAAATTTAAATGCCCAACTTTAACATTTTCAAGCCAATTTATTTCAGTTTTTTTAAATGGAACCCCCTGTATATTTTAATTTAGTCTTGTTAAGAATAAAAAAATCTTTACTTTTATTAAACATATTATATACCTATCTTCAATAGTTTTCGAAATATTTTCAAATTTCCTTTTTTGCGTAATTTAGAAAATCAACAACTAAATCAAGCAAAATAGTCACGGAAAAAACAGTCTATAGCAACTGGCGACTAAATGTATGAAATGTCAAAAACGTTTTGTTGTTGGTGCATTGTATTTCGTCTTTCGTATTCTCGTCTAATTTAAAATGAATTTTTCACAAAATGAAATGATAGAAATTGCCTTTTGGCCAAAAGGCTATATGAAGTAAAATATCCGGATCGACGCGCGCCTTCTAAAGTGGCCTTTCAAAATGTCATGGAGAGATTTGATGCTAGTGGCAATGGGGCATATTCGAAAAGAACAGTTGTCAATAAAATTGCTACAAATTAAGATAAAGAGTTGGCAATTCTACTTCGAATAGAAGAAAATCCCAGTTTAGGTAGTCGACAACTTGCTAGTTGAACATAGACATCACAATCTACAGTAAGCAGGACCACAAGAAGATATAAATATCATCCATATCATATGGAATTACACCAAGAGTTGCACGATGGAGATTTTGAAAGGTGTGTTAACTTTTGCAACTTAATGATAAGGCGAATAGAAGCATATCCGGACTTTTTAGCGAATATCATGTTTTCCGATGAAGCTACATTTAGAAGCAATGGAGCTGTAAACAGCCATAATATGCATTATTATGCAATAACAAATCCCCACTGGGTACGAGAGGTACAACATCAAAATCACTGGTCATTAAACGTTTGGTGTGGAATCATTGGAAACCATATAATAGGTCCGTATTTTTTTAATGAACCACTTAATGGACAAAGATATTTAGACTTTTTGAACATTGAGCTGCCTATTCTTCTCAGACCACTCAGCATAGAAGAAAGAAGAGACATGTGGCTGCAGCAAGACGGTGCACCTGCTCATTGCCATCGGGACGTTCGTGAATTTTTGGACGCTAATTTTAATCAAAAATGGATTGGTCGTAGCGGCTTTATCGAATGGCCACCCAGATCTTGCGATATAACTCCATTAGATTCTTTATTGTGGGGTTATATTAAAGATCGAGTTTACTCCCAATCACCTACAGCAAGGGAGAACATACAGGCACGAATCAGGGATGTATACGCCACTATATCACCAGACATGCTAGTTAAAACTAGGCAAAATATTATTAAACGGTTCAACATGTGTATTCGTGAAGGCGGACGCTTATGTGAGCATCTATTAAAATATAACTATGAAAACATTTGATTAACTTTTAAAAGCGATTTTTTTTAGTCTGATATAATAATGTATAACTTTAAAAATTAGCACCTATTAATATAGACGAGTAGACCCTTTTGTCAACACAATTTTTAAATATTTATAATATTATGCCAGTTCACGGATCCTTTGCTTTGAAATGCAGGATTCATTCCAAAAACATAATATTGTCTAAAAAGTTCGGAAATGGCCCTACTCGCGTTATCATTGAGTTACAAAACTTAACACGGATTTTAAAATCTTCAGCGTGTAACTCTTGGTTTAATGTAATATGAAATGGATGATACTTATATTTTCTTGTAGTCTTGCTTACTGTAGATTCTGATGTCAAAATCTTAAGGTTATTAGATCTTTTTTTTTTGTAGCAATTTTATTAACAAGTTATTATATTATCTAAATTTTTATTGGATTAATTTTAGATAATAAACTATTGTATTCATATTAAATACTTTTGTTTTACTGACAGCTAAAGAAGCCCAAGAAAAAGGAATTTTAAAATATTTCGAAAACTATTGAAGATAGATATATAATATATGTAATAAAATTTGTAGATTTTTTTATGCTTAGAAAGAATAAATAAAAATATACAGGGGGTTTCGTTTAAAAAAACTGAAATAAATTGGTTTAAATATGTTAAAGTTGGGTATTTAAATTTGGACACCCAGTATGTAATATCTTCGGTATTACGAAAGCTGTCCTTTATTCCATGCCTATTTTGTGGAGAAGCAAAATATTTAATTTTTCATGGCACAACTAGGCGTTACATTGCTATTCATAGATGTGCATCAAATTTATATTTTTTTTCGTTTAAAGCCAAATATTTAAGAAAGTATCAATTTTAGCCATATAACATGTTATACAAAAAAGTGTTAGAATTTTATGTCGAATTTAAAAATCAAGTTAAATATAGGGTGTCCCATTTAAAAAAATACACATTAAATTACTTTTAGTAGCCCTACTTTTTTTGACGCACCCCGCATAATTCAAAATATTTTTAGAAAGAGCGCTATTTACATATGTATCCCATAGCATAAACAGTTTGATTCCAAATTGTACCTGTTCGACGTAAATTTACTCTTTTCAATCGTTTACTCACCCGGTACATATCAATTAGATAAATAGTTTCTTAATAATGATATTTTTTACATTTTGCAGCAGCGAATTTATTACGCCATATTGGATTTATGATCCTTGAATTTACAAACAGAATGAAAGACCGACCGATAAACTGACGAAAAGCAAAGATCTGCCAAATTTTTTTCACGATTAAAATACACTTTTACAAAGGGAGTAAAGTTAAAAATCTTTTCTTTTTCTCATTTTTTGATCAAACTTTTTATGTATAAGTTAAAAATAACTTAATTCTTTAAAAAATATTTTATTGCGAATTCATATGTGCCCTTTATTTTGGGTGATTCGCGTCTTATCAAAATTTTTTTAGTTATTTGCCTTGTCCCCCTTGTTCAAATTTGAAATATCTTCAGCCAGACAATTAATGACACAATGAATTTTTCTGATTTAATCAATAAATAGCAGATATTAAGTAGAATAAGAAAAGTAAAACTTCCTTTACTTCTCTGGCAGTGAAATGTACATAAGGCAACGCAACAAAATATTTCAAAAATTTACAAGAATAAGCCATTTCCTTGTTAAATACGAATATAAAGAAAAACACAATTTAGAGATAACAAAAGGTGTAACGAAAAGAGAGAAATAAATAAAATTCACTCTCGCGATTAAAAAAAAGTCGAAAAACAAAACCACATAAAAAATCGATACATAATTAATTTTGAAAATTCAGAAAATTTTAAAATAAATTAACACATTTCTTTAAAAAAACATAAATTAAGCACATTATTTTGCATAGTGTTATATACATCTAATAGGTTATTTATGTTCTTTTTCTATCAGCATGCGCTTATAAACGGAAATGTGACAAATAGAAGTTAAACGTTAAATTTTTTATTTCCCATACTTTTTATCTTTCTGGATATGAGATAATATTTTTTAACTATAATATAAATGTAACAGAATATCTCGATATAGGACCTCGTTCGCCTTTGTTCATCAACCATCTGATCTACGCTGGGAGCATTTCGAACAGATATGCATTAGAACTGTTTAATATTTCCAAACAAATTATTGAGCAAATGTACCTATGGCTATACATGTTTCATACCTGCATTTAGTTCTAATTACTCTTTACAAACAGCTTTTCCTGAGATACTACTACCTTTATCAAATAATAATCTGTACAAGATAAAAGCCGGTAAATAAAATGAATTCTAAAACGGGACATTATAGGTAAGATTTTATGAATATAAATAGGTATTAGCTGATTAAAAAAACTGTTGTTCTTTTTACGACCATTTTTGTCTTCACTAAAATGATTTATTAGCATTCACTACTATGCTTATTAAGGTCTGTAGCGCCGAATCTGTTCATCGAATCCATCAACATAAAAATAGGAAAAATGCATTGAAAGCACAATCAAACTGGTTTTAATGTACGATAATATCAAACAAAACTGAACTATTTTATCAAAGCAAATAATCCTAATAATAAATAAAAAATTATTTATTATTAAATTATGAACATTAGAGATAAGAATACAAATTGTAGAAAGATAATATCTATGAAGTAAAGAAGAAAACAATTTCAGAATAGTGCAAAAAAATATATTTAAACTATAGAGCTCTCCTAGTATTGTACCAAAAAGACTTATTATTGGTTCTTAAAAAAATACAATAATACAAGGTTAAATAGTCTTAAAAGATTAAATAGAGTGGTTGTTTACAAAAACGTGTCAAAAGAAATTTATAGAAGAAACAAATTATCGATAACTTAAAACTTCGAAACTCCCTGTGATGAAGGCTCTAAAGTCTTGGTTTATTTTACTGCATGCCCTAACAAACTATAAGAACAAAAAATAAAATAAAAATAATTAACTGCTAGGCCCACATTTAAAAACCTAAAGAATAGGAGATTTTCTAACGGTTTAAAATAAAAACCTTTGGTACCAGTCTTATTATGACCAATGTCTAAGATTAGAAATTACAACCGCTCTTGCAGTTTAGAATTTGATACAGATCTGTTTTTTTTTTGTAAGATCTAAAGACCTTTTACTTTCTACAGTTATAATTAAAGTTTAAAAATATTTTGCTTTCTTTTCTTTCTTATTCAAATATGATGTTCCAAGAGCTACATCAAATGTTTGCATTAAAAATTTTAATTTCTCTTTCTGCTATAACTGACATTATACATTTCTAACAGTGAATAGGTTTTTGATTAAAGGATTTCCCTTCAAGTATATGATGTTTAGTCTGTTACAGAATAAACCTCAGTTTAAAAATTTCCTTCACATTTAATTTTTATGAAAAATTTGTCGTCAATTGAATAAGAAAAACTTTTTACATTGATTTTTCAAACATTTCATTTGGTCGCCATTTAGTACCGCTATTTTACTAGTTTACAAAATTTGAAATTTATCCAGTAAATAATTTTATCAACCTGATTTTTTAACTCTTTAATGTCATTTTGGATTTATACCAAAATGTTACCAGTTCATTTCTATGTAAGACTTAATTTTTGTCCCAAATTTGAGATATTTAGATAATTAGTTTTTTTAGTAATAATTTTTTTAATCGCCATTTTGTTTCAACATTTGAAATATTTACCAAAATGTTACCAAGTCATCTCCATAAGATCTTTAATTTCTGATCAAAATCTAAAGCCAATCGGCTAAGGATTTTTTTAGATATACCCAAACTGACAGACATATAAATCGAAAGACAAACCAATGAAATTGAGAAAATATGTTTTTGGGTATCTAGAAATGCTAAAACTTGACGCTATTTATAACCTTGGACGGAGATTTTTTTTACGATTACAAACATTTGATTTAACCGCCATTGCACTCTGCCATCCTGAATTCGTCCAAAATTTCATCTTTATATCACACTTAATTTTTGAACAAAATTTGAAATCAATGTAATAAATATCCTTTTCATGCTGATTTTTTACATATTTTATTAAGCCGCCATTTATTGTTTCGATATCTTGGATTTGTACCAAAATTTTACCAGTTTTGATTTCTGAAAATTTGTTGTTAATAATAATTTTTTTAACATTTCACCAGGCCGGCATTTTATTTTGCCAGTCAATTGGATAAGTAATTTTTGCACTATGCCGCGTATAGACAGACCGACATAATTGAGAAAACATGTTTTTTGACATCCAGGGATCCTAAAACGTGAAGATCTTTAATAACCTGGGAGGGTGATTTTTTTACGATTACAATATCTTTTACGAGGAAAGAAAAAAATAATGCAAAATTATTTTAAGTAAACAGATCAATTATATAAATGTAAAAAATGGAGGTGAGCATATCCTGAACAAAATCGTGATTTTTTTCCTAAATATGTTAGTTTCAGAGATCAGTCGATCGTAAACCTCAGTTAATTTTTTCCCACTGACATTTCCTGACAAGGAAAAAACATTAAAATTGTGAAAGCTTCGGGGACTTCATTTCAACTCTACCAAAAATTATTATTTTTTGATGTTTAAAAAAATTGTACTGCACTTGAAGACACGAAATCAACTTCAAGACCTCTAGTTACAAAAACTCTTAAGATATAAACTTGTAGAAATTTACACTACGTGTATTGCTGAAAACAGAACAAGTGCGAAACATGCCTTAGGATTATTTAATATTTTATAGTTATTTATTCTTGTTACTTAATTTAAAGATTTTAATTCAAGTTTTTACTTCCCTCGTATTCGTGAACAAGTCACTATCCCAGGTTTTTAGAGCTCGTATAGTTTCAGGGATCCTAGATGCCAAAAAAAAATCTGTCGGTCTGGTTGTATCCGGCTCAAAAGATTGACTTCAATGTCAGTCAAAAATCAGTCATAAGAGAATGGAATGGTTACATTTTAGTGAAAATCCAATATGGAGGAACAAAATAGCGGCCTAGTAAAATGTTGAAAAATTATTCCTTAAAAAAGTAATTATTCAATTTATCTGAAATTTTGGACAAAATTTAAATATTACATAGAAATCATGTTGTCAAATTTCGGTCCAATACAAGATGTTGAAAGAAAATGGCGGCCTAGTAAAATATTAAAAAAGTTATTACTTAAAAATTATTTGTCCAATTTACCTAAAATTTTGCAAAAAAATGAAATATTACGTAGAAATCAATTGTTAAAATTTTCGCATGAATACAAGACGGCAAAAAAAATAGCGACTTATTAAAATATTTAAAAAAAATCAGCATGAAAACACTATTTATTAGATTCATTTCAAATTATATGCAAGAATTAAGTGTAATATAGAGATGAACTGGTAAAATTGTGGCCAAATGAAAGTTTTGATATCGTGAAAAAATCCCCCTCCAAGGTTTTACATAGCTTCAAGTTCTAGCGTTTCTAGATGATCAAAAACATATTTTTTCAATTTCGTCGGTTTGTTTCTATGTCAATTTGAAAATAGTTACCCGATTAAGTTGGCAGCACAAAATGACGGCCAGTTGAATTGTGAAAAAAATTTTCACTAAAAATCTAATTATCCAAATTAGCTCAAATATGGCAAAAAAAATATTGTGTTCCGTAGAAATTAGCTGGTAACATTTTGTTATGAATCCAAGATAGCGGTCTAATTAAATAGTTAAAAAATCTGCCTGAAAAAACTATTTATTAAATAAATTTGAAATTTTGTGCAAGTGTTGTGATAAACTAGTAAAATCGTTGAACGACTTCAAAATGGCGACCAACGCAACAAAATCAATTTAAAGAGTTTTTCTTATTCAAATGACTTTAAATTTTTTACAAACTTTAAGTGTGGTGTACCTACATTATGTGTTCCAAATGGTTATGTACGGAACTAAATTAAGTCATGTTTCACTCTTCCTAAGAAAAGAAAATATTGATAACGAGGGAAGCTCCGAGTAAAGGAAATTTTCTGTAGGTTTAAGCAAATTGTAATATAAATTTATTCTAAAAACATTTTTATAGTTCCCTAGGAATTAATTAATATATGAACACAAAAAAAACTTTAAAACCATCTTTTATCATTTAATGATTCTAGTTAATAAAATTTTTATTAAGATAATGAACAAAGATAAATAAAGTATATATTAGCGTGTAAATATTAATCTTTTTAAATTACGCATTTTAAAATCTTTGATATGAAAACAACCGACAAGCTGAAGATGATTGTCAATAAATATGAAACGGTGAGTCGTGGACCCATATTGTCATAAATCGTTGAAATCTTTATTTAAGCTTTATTTACATTTAATATAAAGGGGGCTATATTTAAAACAATTTAAAGAAAAGTTATGAGAAAAATTTTAAAATAAGAAAGTTGTCAAACTAGGAAAATATAACATCCCGTATACTAAAAAACAAAATACATTAAAACTACAAAATCAACAAAGAAATATTTGTCTTTAGATTTTGTATATTTTTCCAAATAAGGTGATTCTTATTTTAGACAACTTGTAAAAATTTATAGGGAAGGTTTTATGTCGATAATTGTTTTGAAGGCCCTAAAAATTTCTCCGATATGAATAGGACTGACTCCGCTATCATCCATGGAGGCACCGGTATGTGATGTTGCCTGATGGTTTAAGGGGCTGATAAACGCAAGGAAGGAGTTGGGTCTTTCGGGCTTTTAATATTTTTATTTATTTATATTACTTTTTATTACAATATTTCACAAGGTATTTTATATTTATATAAAATTAATTTTGTGATTTATATATTCTTATTTTTTATTTTTGCTTAAAATTCTACACATATTTTGGATACACGCACAGCTCACAAAACTTGTCTGGCTTAGCTTCTAGAAATCTATTTGATGATTAATATTTAAAGCCCCTGTATTTAAGCTGGTTAAAATTATCTTTAACAGTTTTCACTTAATATAGCTTTAAGCCAACAATCTACCAAACTAAGAAGTTTGTACACTGGAGATTAAATAAATATACCTAAAATTTTCTGCAGAATTCAAAAATAATTTTAAATTATTATTTAATTTTTTACGAGTAACTTTTGAATGTATCCTTCTTTTACACTTTAATGTACATAAAGATAGAGGGGCTTAAAATATAATGTGCATTCTGTACATTGCCTAGTACCTGACATTTGACACATTTTAAAATTTGCTGCCTTATGTTTTTAATACATCTGCACCCCTCCTTTTTTTACTCCAAAAAGCCGAACCTAGAAGATTTTTTGGTAGGATGATTAAATAAATAAATGATAACACTAAGTAAAAAGTTTGATATATTTAAGGTTTTTGTAGATTCACCATCCCACTTATAAATAACCAAATTCAACTACGCCCATGCCACATAAACGTACGCTCTATGTAGTGATCCGCCCCTGAATAGAAAAAAGTTCTAATTTTGATAAATTCCTCACAACATTCCTTAATACATAATGTCTGGCAAAAGATATCATTTTAACAAAATAAGTTGATCTTTTCATTTAGTACAACTCCGCGCTCAATCTCTTCAATTAGACGTAACAACAATTGTTATTATTTAAAAATTGAAAGAGCAAAGACACAACATAGGGACTTTTGTTTGGCTTATCGATAAGAACCCACACAATAATTACTAAAAAACACTACCTATTCTCTTTTTGTCTTATCGTTGGTGCTTATTTATTATTTAAATACAGTCACGTTTCTCTTTGTATGCCGACTGAATGAGTTGTAGAATTTGAGGTCAAACCTATCTTTACAGGCACTGCTTCTCATCTCTGCTGAACCGATTTATCTGGTAAATTGCCGTGTTTGGCCGTTCTTTAGTTTTGCGTTTTTTTATTGATGGAAATGATTTTTTAGATGTCGTCAAAAGATATTTCGAATTTTTTATATATTGATAGGGGAGGGGCCCTATCTTATTTATTTGACGTTTGGAAAAAGTGTCCAAAATAAAAAAATAAATTATTAGAAAAACTTGTCAGATATACAGGCTGGTTTAAAAGTCTGGGCGAAGTCCTACTTTTTTATTTCAAATGGGTTATCTATTTTTTTATTTGATTTTTGCGTTTTCCTGAATATTCTAAACATTTTTTACGTAGCATACCTTATACCTAATTCTAACGTATACAAAAATATTGACGTTTGTGTTTTTATATTTTTATATTAAAAAACTTTGTTTTTATTATAAAAAAATATAAAATGGTATTATCTGCTAAAACTATTTACAACTCCTGAATGAGCCCAGCATTCATTTCAATACACTGTATGTAATCACTCCCGATTTTATTTATAGGGTTAATAATAAAATGAAAATGATTGTCATTGGTGTCCTGAATAACCCCAATTATTCTTGTTCGTAAGACCTCCACGTCTTCAATTGGATTTTTATACATTTTATTCTGCAAAAATCCCCCACAGGAAAGAATCAAGTGGCGTCAAGTCGGGGCTATTCGGCGGTCAGCCAATCGGTCCAGTACGACCAATCCACATTTGGTATTTCATATTAGGTAATTTATAATCGGAAAAACGTTATGCGGGGAGCTCCATCCTGATGCCATATAATTTCGTTATATTAACGGAGTGATAAGTTGTCCAGAAAAATTTCTACGTCATTGGTCAATAAATTTAAATATTTTTCCCCATATAAGGGCCCGTCAATAAAAATTGGACCATTTGTTTTATTATTTAAGAACCCGCACCACACATGTAACGATCTTCGACCTTGTTTCTTAATTTCACTAGTTACTCGAGGGTTTTGTGTTGCCCAAAATCGTACATTTTTCCGGTTATGAATCCCTGTAGTATTGAAGGTGCACTCATCAGACCATAAGTTTTTTTTTAAATTGTCTTCTTTTAATAATAACATTTCTTAACAAAACATAATTATTCTGTTTTTTTAATCTTCTGTTAATCTCTGCACGGATAGTATTTTATAAGGATAATAACTATGTTTTTTTAAAGTAAATGCAATTTAAAAACTTATTTTCCGAAAAAATTTGATGCATCTTTTAAGGATGCATTTGGATTGTAATAAGTTACTTTATAAACCAAAGCGCCTACCTTAAAAATATATAAAAATATTTAATTCTTTCTCCTCATTAATGACTACTGTCCGTTTTTTTTATAGTCATTCTATCTCGAAATTCAAGTTCAACATTTTTAAATGTTGTTGGCGTTGGAAGCGCCCGCAACGGAAATTGTTGGTGATATTCCCTTCTCGCTGCATATGCATTTTTGTTATCCTTATAAAATATCCGCAGAATATCGCATTTTTCCTCATCTGAATTTGGCATTTTCTAAAGACATTGATTGAAAGTCTACCTGACTTTAAAACAATCAAAGTGAATCATCAAATAGGCCAGGCCAGATTTTTAATAATAATCTTTAGAACATCAACAAAAAATGGTAATTTTCGTACGTTAATATCTTTTAATACGTCAATACGTAAATTTATTTTAAACCCTTCTATTTTCGACACTTTTTCCAAAACGTCAAATAAAAAAATTTAGGGGGGGTCAATTTTTTAAAAAAATACCCTGTACATTAATTTTAAACTCTGATAAAAATCGAGAGTTCTAAGACCACAATATATAAATGTTGAAACTATAGAAACGTAAACAAAGGAATATCACGGGAGAAGGCATTATTATGCTGCAAGCTTTGCAGTATAATAACTATCATCATGACAAAACAACCCCCTTTAGAAAATAAACTTAAATGGCAGATGAAAGCGTAGCTTTAAAGACTTGTCCGGTCAGCTACTAGAGGCACTTCAAGCATATTAATGTCAACTTTGACTTTAAAGGATATTTTACATTCATAAAATGACGTGGGTATTTTCAAATTCGTTATTGTTGATCTGAGATTTTTTTTGGATACTGTAGGATATTTCAGAATTTTCACAGTGATTTGTGATTTGTACGGTGTGGGTATTCGTGCATATATTTCACTCTAAATTAAAACATTGTAGGTCAACTTTAGTGAAACAAAATGGCGAAGAAGAAATGATGCATTCCAGGATGCGATGATAAATACAACAGCCTTTTCGGTTTCCTAATAAAAACCATAAATAATTATTATCCATGTGGCTTGAACGTATTAATAATCCTGAACTTATGTCCCTTCCGTTTGATCTTTTTTTATCAGAACTGTGTTTTAGGCATTGTTGCAAGGCGTTTTCGTTCTGAGCAAATTCAACATGGATGTAGAAGGGGAATTAAAATGCTCTAAGAATTAAACCAAGGGCAGTTCCGGTCTTGATTATTAACACAGGTAATACTAGCCACTTTCTACCTAAATATCCGAATATTTTAATTTATTTCTACAAAATTATATAATATGGGTTATTGGGGAAACATTGCAATTAGAATCCCTAATAGCTACATATATTTTTCTTTAACTTTAGTAATACTTTGACGTGTGTAAACATATCTATATATTAGCACCAATAAATACTATCCATCGATCTATGAGTTTGTTTGTTCCATTGGATATAAGTTTAATAAAAAAAAGTATTTGTTTAATTTTTCTGAGAGTTTTTTGCATTTTATTTTTTTAAATATCTTTATTTTACTATAGATTGGATATCAGTAGGGATTGAAAAAAAAAGAAAAATAATGTTTTTTTTTGTTTTTTAAAAACACGTTTTTAACCCTAAGGTGAGGATTATGTTTATAATCAAAATTTGTTTAGAACACTTGCTTCAAACTCTTTTATTATAGCATTATATTTATTTGTTTCCTTTGTGCATTGGTATTATCTTGATATATTTTCTGTAACACTAGTTTTAATCAAAATGTAGGTTCGTCCACACATGCTGCTGTCAATAGATAGTAGTGGTTGAACCGGTACAATGCAGTCGGTAAATCGGTACTGGGTTAGCACCAGGTTGGGTGCCGAAAGTATCATCATTAAACACAAAAACGGTATAGGCGAGGCATTAGGTGAAAAGGTACCGAGTTAGCACCAGGTTGGGCGCTGAAAACATCATCATTAAAGCCACAACAACAAAAAAAACAGTTCAGCTTAATCACTGGCAACGTAGAGTTATGTTTAAAATGTTTACATCATAAATCAAGAAATGTAAAGCAATTTGGCAACGTTGTAAGAGTCCTTTTATATCTAATACCATATTAAGGAGTTTTTGTGCCGCAATGTTTTGAAAACTGTATTTTTTTTCTGGATCAAAACTGCTTCATCCGCAAATTTTATTTTTTTAATCTTTTTTTTTTCACTAAAGTTGGCCTACAATGTTTTAATTTAGAGTTCAAATATAAGCAATACAACGAGTATGACAGTACTGTTACGCCATTTGTGAAAGTACCGTGAAAAACGAATACATGTGTCCGTATTTGAAAAATTTAAATACACTGAGTATAAAATCGTTTTTCTAAATAATCGTAATTTAACGTTACTAATACAATTTTCTGATTAAAAACAAGTGTTCTAAGCGTGTTTAAAATACCGTTACTTGTTTTAAACATTTTGTTTAACACAGTTCAATTTTAACAAATGTGTCTTAATAATTTATGAAACATTATTACTTGTTTTAAATCATATGCCCTATAAAAACATGTTTAAAACTTAAATGTCTTTTTAAAAAACTTTCTAATAACAAAACATAGCTATATAGCAAAGCTAGCAAATACATCAAAGTAATAATAATAAACAAAGCAAACAAAGAATAACTTATAGATTGAACTATAATATACATTTATACATAATCCTCACTTTTAAAACATATTTAAACAAAAAGAAACTGATTTAAACAAAAATAAATACACGTTCTGTACAAAAATTGAAAAAAAAACATATTTTTTCAACCCTTTTAGATTTTCGTTGAATTTTGTTGAAAATTGTACGTGACTTGTATTTGTCCTCGACTTGATTCTATGATAAATGTCTTATGCCTTTATTTTAAAAAAAGTTAAATAAAACTTTCTGATAATATTTGGAAAAAATACTTATAATTTTCAGTGTTTTTCTAGTCATTTCCATTTTGAACAAAATAATAATATCTTATAAAATATCTTTTACTTTTTGTTGCATTTTCAGTAATTTTTTTCTTTATTTCCAAGTGCGCTGAAGAAAGGCGTATTTGCACTTATTCCAAAATTGAGCTAGTGTTTGGTATCACGTTTTTTGATTATGTTTTATCGTCATATCAAATCAACAAAATTTTATTAAAGAAAGATCAACCACCAAAAATTTATTAGTTTTTAGAAAGTATATTATAAAATCTCGAGATATTTAATCTATAAAATTATAATATCCGATTTTAATCTCGAGGATATCTTCATACAGTCTGAAATATTAACGTTATTATATGTAAAGCAAGAACTGCATTGCAAATCATCAAATAGCCTAAGTTTCAGTACAATTGTATACAAAAAGGAACATTTTATGTGAGCTAAAACCAATAGGTTAAAATATTTATTACAGGTGTAATAGAAATTCAACAGCAACTTTTCAAATATCTTGAGACGTATTTTTTAAAATAATCCCCAACTGAAAACTTTTTATATGAAACAGAAACTTAAGCGAACCTGATCAATTTAGGTGTTAAATTTCCACTATACTTCTGTAATAAACATTTTAACCTATTGTTTTCCCCAGTAAATGATAAATTTCATTTAACATTGAACTATTATAATTCATTGATATGCAATGAACCTTTAAACTGTTTCAGCTCTTGCTTTATATTATGTCGCCAGTATTGCTGAAAGGGTAGAGAGGTGTGGTTTAAAATCCTGGGACCTGTCGGACCAAGATCTCATATATTGTACGTTAAATTATAAGCCTAAAAAGACTGAACCTAATTTTTATTCATTTAGAGATCATACAAATCTTAATGAAGATCTATTAATTAGAGACTTGCAGGGATTACCCTTACAATATATATATATATATATATATATATATATATATATATATATATATCCCAAATCTATGTGGAAAAAACTCAACTCATTAAATATTTAAAAAATAATACTAGGGTGTTTCCAAGTACTTTTTATGATCCTGATTTAATCAATAACTATTTTGTAGACAGTATTTCTTCTGTTAACAATAACAATAATGATTTCATTCGATTTTATAACGTAAATACTGTCAAACTCAGAATTTAATTTCAGTCTAGTGATGTGCGATGATATATATATATATATATATATATATATATATATATATATATATATATATATATATATATATATATATATATATATATATATATATATATATATATATATATATATATATATATATATATATATATATATATATATATATATATCTATTCTATCTCTGAAAAATTGTAAAGATGGTTTACCCACTTTATTTTTAACTTTGTTGTCCTTTCATTTTACCATTTATTGTAAATATTATTAAATCTGCCTTCCTAGATAAGGTGTATCCTGATGCCTGGAAGAGGGCAATAATAACGCCTGTCCCAAAAAAAAATCCAAAGGAAGTGCAGGATAAAGCCAATAAGTATATTACTATCACTTTCAAAAGTAATGGAAAAGATCATGGAGCTGCAGCTGAGAGCGCATTTCGATGCTGAAAGCTTTCTACCAATAATTCAGTCAGGATTCAGGCCGAGTTTTAGCTGCGCCACGGCCCTTATGAACATAACTGATGATATTTTAAGATCTACAGATGCGGGAAACATCACTACCTTAGTCCTAATAAAGCTTTTGACACTCTGGATCATGAGGTATTATTGTCAATACTGCAGTCAGCAGGACTGGGCAATACTGCATTACAAATTATGTACTCTTATCTACATAATAGAACTCAACAAGTTGCTCTCAAGGGTTCGATCTCATCTAGTAGAAACGTAAATACTGGTGTACCCCAGGGCTCTGTATTGTCCTGTCAGTTGCATATGTACGCTAATGACACCCATATCTATAAAAGGTTTAATAAAAATAATTTGATCGATTCACAAGCCAAAATCAATGAAGATCTAGAAAAACTTTCTGAACTAACATTACAACACTCTCTAAAGTTAAATCCCAAAAAGTCCTATGTTTTCTTATTTGGTAGAAAAAAATTACTGTAATATTATCAAAAATTCTAGTCAAATCCAAATCCACAATCAAAAAATCGACATAGCAGCAAAAAATCTTGGTTTAATACTTGACCAAACTCTGAGGTATCATCAGCATATAACAAAAAACATACAAAGAGCGTATGCAGCTTTAGGAATGTTGTATCCACTTCGCCAGTGTCTTCATCGTAAAACAAAGATAATGCTGTGCGAGGCATTGGATACTATCGCAATTTACTTATTGTGCGCCTCTCTACGGGCCTGGACTAGACCAAAGTCATGTTACCGAATACAGCGAGTTCAAAACTCTTTTGTCAGGTTCATTTATGGTATTAGCAAGTTGAAGAGGTAGCTTAATGTCAAACAGACGAAGACTTTCTGCTATCACTCTTTATCATAAGATTTTACAAACACAAAAGCCATGCTATCTTTTTAATAAGCTCTCTTTTCAAGGCAATGTCCATAATATCAACATTAGGTACAAGAGCCAACTCACCCTTCCAACGGACAAAACAGCACTCTTTGAGCGGTCTTTTAGCTATGACATCGTACATCTGCACAATCGGTTACTAGACAGACTTAAATCATTAGAGTAAGAATAAAAATAGAGTTCCTTATTTACATATTTAGCCACTGCTAAGATTACCTCACAGTATAAGGTCGATCGTACGACGATGCCAAGCCTAGCCAGAAACACCAATGTTTATACCAATTTATATTACGGAGAATATGTTTAAACATGATGCAATAAAATTTTCATACAAAGAATAGTAATGTGTTTCCAGTATTAGTTTCTAAGCAGTATACCCAAAAATACTAAAATACCCAAAGCCTCAGATCAGATTACACCAGTAACATGAGTTTTAGTTAGATATGGCAAACCTGATCGACAACTCTACGTATTAGACCGTCTCACTGTGGTATTAGACCATCCCACTTTCCTTGACAAGAGATCCTTATAGTAAAAAAGTATAATAGTCTACAGTAAAGATTGTTACAGGGTCACGTGACCAGCGTGGCTTAAAAGCCAATAGCGGGTTGTGGATTGTTCTATACCATCTATTGTTCTTCCTTACATACATGGCAGTACAGACGAAATAGGACGATTACTTCGGCGATCCATCATACGTACAATCTTCAATACGCATAAAAAGATTGGACAGTGCTTGCGATCCCCGAAAGATATTGTACCTTTTCAAACAGAAGGAGTATATAAAAACTCTTGCTCCTGTGGAAAAGTGTATGTGGGAGAAACAGCATACCACTGGCCATATTATGAATGTAAAGGAAACCAAGGTTCTAGCATCGGTTCCAGGATTTGATAAAAGAAAAATTAGGGAATCTATTGAAATTTTTAAACATACAAAAATTTTAAATAGAGATACGGGTTACGGTCTACAACACACGTGGAAACCGATCTTAACACAGGGCCACGGTTCGGCGAGCACAAGTCGGGTATAAAAACCCGCCTAAATCTCTCCGAGCTCATTCAGTGTTCAGATCTCGTGGAGTAAAGATCCCTGAAGATGCCTCGTTCAATCGAAGGCGAAACGTCGGATAGTAATTCCAATTTGGCACTGTCTAATCCCATGAACCATGATTTCTTTATTGACCGTGAAAGCTTCCATTCTTTGGGTATTAAAAGTAAAATGTGTTCGTAAACATATTATAAACTAATTACAATTTAAGATTTTGGATATTGAAAATTGGAAAAAAATTCTTTTATTTATTAAATTTTAGCTATTAACATTGAAAAACAATATGACAATTGGCTATTCTATTCTTATCTTATAACGATCGCTTTATTTTACTTTATTCAGTATTCAAGTTGCAAAAAAGAATGTTTTCTCAGTTCCGTCGGTTAGTCTATATGTCTGTCCGCGACAAAGCTCAAGAACTGCTTATCCTATTTACTTCAAGTTTTGGTTAAAAATTAAAGGTCATATGATGATGACGTGGTACCATTTTGGTAAAAATCCAATATGGCTGTATAAAATGGCGGTCTATTGAAATGTTAAAAAAAATATTACTAAAAAACTGCTTATCCATTTTTTCTTGCAGAAAAATTAGGTGTGACTACAAATCCAAAATGGCGGCATAAAAAAATGTTATAAAAGTCAATGCAGAAAAGTACTGCATGGATTATGTTCAAATTTTGCTCAAAAATCAAATATTGTATAGGGATGAACTGTAAAAATGTTAAGACAAATTCAAAATAGGGCAACAAAACGGTGGCCTAATTAAATGTTTAAAAATATCTGAAAAAAGTACTTATGACATCCCCATTTTGAATATTTATTACTAGAAATGTATAAATTGCACACTTAATATCGATTTTCAATTAAATCTGTATAAATGTAAAAATTCGCTCGCAATCTAGACATTCCTACTCTCATTTTTTAAATATTTTTGAAATATTGACTAAAATTTCATAACTTTCATCCTTAAATATTTCTAGATATTGATATTTCAGCCGAATCTGTACAAATGACAAAATTCGTTCGCTATATTGGCGCCACCATTTTGATTTTTGTTGTGCATTCTTAAATAATCCTCACAAATGTTAAAATCATCCGTCCGACCTGTTGACATTGTTATTTTGGCACCGCTATTTTCAATTTTTAAATGCTGACACTCTTAAATTTTCCTAGGCACCAATTTTCAGTTTAATCTACAAAGTAACAAAATTCGTCGGCCGTATTGGCGCCGCCATTTTGGATTTCTAAACGCTGACTAAAAAAATTCGGATTTTTTATATTCGAAAGTGTATGCATGACAAATCTGAAAATAATCGGTAATGGAAGTGGTGAAAAATCCATTACAAGATTTGAACCAGACATACAAACATACAATCAGAGGAGTAGGAAGCCAATAAAAGCGCGTTAAAAGCATTGATTATAGTTTAAAACTCTAACAATAGTATTCACTAAAGAGGTTTAAATTTAGACAAGGTCTAACTTGACAATTACAGGTTTAAGATGACATTTTTAACAACTAAACAAATAATTTTTCTAAATGTCACAATTACAAAATGATAGTCACATAAGGCAAACAACTAAAAACTAAAGTTTAATAATATATAAGTACTAAAAACTAAAGTTTAATAATATATAAATAACTAATTTCCTTTTAAACTTACCTAACTTATTGGTTTGATTTTAATAGTGATGTAGGGAACGATTATTTCTTTGATATTTGTAAAAATACCTATTTGCCTCATTAAGAAATAGGTAAGAATCCTTCCTTTTGTCAACGATAATGAAGCATGGCCCATTTTTTTATTTTCGAACATCAAATATTTTAACAGGTCGTCATTTTGTTTCGCCATATTGAATTCATATCAATATTTTTTTGTATCAGACGTAATTTTTGTGGAAAATTAAATAAAATTAAAGTTAATCGAGTAAATGGATTTTTTAGCTACACCGGAACAGACCGACCGACCGACAGTAATGGAAAAACATGAACATCTGTAAAAACCGATGAATTTTTCACGATGAATGATATTTCCTTTTGCAGGAAGTGAAAACTAGTGCCGCCAATGGCATTCGTCAACATATAGCCACAGCTTGACATTGACTTGACATTGGTCGATAGAATGTGAAAAATAGGGGAACCATGTTGGCGCATACTCCTAACGTGATTTATGAATGAATTGTTATCTCTACTTTCTATTCTTACTCTAAGCTTAAATACCTTAGCCAAAAAAGTTTCGTATGGAAACTCGAAAAATGCTGTTCAATAGTCAGCTAAACTGAAATATTATCTACCTTCCTGTGTTAATATATATATATATATATATATATATATATATATATATATATATATATATACATATGATTATTTTATTGTTAAATTGTAATTATAAATGTGGAATAATTAATAGTTTTATTATAAAATTTCGCTTGTAATATTATGTTGTAAATGAAGCTATTAAATAGTAACTTTTATACCCGACTGTGACAATCGTATCCTAATCTGTGTCAATGTTTTCCTGGACTGTGTCGATGCTTATATGATTATACTTTTATGACTTTAAAGGGTTAAGTGAACGAACTTTTCGAAGTGTGAACTTCCCCTTTTTGGTAACTATCTTTTTTTATTAAATGTAAATTGTTTTAAATATTTCCTGTTTGTTACCAAATAAACAGATTTATTATTATTATTATTATATTATTATATAGTAACGGAAACATTTCGTACTTTGAATTTATAAAACCCTGTATATTATGCTGTTGTGTTGTATATGTGTACAAATAGGCCCGTCCTGTATACGAACAAATAGGTAAATATTTAAAAAAAAATAGATATTTTTTTTATCTGGGATTTATGCCCACTGCTCGGTTTTTGTCTTAGCCAAATTGCAATAGAATAGGGTCACCAAGCGGAGCAACAAAAGTTCTCAGCTTAATTATGATTTATGCCTTCGGAGGATGGTAAAACAATGGGTACAGAGAAGTTAGATTTGCAATTTCGTTTGACGGTAAAGTATAATTTGGCGGTACACGGCTTAATGAATGAACGCGGTTCTTCTTGTTCTTTTTTGATGATTAAATACGAAATTGCTAGGAAGATAAAAAGTAGGAAACTATATTCCATGTTAAATTGTTTTGTACTAGAAACTTATTTCTTATAAACTTAATAGGCAATAGCTTGGTGTTTCTTAACATTGCCAGTACAGCTTATGTCGTTAGAAAATTTGAAATTTTTTTCTTTTAAGCAAATATTGATTTTTACTTTTCTTTCATGCAGCTGGGAGAAAATAAGTACTTTTACTTACTTAAGATGTTTTATAGGACAAGAAAGAATGTTATTTTAAATATTGAATCGAAATTTTTATTTAATATTACTTAAATTTCTTGGTTTAATTAGATGCAGCAAGAAGAACCTTAGTCCTTACACCAACTTAAAATTCCTATACCTACATCCTCCCTGAGAACATGTCCTTTATTGAACTAGCCATGACACTGGAGTCAATCTACCAGAAATTTTCATGTAAAAGGAAGTGCTCTTCCCCCTTTTTTATATGTATATATATATATATATATATATATATATATATATATATATATATATATATATATATATATATATATATATATATATATATATATATATATATATATATATATATATATATATATATATATATATATATATATATATATATATATATATATATATATATATATATATATATATATATATATATATATATATATATATATATATATATATATATATATATATATATATATATATATATATATATATATATATATAGGTAATAGAAAAACGCTCGAACCCGTCGATTTAGATTTATTTTTACGCATATTTAGAAATTATTTTAAACTATACAGGGTCACTCACAAAAGTTGTACAAATGTCATCTTTGATTTTTTCAATACAACGCCTTATTTATTTCTGCTGATTTGAATTCTCTATGAAATTCTAGACATTTTTGGTATAACATAACCTATAACAGTTATCGAAATATGTTTATCTAAATAAAACATAAAACACATATCAGGAAATTAAATAAGAAAACTACTTTATTAAATTTTGAAAATGTCCACCATTTACAGCTCTACAATACCCTAGACGATGGAAAAACTCTTGTAGCACATTAGTAACTGTATCACATTGAATATTTCTTATAACAGTTCGAATACGATCTTTAAGAATTTCAATAGTATGTGGCTTATTTTTATACACTTCGTTTTTCACATACCCCCAAAGAAAAAAGTCTAACGGGCTTAAGTCCGGCCATCTTGCCTGCCACTCTATTGTCCCACGTCGCCCAATCCATCGTCTCGGAAAGGTTTCATTTAAGTATCTCCTGACATCAGCTGCAAAATGGTGTGGTGCCCCATCCTGTTGATACCATAACAGTTCACTGGGAAGATCCGGATCGTTTACACTAGGATGTAGGGTAACTAATGCTGGTCTAAGATTCTCTTCCAAAAATTGAAGATACATTTGCACCGTTAGTGAGGAATCAAAGAAATATGGACCTATAACTTTATTGCCTACAATACCTGCCCATACATTAACACTTTGACGATACTGTGTATGACTTTCCCTGTGCCAGTTAGGATTTTCTTGTGCCCAGTGTCTAAAATTTTGTGTTACTTCTCCACTGAGACAAAATGTTGCCTCATCTGTGAAACAAATTCTTTTGACAAATAATGGATCATGATTACACATGTTGGTCATAATTTCACAAAACTCGTTTCTGCGATCTGAATCATCATTTATTAATTCTTGAACGAATTTCACTTTATAGGGATAAAAATTTTCTTTTTTCAAAAATTTGGAAACTGTTGTTTGATATATATCATTATCATAGGCTGCGTCAGTAGTTGAGGAATGTGGATTATCTTGAAAAGTTAAGAGAACGTCTAGTTTCTTTTCATCTGAGATCCTAGGGCGAGCTTTTCCAAAGCGGTCCATAACACTACCAGTATCCGTCCATTTCCTTTCTATTTTGCTCACTGCAGACTGAGTAATAGGTTGCCTATGAGGATATCTGTTGTTAAACAGCTGACAAACTTCTTTTTGTGTCCTAGTCTTATCACCAGTACTAAGCATTATTAGAATTTCAATTCTTTCTTTCTCTGTTAAACGCATAGTCAATATTTGAAATCAAAATGGCAGATCGTAAATAAATTATATGACTTGTCAACACAGTGACAGTGACAAAGTCGTTTTTCTTTGGGATTACGCGACAGACATAGGTAAGGTATACAAATGTCCGATAGGTTATTAAATACACAGGTTATATTTAGATAAGAATATTTCGATAACTGTTGATTTTCAGTATAGGTTATGTTATACCAAAAATGTCTAGAATTTCAAAGAGAATTCAAATCAGCAGAAAAAATAAGGCGTTGTATTGAAAAAATCAAAGATGACAGTTGTACAACTTTTGTGAGTGACCCTGTATAGTTTAAAATAATTTCTAAATATGCGTAAAAATAAATCTTAATCGACGGGTTCCAGGGTTTTTCTATTACCTTTTTAATTTCCAAGATAATGCATTTATTCCTTAATTTATCATAATGTCGGTGGGAACATAAAGGTGTGCAATTTTTCTGCAACACAAATTTCTTCGTTTTCAAATTTTCAACAAACTGTACTAATTTCAGATTTCAGTGTCCAACTCATAAACCACAAAGCAACAAAAACAATTACGTTTTTGATAATTTTTGGATGTGTTATTGAATTTTAATAAAGGTACCTCTAACAGCCTTTAGTAAGAAAGGTGCCTCTAATGACCACTAATAAAAATTTGAAATTTTAGATCTTTGTACCTAGTAGAACTGCAATACAATTTGAAAATGTTGTTGCCTGCCGTTTTTGTGCAAACAAGCCAAATTAAATGTTTTAGCTTTTTTTAAAACGTTTTTTATTCTCTTTAGAATGATATTAAAATTATTTTCTGAAAAAGAAATCCAATTTAATTTCTCAATTGAGCAAAATAACAAAATCGGGTTTTTTATGTTTTAATTATTTATTTTTATGATACAATGTGGAGAAATAGGCAAATAAACTAAAAAATAAGTGGTTACAAAAGCTTATTTTTAAATTAAAAAAAATGTTAAATATAATTTTATTTTGGAATTAAATTAACTTTTATTCATATTTTAACAACCTATAATAATAATCCTGTTTATTGAAAGAGCTTTATTTAAAATTTTATTAATTAAAATTAATTTTTGTTTGTTAATTTTTTTGTATCTATTTGGCTTTCCGTGTGGTTTGCAATGTGCAATTTTCTCTTCAATTAATTATAAAAATAAATATTTAAAACTTAAAAAAAATATATTTTTAACTAAGAATTTAAATAGATTTTATTTAAAAAAAGTGCTATTTTAAAGAGAATAAAAAAGCTACATTCAAAAAAGATAAACATTCAATTTGGTTGGCTTTCACAAAAATTACAGACGATTCAATTTTCAAATTCAATTGCAGTTTGTTCAATTAGATACCAACACAAGTTTTTATAAGACTTCATTAAACCCAAGTAACATTATGTTATGGACAAAAAAAAGCATTCTGAAAATCATGGAACGATAGCGTCTTTCATAGAGTTGGAATTCATCGCGAGATTTCCGCGAAGAACAAAAAAGTTAAGAAAAAAGAACTTCTGCAGAGATTTTTACAGAAAAATCGGTAAATTTGCCTTACCCACAACTTCCCTTGTATAGCACTTTATACAAATCTTGTAAATCGTAATTTATTTCAATTGTTTTTTACTTTTTAATTTATTTATTATTGTTGTTATTATTACCATGTCTTTTTTATAACGTTATTTATTAAGTATAGAAAAAAAATTATGTCCTTTACGTTTTCTCCATAAAACGGAACATAAACATTTTATTAGGCCGCCATTTTGTTTTGCTATATTAGATTAGCACCAAAATTTTGTCTGTCTATCCTTGTTTCATACTGGATTTATTTGCAAAATTTTAGTTGGGTAAGTAGGTTTTTGGTACTGAATTTTTAAATATTTTTTTAGGTCCACATTTTGTTTCGCTATAATGGATTTACATAAAAAGTTCACCAGTTTAAAACTATATCACACGCCCATTCGATAAGTAGTTTCTTAGTAATGATTTTTTTTATATTTTGTAATGCTGTCCTTTTGTTCCTCCATATTAAAAATTTGAAGTCAATCGGATAAGAAGTTTTTGAGTTCTGCCGCGTACAGGCGGACAGACCGACAGACTGACGAAAATGGGAGAACATGTTTTTCGGGGTTTAGGAACCCTAAAACGGAAAGATCTGCAAAAATCTCGCGCAAAGTTATTTTTTACGATTACAATACTTCCCTTTTACGAGGGAAATAAAAATATATAAAAACATAATATATATAATAAAAATATAGTAAAAATAAATGATAAGGTCCCAAAAAAAGGCTTATATCATATATCACGAGTTGGCAATCCTTGGCGTCCTTCGACATATTAATTAGCAATTCTAGCTGTCTCTTTAAAGTATAATTTTGCTTTGGGTTTTAGTTTCCGACAGCTTTGAATTAACCTTTAAACTAAACTGTTTTTTTATACTCCCTGAGTGACTTACCTTTGGAAGTAGTTTGGTTTCTTGACCTTTCTGGCTCTCATCAGTTTGGCCAAGAAGCCAACGAGCTTATAAGTTTTACCGAATTTTGATATATTTGGTCATTTCCGAAATTTTACAAATTTAGAGATAAGCGCTCTTGTTGAACTTAGCTTTTGCATTTTGATCTTTTCCAAATCTTTTGTTCCTTTAAAATATTTCTAAGTAAGTAGATCTTCTGTGAACTGTATTGATTAATGAAATTAATAAGTTAAAAAAGCAAAACCACAAAATATCGTTTAATTTTAATTTTACACAACTCACTCAATAAACTTGCTGACCAATCTCTAAATCGTACCCTGTTAAGAAGAATATTCGAAAATTCATTATGCAATTCAGTTTTTGTTGTTTTGTTGGTTATGCTTAAAGCATGTATTAAATATTTGAAAACGTAGACTTTTCTTGTTTCGATAAAAGAAGCAGCTATATTTTTTGTAAAAAAAAACTCAAAAACCAAGTTTTTCAGCAATGCATAAACTCAGGCTAGCCTTCCGTTGTAACCAACCAAAATTTGTAAAAACCAAAAAAAAAACCGAAGAGAGGAGCAATTCTCTTTTCACGAAAATTTCCAATAGATCGATTCTACTATAAACGAATGTAGCAAACATTGCAAAGAACTTTATACTTTTGCATTAGCGAGCAAGTGCGAATATTTTGTTCACGGTCACAAAATAACAGTAATCGGTTTTCTACTCGTCGATCTCAGATTATAGAGTAGTAACTCATAAAAAAATTATGTAAGACAAAATTATGTAAGAAAATATTATGTAAGAATTCGATACAGATACCTACAGTGTCAACACTATTTAATCTAAAGCCGGACATGGTGTTGATTAGAGCAGAGATGTTTCTGGGAATAGAAGCTGCAATATACTATCCAGAGAACGAGAGATTGATATATTGGAGAAACCGAGGTGTGAACCACTATGCATAAGGGTGTACAGAGACTTCCAAGACTTCCAAACATCACCATAATGATTTCCAGGGATGTCCAAAGATTTCCAAAAAATATCCTTTCAAGTGTACAGAGACGTCCAAAGACTTGCTGTAGTGGTTTACCCTCGCGCGAAACTTAGCCGTTATAAATAAAGGGCAAAAACTAACAAACTAACAGTTAAAACCCATTTGGAACTATAATAGAATAGAATAGAATAGAATAATTTATTTGTTGCATAATACATTTTAAAGAGTGTCATAAATCATGTACACCTAAACATAATGTCTGTGAGTGTACAGTTTTCTATAAAATAATAGTTAATATAATATGTAAATAAAGAGCAAATACAATATGCAAGTTTCATTATTAAATCTAATGAATATGCAAAATTTGATTTTATATGCTAGAACTATGTTTATATTACTACCCACACGCGAGCCCATCAAACAATCTGAATCAATTAAAACAAAAAATAGAATAGAAGTAGCGACTAGTTTCTTACCATCACGAGTCGTATATTTTCAAAAATTCTGAATAGTTAGATTTTATAAAATAGTTAATTTTTTTACTAAATAATCTTTTACTATTTATTTTTTTAACATTCAATGGCAAAACATGAAAAAACTTGGGAGAAAAATAAGTTATGAATCTCTGAGTTTTAGTTTTTGTCATAAATGGTATATTTATATTTCCGGATGTTTTATTTCTAGTATTATAAGAAAAAGATTTTTGTCGCAAAGCTGGAGTTTTATAAGTAAAAAGTAAGGTTGCTTTGATATAGAGCTGAAGAATATTAAATACATTTAATTCCTGAAATAATTGCTCGGTTGAAAATCGTTTTTCTTTTTTATAAGCAACTTTCAAGATATACCTTTGAACTATTTTAGGTGGTTCTATAGCCGTAGGGACAGCGCCTCCCCAGATTGATATTCCATACCGTATTATAGATTCAGCAAGGGAGAAATAAAGCATTCTAATGATATACGTAGGCAAAATATTTCGGATAGTATAAAATTTCCAAATTAGCTTACGTATCTTTTGCTTAATATATTGAATATGTTGGTCCCATTTTAAATTCTGATCTATTATGACACCCAAATACTTTATTTTATCTACTTTCTTAATATAATTGTGACATTGACAATTAGCTTTATTTTCTCTTAAACAGACATATGAATGTATTTTTAATTCGGTAATCAAAGGTTGATATAAATCGTAAATACTAAAACATATAAATTTAGTTTTTTCAATATTTAGTGTTAATAAATTCTCTGCAAGCCATTGGGATATTTTAGAAAATTCAGCGGTTGCGTTTTTAATGATATCATTCCAGTTATAACCAGAGAACATTACGACAGTATCATCCGCATACAAAACTATTTTGGCGTTAGTATCTAAAAATAGCAGATCATTTATATATACACTAAACAAGAGAGGTCCTAATACTGTACACTGTGGAATACCACAAGTCACGGTTCCAAATTCACTTATTTCATTTTCTATCTTAACGCATTGTTTTCTATCGGATAAATAATTTTTAAGTAATTGATTTGGTAACCCTCTTATACCATATTTATCTAATTTTTCTAAGAGAATGTTATGCGAGACGGTATCAAAAGCTTTCGTTAAATCCAGAAATATTACCAGTTGCTTTTTGTTTTTATCTAGAGAGTCATATATCGTTTTACTTACTTCATAAAGAGCATCTTCGGTTGAACAGTTTTCTTCAAATCCAAATTGATATTTAGAGAGTATGTTATTGGCAGTAAAATGTTATTAATTCTTTCCTTTATAGACATTTCTAACAATTTTCCGAAGTTATTTATCACAGATATTGGTCTATAATTACATGGCTTGCCTTTCTCCTTGTTTTTATATATAAGAGATACAACAGATTTTTTAAGCTCATTAGGAAAGATGCCCTGAGAAAAGGCAAGATTATAAATATGAAGAAGTGGTGTTGAAATTTCATGTTTAATTTCTTTTATTACCTTGGCTGAAATCGTATCGATTCCAGGAGCAGAATTATTTTTTAAATTATTTATATTATTTATAATTTCACTTTCAGTAAGCGGGGATAAAAAGGATAATAAGGGTCAGTAGTTTTAATGTTTCAATAAAAAATTAACAAGTGGTTAAAATACTCGGAGTCATAAATATAAATATTTCGTCGCATTCAAAACAATATTTAATTGTATCGGCTGTTAAATCATTAAGTTAATGTCCAAACAATTGGGCCTACATGTTATTTTAACGGCAACGTGCAGCCATTGTTAATACACAGTTATATCATTAAGGATCATCATCATTTCCAGACTCTATATCTAGTTTATTAATAAAAATACAAGAAAAATATTACCTAAGTTTTGATCTCATGCACTCAACCGATAGTTGTAGAAAAGATCAAATCAGACACAAAATAAATGGTAAGTTAGAAACTGTAAGTTTCACCGCAAGTTGACAATTGCCCAGTTCTTGAATCCTTGACTTCAGAAAGGGGACATATCTAATTTTCTATCAAATTGACATTTCTACATTTTCTTCTTCTTATGCTAAAATACACATATTACCGGAGAATAGAAATGATATGTCCAGTATATCTTTTCTGCAATAAACGTAACCTTAACTGACGCAAAAAAAAAACAATAGTTGGTATTAAAAAAAATGTACATAGCTATAGTTTATAGTAAAATAAATAGAAATTAAAATAAAAGAAATACTTATTTCACTTAGATCTAAATCTTTTTTTGCGTAAATTTGTCATTTATAAATGTGTACAATAGGTGATGTCTTCTTTGTTGTTCTTTTGCCCTGATGAAGACACGGAGAGTGTCGAAACGTCGGCAATTGATTTAAATGAATAAACAACCTTTCGTCCAAACAAGCTGTTGCATTATTTTAAGAGTTAGATACGTAGTGGATGTGGAACGAACAAAACAGTTAGGAAATTGGAATAAAATTATGAAGAGCCCATTTTCGAAATCTCTACTAATTTATAAGACGTACGTGGACAACGTGTTGATAATATGGAATAATAGTGAAAAGGAACTGGTCATTTTATTAAATTTATTCAATTAAATTTATTTTACAATGGAAAAAGAAACACAAAATAAATTACCTTTTTAGATTTGTTACTTATTAGAAAAAAGAATAGAATGCATTTTGAAATCTACAGAACAGGCAGCTACTGATATTATAATTCAATTTACTTCTAATTCACCCTACTCACATAAATTTTCAGATTTCAATTCTTTGTTTTTTAGGTTATTTAAATTTCCCCTTTCTAAAAATGCTTTTTATAAAGAACTCAACACAATAAACTGATGGATTCTCAAAAGCTGGAGTGTATTCGTTGAGTTGTAGCGACTGTCCTGCTGCGTATGTTGGCCTATCCGGGAAGAAGATATCTACCAGAGAACAGGAACATGTAAACCTCTTTAATAAATAGAAAAATTCGGAAATAACAGAGACTAAATCTGCATTTGCGAACCACTTATTAGATTCAGGACACACCATTGTGGTACCTGAAAATATAAATATCTTACATGGGTGTTCCAATGGAAGGAAATTAGAGTTATTAGAAAAAATAGACATAACTACAGCCAAGAAAAGTCTAGTTCTCACCTGTGTTAATGAAGTATTTACTTTCGAACCCCATCTCATCTTTAATAACAGAAATAATAATACACATAACACACTTAACTACATGAGCTCGTTTTAAGTTTGGTGAGCATATGCAACCATCAGTACTTCAGGATTCAGCTTCTTATTATTGTTGTACGTCTAAGATGTAACGTGCGATTTGTTGTTTTGCATTTTATTCTTATTTTGTACTTGGATTTGTTGTTTTAAATGTGTTAAGGTAGCTATACTTACTATACTATATTATAGTATAATTAGAATATTTTTCCAATATTGTAGGTCTGATGATTCCATATATAAAACATGTTTATTTATAAAGAAATTATGATAGTTCTTATCAATCTAATACTATATTAATCTGTATAAATAAACAGGATTTTATATAATAAATAGCAGTGGCGGCTCGTGGATTTAAGAACGAGTGAAGCGCAGCGTAGCTAGTTGCACAGTGCTGTAAAAATAGCGCCACAGACGAAAAATTTTCGAGGTGCCACGCCCAAAATAGCTACTATTTTTACCTTTTTATGATGTTAATTATCCATAGCTTTGGAGAGTTTTTTAATAATTAGGGGAAATAATATGAATTTATAGGATTTTAAATACGTTTTTTTTGTTCTTAGAAAACAGTTATATACCCCGATACACGACATGATTCAAAATTGCTTCCGCCTTTAGTGATCCGAACACACTAATTTACATTAATTCTATAACAACGGGTCGCTCTTATGAAAAGGAGTTAAGCGCGCTACGTTTTTAAGTCATTATTTTTTGAGTAGGTATATAATGAACTAATTTTGAAAGGAAATAATGGAATACTTAAGTAAATAATGTAAGTTTATATAAAACATACTATATTTTTATAATAGAAATGTAGATAATAAAATGCATAATATTTTAAAAATATATTTATTTTTAAGTAAATTGATTGGGAAATGTAGGTGAAGCGGCCCCTTGCGAGCCGTCACTGATTTTAAGTTACTAGTATATTTAAGTGCCTTGAGTAAAGTTATAAAAATGTAAAATTAGAATTGCTAACCAAAATTCGACCGACATAATATGTAAAACTATATAATAAACAACTTTTTCGTATTTTAGAAAATAATCCCTTTCTCTGCGACTTGTTTAAAGAAATATCCACAAGTCAGGTGACTATTCCGTCTAAGTCATTTTTCATACTTACTTAATAAATAAAGTAAAAACAAAATGTATTCCAAATTTTCGACAGAAATTCCGAAATTAAATTTTTGTAACTTTTTGGTTTTTCGAAAATTCAAAAAAAAAATACTTCAAAAAAATATATTTCAGTAACCTCAGCACGAAAAATAAAAACTACTTCTTTAAAGCTTCTAAGCTTGACGTAAAGATGGCGTGCTTTTAAGGATTTTAAGTATATATTAATTAATATTTTTTTGAATGGGTATCTTAACACAAAAAGATGAAAACAATGATGAACTGGTTTAAAAGTGTAGTTTTCAAAATACAGCATAAAATATTTAAATAATGAATTCTGCATGATAAATTTCAGATGGTATGCCCTCCTACTAGCCGTAAAAAATTGTTTTATCTCTCCACAAAATGTTATGTTCGGATCAAAAATGCTTTTAATTCACTCTTTGAACCTTAAGTATCAAAATGTATTCTTCAGCCCTGGATTAAAAAAGGAGCTATGGGGGCTACAGCCCCAGGCGTTCTTGGTAGGAACCCCAGCACAGAGCTTGCGCTATATTTTGCGATAATTAATTATTAAATAGGAGTAGGGCTCAAATGCGTTGGGGGCCCCGCGAGACATGAACCAGTACTTTATCAGTGAAATACAAGACTTTTTTTTGTCATTAATAATTTTGAAGCGCAGCCAAGGGACCAGCAAATACTTAAAGACCATCGAATATCTTAAAGATGTGGTTTTTATTTTTCTTGCTGAGGTAACTGACATATATCTTTTAAAGTTTTTTTTTTTGAATTTTCGAAAAACCAAAAAGTTACAAAAATAATTTCAGAATTTCTGGCCAAAATTTGGTATACATTTTGTTTTTACTTTATTTATTAAGTAAGTATGAAAGATGACTTGTGGATATTTCTTCAAGTCGCAAAGAAAGGGGTTATTTGCTAAAATACGAAAAAGTGATATAAAAAATGTTATGTATTATATAGGTTTACATATGTCTGTCGAATTTTGGTCAACAATTCTAATTTTTCAATTTTTATAACTTTACCCAAGACACTTAAATGTTTTAAAAATTGTCAGTCAGTCAAATATGACATTTTTGTATTAAGATATCTATTTTCTATCGAAAATGTTTAATGTAAATAATATATCCCTAAAATTCCCAAAATCACGACAACTTTACATCAAGCTTAACATATTTTTGAGAAGAGATTTTAATTTTTTTCGAAAAAAGGCAGTGTTTATGCAGTATTTAGAAATGAATATTATGATGAGGTTACTAACAGAACACATTTTTTTTTAAGTTAGACAATTATTATTTTTTTAGAATCCTCAAAAAAAACAGGAAAAAGTTAAAAAAAATAAATATTGGATTTTTTGATCAAAATTTGGTATGCATATGTAAAACGCCCCTTTTCTGCAATTTTTTAAAGAAATGTCAATTTTGACAGGTACGGCAAGTCACGTGATTATTTTCGATTAAGTTATATTTCATTAGCAAAGCAAAAGTTATTGCCTATGTTAAACTTGACAAAGTAAACTAATAAAAAAATTCCCATATGATGCAAACTTTTTCATATATATATATATATATATATATATATATATATATATATATATATATATATATATATATATATATATATATATATATATATATGTATATATATATATATATATATATATATATATATATATATATATATATATATATATATATATATATATATATATATATATATATATATATATACATGGTCGAATTAAGAACCTCCTCCTTTTTTGAAATCGGTTAAAAAGATGTTTTGGCGGGCTCAAAATGTTACTTAATTTTCATGCGCTGGATTCACTAAGCAACTTTAATAATACAGTAAAAGCAAATGATTGATTTCTAAATTAAAGCATAATAAAGAACGAAAATACAGAATTCAGCATTATAGGTGTTTTTAAAAAATAAATCTATCCAAAACAACACTAAAAGATATTGAAAACTGCCCTACATAATTTATTTAGTATATAGTAACAATTCTTTTCAAACAACACCCAATTTGTTTGTTGTTAATAATAACTCTTGCGGCTTTTACTTATGTTATTAGTTATTTTAAGTGTCGGCTTCAGACATGTCATTACTGCAGCAATTCTCGGAGTATTTTACAAAAACCACAAGAAGTCAATTACTGCACCACACAGTAGCAGAAACTTTTCACTTTAAGATCAACATTATAGGCTAGAGCCAATAACGGCAGAGGAGAGTTTTAGCACAGATATTTACTATTTCATACTGTACATATTTTAAGAATATTATCTTGCTACGTCTTTATAAAATTATCTAAAATAACATCAGATTCATAAATAAATTCGCTCAGTGTCGCTATATAACAATTTTTAAACAGGTAATGTAACAATAAATTTCTACTAAATCATACTACTAACTACTCATACCATTTGGGAACAAATTGAAATTCTAGGTGGTTTATGTGAAAGCAATCAACATAAAATATATTTTCGTACAAACATTATGTGAACTGTTGATTGCATAATGAATATACGCCAAATCAACGACACTCGAATAATAAGACATCTAATGTACAGGGTGGTCAAATAATAGGGCTGTAGCTCGGGAACCGTTAATGACAGAACTTAAGAGAAAAAATATTTATACGTAAATTGATCAAGAGACCAAAGTTTCTATTGGAGCCTTGATTTTTTCCAGTTTTCTGGTTTCCCTAAATGTTTAGGATTAATTGAAATGATCATTATCACTTTTTTCCTCTACAAAACGGCAGAGTTATTTTCCCAATCCGAAGTTTCTTAATTTAAATGCCAACCTGAATTTTTTTATTTCACTATTTATTGCCTTTCATACAACTATCAAATAAATTGTGATATAAAAGTCATACAGGCGTACCATTTGATTTTTTTGAGAAAATCAGCATTATTTGGAGAATTTCGAAAGAACCCCACCTAGTGACGACTAACAAAGTCAAACACATTTATTGTTGCAATCTCTTGGCCGATTTACCTATAAATATTTTTTTTGCCATTAACGGTTCCCGAGCTACATCCGACGTCCTCTATTATTGGACCACCCTGTACAGAGTGTCCCATTAGGGATAATTATGCAGGGCATCTCAGTTATTATGGAAGTTAGAGGGATGCTGTTTTCGTGGCACTGTGCTACTTTTTCGTAAAACGAATATGGCGTAAACAAAATTTGGCTGATCTTTTTTGAAATACGAAATTGAAAATTTGCACTTTCCAGCCATCCTTCGTATCTTAGCTATAATTCAAGCTCGTGAGAAAACCAAAAACAGATTGTAATAGAGTTTTTACCTAGAAATCAATGACAACTATAACTGCCTTCATTTTGAACTTATGTCGGAATTTGGTTGCTGTGCAGCTTTAAGTCATATTTTATTATTTAACTAATGGCTAATATCGGAATCTAAGAAAATTACGAAAAATATGACAAGTTTTATTCAATGAATCTTCTGAATTATATTTAAATAGGTGAGTCCTAATTTCTTAGTTACTATTTTTTAAACCAATTTTCAAGGTTTATGTTAACAGATACCCCGAAATAAGTAAATATTAAAAACAATCTTTGTAAGGTTTCTCTTAAATCGTAAGAATTTGCTAAGAAAAGAAAGAAATGAACGTCGCAAACCTGTCAAAAATTGACAAATTTAGTTTTTTTGACTGGAACACCCTATATATTATGTCATATTTGGATTCTACGCGGAATTCTAGACATATTTTATATACATACCCTAGGTCTATCTATCCCCGTTTCGGAAATATTGACATTCGCAAAATGACAGTTTTCCCTCTTTAACGTGCTACCGAGTCTAAACAATACAACATGGAGCAGAACGGTTTGCATGTACCTATCTTTTTATAAGCTATCGAATGACACTAGAGACATACACATTGTTTGACTGAAGGTTGCATGGTTTGGATTCTGTAGCTTATGAAAGAGGAAAAACTGTAATTTTTCCAATGTCAATATTTCTGAAACGGAGATAGATAGACCTGGGGTTATATCAAATATTTAAAATACCAAAATTATCAATTTTTGACAGCTTTGCGACGTTGATTTGTTTCTGGTCTTAGCAAATTCTTACGATTTAAGATAAATCTTATGACTTTTGTATTTGAACTTAGTTCCTATATATTATAATAAAACCGCCAGAGCTTGTCACAATATGAGGAAATGAATTAATGTACGTCCTATATAGTCTATTAGTTTCATCTTTTTTTATTTAGAAAGACGGCTTAGTGGAGGCGAGGATGCTTAAATAAACGCACTGTATACGCAGGCAATTAATTTTAATATAGTGTTCATAGTTTGAATAACATATAAAAATAATAATAAAAAATCAAGAGCTACAAGACACCGAAAACTCAAAATTCCTAAGCTTTTTTCCAGTAACCATGTATCATATAAAAAAAAATCCGTATGAGAAATAGTATTCTTGAATCTAATAATAGCTTTTACCCTTATACCAACGAGTATGTTCATGCAAAGAGCCAACTTGGAAAACTTCGAATTCGAAATTGCGGAGTTATTATGTAAAATAAGTATTAAGAGTTTTTATAAAATCGTGAAAGCATGTGCTTTTAGCTGCTATAAAATATATAGGGTGTCTCACTTAAAAAAACAAAAGTATCGTCTGACTGTAACTCAATGTTTGAGGCGTTTACAACAAAATAATTACGCTATTGCATTCTAAGTAAAGAACTCTAAAATAATCCGTTTTTAATTTTTCATTAGCTTGTATTATAATTAAGACACGAAGGTTGCCTGGAAAAATGCAAATTTTCAATTCAACCCTGTATTTCAAAAAAGAAGGCCATTCAAATCTTGTTTACGGCATCTTTCGTTTTACGAAATAATAACCCTGTAAAAGTATCGAATATAGGACACCCTTTACAAGTTTTCTATCAAGAGTATATCAGAGTAAATTTATAAATTCTCACTGCTGCACATAAATTACATGATATCTGCAGTCTAACTGGTCGGTGTGAATCACCAATAGAAACATTAATAATCTAGCGAACGAGCCACATACAAAATATGGAGGTTGATCGTGAGAAACGTGTTGTCGTTTAGTGTTAAAAGAAAGTTAAAATACATATTATCTAAATTTTATAACAGAAACAAAAAAAATTAAATATGAAAAAATAGTGACTTTTCCGTAATCTTTTTCTTCCTCGGTTAATATGACATTGATAAGTCGGTGCCTCTTATAGTTACTCCGGTCTCCTTCTCCTTAATGCTTTCATTCTTTAATTCTAAATTTATATCCTTATGGAAAAGCAGAAATAAAATGAAAATAAAAAATGCAACCTAATAGCTATAGACATTATCACTCGTATTCACTAAAAAGGTTTAAATTTAGACCAGGTCCAACTTGACAGTTACAGGTTTAAGATGACATTTTCAACATCTGAACAAATAATTTTTCTAAATCTCACATAAGCGAAACAACACGGCGAATTAAGAGTTTTAATTACCATAGCAACTAGATCTCGTCTAACTCTTAAATCTTTTTAGTGAATACGGGGGTATAAGATTTAGGAATGGTCCAAACCCTTCTTAGACCCCTGTAAAACTGTAACGTGATTTCCGGAGATTAGCTTTAATTCATGTAGGCTTTTAATTTTCAGATGAAGGTGGATCCTTATCATCCTATATCAAAACAAAATTGCCTGCTTGTCCAAAACTCATCAAAATAATATACTTACTTGTGTGCAGAATATTTAACTTTGAGGAAGCATGAATTACTCAGCTACTTACCTAAAATAAAAAAGTAAAAATAAAGAGAACTGTAGGGATGCCAATTAACAAGAACAAAATAAAAATTATTAAAAAGACTCATTTTAAGATTAGCAGATTTTTACAAAGCCTGTGATACTATTAACTATAAACTGATAAATGAGTTTTTTAAATCGAATGTATGTATATACTTAATTCTCATCTTACACGTTAGGAATCAGGATAGACAAAAAAGTTCGAGGTATAGACTAAAGAGGGTAAAAGTGACGCTTTCATATTTTCTGAATACTTATATATTTTTTTCTAAAGAAATCTTTAACCGACTGTTATTCTGGGAAATTTAACATTTTATTTTCATGTGTATAGCAGTTGCTCTCTTAAATTAATAACATTATTTATGATGTGAGGACGAATTGGCAAAATTTTGGTACAAATCCAAGTTTGCAAAACAAAATAACAACCTAATAAAATGTTAAAAAAATATTACTAAAAAACTACTTTTCCAATTTACCCCTAATGTTGCAGAAAAATTATATGTGATATGGGGATGCATTGGTAAAATTTTTGGTAGAAACCCAAGAAGGCAGAACGAAATAGAGGTCTAACAAATTTTGCAAAAAATTATTCGTGATATGGGGATGAACTGATAAAATTTGGTACAAATTCAAGGCGGCCGAACACAATGTTAATATTAAAAAAATTACTAAAAAACTACTTATTCAATTTACACCTAATTTTGCAGAAAAATTAAAATGTTAAAAAAATTATTTCTGTAAAACTAGTAATCCCATAATTTACATCAAATTTTCCACAAGAATAAAGTGTGAAATAGGGATGAACTGGTAAAATTTTGCTGAGGAGCTTTCATAGTGAAACGAAATGGAGGCCTAATTAAAAGTTCCGGGTAACAGCCAGTTTACTGAGTTTTTTTTTCGATCTACCAAGATAATTCACAATCAAAATTCATCGTTTCATGATTTCAGCCAATTATACGATACTTTTTCGATATCTGTAATTCTTGTATCGGAGAGGCGAATGCAGGGATACATGTTACGAAGGAAAACTTTAAACATTTATGAGCTCCTCGTCTAATTCTAGTTGCTACTAGTACAAAAATTTAAGATATATAAACGGTTATATGTATTTTTTAATATAATTATCTACAAAACTCCGGGATAGTTATATAAGTGGTTTTTCCTAACAGGTAAACATAATACTAATTTAAGGAAAAAGGTTTTATTAACACCTATGTAACTTCTCTTCTTAAACGAATGTAACTATGTAACTTCTGTTCTTAAACGAAGCTTTTAATTTAATATTTACACGTTATATAAGCGTTTGCCATCCATTAATTTTTAGATAAAGAAGTCCATTAAATAATAGTTTTTAATCTTTTTGGTACCTATAAGTAGATGTGGTTAATTAATATTATATTTTGATATCATGAAATACCTAAAATTAGAGCTAAATTTGTCAGTAAAATACATTTAATTATTTTTAAATTTATAATTTTGTATTATTAAGGTTTAACAGAATTAACAACTGGTTAATAAAAGTCCTTTTTAACTCAGTAAATGAAAACACGTGTTATCACACGTAAATATCTTCGCAGTTTATTTTTTTATTATATTTCATATTGTTAAGCCATAGGGTTGGCAAAAAATTGTCACATATTTTTTATGTAAATTGAGTAAACATTTAACAAGTATTTTCATTCATTTAGTTATTAAAGTTTATTGAAAGGCTCTGCCTAAATGAATAAGGCATATTATTTTAAATTAAATGTAATTAAAATGTATCAGTGCAAATTTGTGTTTGTTTATTAATGTCTGGCGTAGCCAGTAAGAAAAATTATGAAGTACAGATATCTAACGCCGCTTCTAGAGTGTTTTCACCGAGTGAAGGTGTAAAATTAGCTGGCAAAGATAAGCAACTAAAAAAAAATCTGTCGGTCGTAAGCAACTTTCAGCTGATATTTTGCTGCGTGTGTTTGTACCATAACGTATATATTTTTTAAAAGATTAAAATGTGTCTTGGGTGGAAAGCTGCCCCTCTGCCTCTTCTTCGTGGCTGCACCGGTGTAATTAATTAGACGACATTTTAAGAACCCAACTTTTTTCAGAATGTATTTTTTTGATAATTATATATTTTTATCTTAGCATTTAGTTATATTTAACGTCGTTTAAAGCAAATTGATGGAATAGGACTTTTGGACGTAGAAAAATCTGTTAAGTTCAGTACACCAATTTTACAATATTATATAGCTTTTAATTTTAAAAAACAAATAAACATGCAAAGCGTATAACTTAAATAGGTGCTTTTATTAGAAGTGAGAAATAACTCACAACTTAAATAAGATAGGTTTTACGAGACAAAACACAGAACGATAATTTTTAAAATTTAAAACGATATCTGAGAAATTGTGAAAACATGTTTCCTTTGGTCCTTAATTGAGAAATACAATACGCAAAAAGAACTGATGAAATAATTAACTTTCCTTAATAAAAGAAAAGTTTTATTCGAAATTTTCGAGAAAAAAAAATTAATTTTTTTTGTTTTCACTAAACTGAAAGGTTATTTCTAGTCTGTATATTTAATTTGTGTTATTAGTCTTCAAAATATCCAGTATTAAACAAATGTTAAGGTGCAAAATGAAATCCAAACCGATTTGTTTTTTTTATGGAAACATTATAGAAATTTTAAATTACTTTTTTTAATTTCACCATTTAAAATTTTCAATTTACCCTAAATTATGTGAAGTACTCAACAATTGAAAAACCTGATTTGAAATTTATAAACTTAAATAATGAACTAAACCTAAGAATTTTAAAACGGAATGGAAAGTAATTATGTGTCTCAACAGTTTCTTTGGCGATATTTTGATTGATAGTTTTCAATCCCATTAATCCACTAATACTAAACATTAGGCATCACTAAGCATGAAAAACTTGACCCGGCCACACCGGTTTAATTGGAGATATCTTTTCCCATGTGCTGCCAATAAATGATTTACTAGAAATAAATTTGATTCTCGATTTTAATAACGTGTATCTTCTACACGAAAGTCTTTTAAAGACATTAAGGTCACGCTACAAAGTAAATCTCATCGGGGTCTTGATTGTGATAAAATCCATTTAATGCATCTTTACTTCAATATAAAATTACGCCTTGCGGCGGAAGAAATGTCGTTCATTCTGCATCCATCCAAGAATTATGGTGTTTTGTGTGACTGGCTTAGAGGAATTCTAATGGCGTTTCGTGGCAAATAAAAGGAACTGATGAACTCTTTACCTATAAACGTTAAATTTTGTATTTATCGTTTTATGTAAAAATATAGATGCCTGCCTTCTGTTCATTATATTAATTAGTCTAGGTATTTTTATTCGTTTATTCATTGATTTCTCAACATTACAAAAAACTTTCAAGGACAAATAACCACTGGAGCGGTTTAGGTTTAGTCAAGTAAGAGCGGTTTTAAAGGGAAATCAAAGAGCATTGTGGACTTATTTTAATTTGCATAGGTAAAAAGGCAGTTATGGGCCGTACTTATGCCATTGTGTGAATGGAGTGTTTCTCCCTTAGTTTCTCTCAACGTTTCTTTCCACTGCAAAAATAGAAAACATTTTTCTGTGGATGCCAACCCTTGCCGAACGCAGAGTTATGAACAAACAAAAAGTTTTATAAACCATTAAACTCGCCATTACATAGTAAAGGAAATTTTAATAATGTCAATAAATACAATGTATTTTAACACAAGACAATAGTCATCACAATAACTAAAATTCAAAATAAAGTGTAAGTTAAAACTAGTTTTGAATGTCACAATGTGTCTGTATCGTAGAATGCATTTGATAATAAAATCTTTTTTACACTATATTAATTTTCTTCTTGATGATTTTTTCTGGTAATTTATTGTAGGACAATGGTCTGTAGTTTTGCGATTCAATACTGACACTTTTTAGTTGTTGTTCAGTGATATTCTCACAGCTATTAAACTTTTAACATAGGTTTAAATATTACTAGGGTACACGCGACTTCGTTCGCGTATATGACTATAATGAAAGGGATGTAAAGAGGTACTTAAATCGCCTCATTTGAGTACCTCTTTATAAAACACGTTTGTTGTTGCATTCTCTGGTTGTAAAATAGCCAAGCTACTACGCGAACTTACTCTAGAGCATGCGACATAGATTTGACCATGGGAAAAACAATCATACAAGTAGCGCAAGTCTACTCCACCAGGATTGCCCTTGAGCTTTGTTAATTGTCATGGAAAAACAAAGCTTTAAAGGAAACTGTACACGTTTAAACTGAAAAGGATAGTCTGACGGAATTAAAGGGATACCTGGTATATTCAGCAATGTGACAGTAGTGATGATCATAGTTTTTCAAAACTCTGTTTGGTGTAATGGGTAACGCACTTTATTTGACTAGGATTTGGACTCCCAAACATGCCGTGCTCGATCCACAGAAAAGCCTTTACTTTTCTTATAATTTTTTATTTTTTAGTTTTGGTTGGTTTGATGAGATTCGATAGCTTTATGTATTAAAAATAACAAACTAACCATTTTTTAAATAAAATTATTGTAAAATTTAAGGGGGAATTTTACCCCCTTGGAGTTTCGAAAAATCCCTTCTTATCGAACCTCGGCACTCTAAAATGAAGCTCTTTACACAAGCTCATCTTTCTACGGCAAACGGTTTGAGAAAGATCGCAAAAATTAATCAATGACCCGATTTTTTCAAAAAAAGATTTATAAAAAATCTTAAAATATGTAATAAAATAAAAAAAGTACGTGTTTAAGTGTTTTTCTAAATAACCAAACATTTTTTAAATAAAAAATTTAATATTAAAGTGGTGGTTTCAGCCCCTTGGACACCCTGTCTGGGTTTTAAAAAATTTTAAAATTGTTAAAAAATAAAATATAAAGCATATTATGTTCAAGCGTTTTCCGAATAACTAACGGTTTTTTAAATAAAATATATTATAATATTTAAGAGATGGTTTTTTACCCCTTTGGACACATTGTGTCAATTTTTAAAAAATCCTAAAATATGTAAAATAATAAATTAAGAAACACGTGTTTTTTCGAAAAACTGACCGTTTTTTAAATGAAAAATATTGTAATATTTAAGGGGTGGTTTCACCCCATTGGAATTTGAGTTTTCAAAAATCCCTCTTTATCGAACCTCTACACCCTAAAATCAATCTGTGTGCCAAAATTCAGCCTTTTACCTCAAGCGGTTCGAGCTGGATCGTGATGAGTAGGCTTAGGATAATTATGTATTTAAAAATCTAAAAATATGCATGCAAATATCCTCCGAAGCAAGGAAAATATGCACTTAAAAATGGATTTATTATCGGATCAAAAAAACAGAAATAAAGCAAAAGTATAGCAATTAAAATATATTATTTACACTTCAAGGTATCCTTAAGACGCTATTTTTACCAGTAATTATTACATTAATACAACTATATAATAAATATATTTTTTTAAATAAAATTTTAATATATAGCTAACTAAACAAACTAACTAAATAATATATCTGTTTAAAATTCATTGTTTACGCTATTCAACAAGTTGTGGTTACATTTTATAACTATATGATGTAACAAATTATCAAATTCAAATTTTCTTCTATTATCTGACAATAGTACTTTATACCCAGAAAATACTCGTTCCACATCACAAGATACAATTGGAACATATTCAAACAAATTCAAATCACTTTTCACACAAAAATTGTTCATTATCTGGATTCAATGTCTCTTTATTATCCAAAACTGCAATCATATTTTTCAAATGTTTGCAACCAATATTTTTTTATAAAACCGTACCTAATTTTTGAGAAATTTCTTTATTTCTAGTGTTAGTTATAGTTTCCCTCACCTTTTCTACCATTTCTACGCTTTTTGACAAAGAAAGTCCTTTCATCTTCAATTTTTTTGTAGTATCAGACAAGCAAGAAAAATTGTTTTAATGTGAATTAAATCCTCACGTACATCTTCTTTGCGCAAAACGTTTTGTGCTTCTTGTATACAATGTGAGTATTCCGCATTAAATTGGTTGACTATGTTTTTTATTGCCTCGAAATATTCTGCGTAATAAATGGCAGCGTTTATCCAAGTTCTCCATCTAGTTACAATTGGTGATTGGGGGGCAGGAGGATGTTTCCTGCAGTTTCCCTAAATTTTTCTACCCGAGTCGGAGCTTTTAGGAATACTTTCTTTACCGAGGAAATCGGATCGTTCACTCGTGGATAAAAAGCACGAACTTGTTCTGCAACTCGATGAAGTCCATTGGCAAGAGATGTGGCATGTATCATTTTACCCACCAAAAACAAAATTAGGAACACATCTCTGGTCCACATCAGTTGTTTCATCTAGTGACACCCATATACTTTTATCTTCTACTTTTTCCCGCAATTCGGTCTTATTGTACATCTGGAACATAGTTTTTCCTTAACGTGGATTCATATGGAACTGATGTCTTTGTGTACTGCTCTAAAAATGACTTCAGGGCAGGATTACTTAATTTATTCAGTGGAATATCCGCCCTAATAAACGCCTTGCACAAATCCTCATTGAACTTTGATCGTTTGGGTCTCAGTCCTGGTGAAAATGCTGTGGTGATTAAAACTTGTTTCTGAGCACACTTTTTACTTTTTTAAATCTGATGCTTTAAAGTTCCTATGTGTTGTGTCACTTGGAATTTCTTGTTCAATGTTCAGATCTCGTGGAGTAAAGATCCCTGAAGATGCCTCGTGCAATCGAAGGCGAAACGTCGGATAGTAATTCCAATTTGACATGGTCTAATCCCAAGAACCATGATTTCTTAATTGATCATATCTATGTCTCGTTTATTTTATAAGAATAATATCCATGCGATTCTGTGGATTTTGCTTCTAGATGTATTAAAATGTTTACTAGCATCTGATATAGTGAGTCATAGTTCGTTTTTTCCTTTGAAAATGCTTGCGCTTTCTGATGCATCTTTCAGTGCAATAGAAGGTTGATTTGGAAGGAACTTTCCTGTCGGGATAAATACGGCGATATTCTGTTTGGGCTCTACTAATAATATTACTGTTTTTGTAAAATATGCGAACAATGTCAATTTTTTCGTCTTCTGTATAACCCATTTTACAGTTTAAACTATTTCGTTTTGACGTCTAAGTAAGTTTTAATTAATATTAAAAGACGTTTGAATCTTCCTCTTTGTTTTGTTATTTGTCCATGGCAACTGTGATATCGTAAACCCAAATCTGATATTATCGCGATTTTGAAACGTAAATATTTTAAAAACTACTGAACCAAACACACATATTATACATTTTTGAAATCAGAAAAATATTCTCTATCTGAATATAATGCAATATATAAAGAGTCATATTTAAAAAATGTTTATGATTTTTAGTAGCTTTGCGATGTTCATCGGTTTCAATAAAATAAAAATTATTTCCTGGCGATTTAGGACAATCCCTACAACTTTTATATTCAACATTTTGTTCTATCTCTTATAATAAAGTCATTGGATAAAGTCTGAATAAGGTCTAATATGTACAATGATGAAGTCAAAGTTTAATTTTTGATAAGCTCCGCATTTTAATTCGGTATAACATTACTAAAAAATTCTAAAGGACTTTAAAATTCACTTAAAGTCTACTAAAAGACTTCAAATTCACTCTAAGTCATTTAAATACTTTAAAATCACCTAAAATACCATTAAAGACTTCAGATTAGCCTAAAATCTACTAAAAGACTTTTAATTTATTTATAAGCCACTTAAAAGATTTATAATTCATGCAAAAATCATATAATTGACAAAGACTTGTAAGTCCGTGTACAATTTTTTTGGAGTTACCCGCCTCTCGGTTTTAACCCACCTTTACCGCCAAAAAAAAATTAACTACATATTAAAAATATTCTTTCAAGTGCTATTGTATCAAATTTAAAATACTATTAAAGATATTCTAATCTAAATATAAATTATTGTAGTTTTAACAACTGTTTCCAGTATTCAACGGACTACGCATAATGGGATTTACTTGTAAATGTATACTTTCCGAAGGACTTTGATAAACTATACCTTGAAGATGTTTTGAATTTTTGAAGATTACAGACACTTCCTTTTACTAATTAAGAAAATGAGGCAAGTCATTATGTAACAATTAGCTATGCCACACATCCTACTAGTAGTTAATAGATGCTGCTTTAATAGGCATAATTATTTTACTACGCCCATTAGAATCAGTTTCGTATTCACGAAGAGGCAACTTTCCGCGTTCCCTGTATGTTGCCGGGCCCTCTTCTCGCGACGGATATGTAACGGGACCTGATATCTGTACGCGGCTTCATTGACTAACCTAACCTGCTCATTTGGTCTGATTCCGTCCCATGAAGCATGTCTGCCTATTAAATCATACATAAATCTGATTTGATCGATTTGTAATACTTTTTAAGATTCATCTGGTCATGTTTTTAGATCAAAACGGATGACATTAAATAAAGCGGTAATTTATTACAATTTTACTTTTTGCCAACTAGTCTGAGCGACATTTCTGCTTATTTGCAATTTGTTTCTATATGTCGGTCATTACTGAATAGCATCAATTTACCAAATATGAACAGTTACAGAGCAGCCGGTTTGATTTTTTTTAGATCGTTGTAGTTGTATTTTATTTAAAATTCCAAAAATATTTCTATAACAGTTATTGACATTTGGGGATAATTATTGAAGATTACTAGGTCGTGCCATGAATTGAAGTAGTGTCAAAATCCAGATTATTAAGACCTATTTAAAAAAGTTGCAGTAGCAAATCTATAATTTAAAGGAATTAAGAGCAGATAAATTTATTTAACAAAAAAAAAATGACTAATTCGGCATTCTATTTCAAAAAGATGGTGGGTAAAACGGACAAAAGGTGATTCTGATCACGAAACATTATTTGAAACGTGGCAATGCTAAAATTTGAATTTAAATTTAATGTGTTGTAGTGTGTCGATTAACCTTTTAACTTCTCTCATGAGAGGGAAGTAACAAGGTGGTGGCCTCACAAAATGTAAAAAAAATCAATACTGAGAAACTAATTACCGAAAGGAGTTCAAAATTTGCACAAGAATAAAGTGTGACATAGGAATAAACTGGTGAACTTTTTGTATAAAACCATTATGGCGGGAAAAATGGCATGTACATTTTTTTATGGGGGAAAATAATAAATGACGCCATTTATTTTTTATAGGCCATAAAAATAGAGTTAAATAAATAATAATAATAATAGATCCTTACTACCATTAACATCCATACTTGAAAACGAAGACTACAAGCTCTATTGGGACATTGACATCCATACAAATAAAATAATCCCCGCAAATAGACCCGATATCACCTTTCATTTCAGAAAAGCAAAAATCACTTATTTAACTGACATGGCTGTCCCCAACGATGAGAACATGCAAGCGAAATACAGTCAGAAGATCGCCAAATACACCGACTTGGCAATGGAAATAAAAAGGCTGTGGAAACAGGAAAAAGTCATCTTGTTTCTGTCGTCATATCAGTAACAGGCCTCACCCCAACAACGTTTACACCGCATTTGGCTCAATTAGGACTTAATACAGACATTCACAGGAACACATAGAAATCGGTTATTTTGAAAACATGTAACATCGTTAGATTATTCCTTAATACACAATAGTTGTTTTTCCCTTTTCCGTTTGTTTTTTTTGTACTGACTTGGTATAATCCCGTGAGTATAGAATACAACCACAGGGATACTGTGAGACAACAGAAAAAAAATAAAAAGCCCGTGCTGACCTACAGTTTCGGAATCTTGAAATGGACTAACACGGAGCTAGAAGGACTACAACAAACTACTCGCGTAATTATAAACACGTACAAGTCACACCACCCAAGGTCATCAACTCTCCGAATGACCTTACCACGAAGAGAAGGTGGAAGATTCCTTGTTGACTTGACCAATTCGCACTCGCGACAGCTGCAAAACTTGAGAGATTTCTTCACCAACATGGCACAAACATCGAGCCTCCACCGCATAGTTACCCTAAGTGACAACTCATACTCTCCACTCAATCTCGCAAGTGAAAACATCATTCTAAAGTCACTTTCAGACTCCGACAAACAAAAACAGTGGGCTCAAATGGCACTGCACAGCCGACATCACAATGACTTGAATCAGCCACACATAGATAAGGAAGCATCCAACAGGTGGCTGAAGGATGGACAACTATTCCCAGACAGAAGGATTTGTGATGGCAATACAGGACCAAGTTATTGACACACGGAATTACACGAAATTCATGGTGGTACAATGTCGATTCACTAGTTTATTCCGTAAATTGCACATTTTGATAAAATGTTACCTACTGCCAGAGGTTTTTATTATCCGTGAATGAAGTTTGCTCCTCGGGGAGTGATAGGAAATATGAGGTAAAGGAGAAGATTAGTTCTTTTGGGGACGGTGAGGAAATAAAAGGGTAAAGGACAGCGAAGAGAATTTCTCTATATCCCTGAGGGTTATTATTATTATTATTATTTTTATTATAATTATTATTATTAATATTATTATTAGTGAAATTGATAATCAATACTAACACCTGTACTACGACCGGACATTATCAACTGGACTAGTTCCAAAAAAGCTAGAAGAGAACCTGAAAATTATAGGATTGCATACTAACACCTTCATCGAAATCCAGAAGGCAGTGCTGCTCAGTACTTGCCACATAGTGCGAAAATTCTTACAGGACAACCCATAGAACTAATAGAAACCAGCCCACTCCTTTTGATGCATGCATACGGGATGGGCTTGAAATCCAACATTTTTTGAAAAATTGATTATCAATATCGCTAATAATAATAATAATAATATCAGTAATAGTTATTTTTATTGTAATACTAATAATAACCCTCAGGGGCAAAGAGAAATATTCTTCGCTGTCCTTTACCCTCTTATTTCCTCACCGTCCCCAAAAAACCCATCTTCTTTCTTACCTCATATTTCCTATCACTCCCCGAGGAGCAAACTTCATTCGCGGATAATAAAAACCTCTGGCAGTAGGTAAAATTGTATGAAAAAGTGCAATTTATGGAATAAACGGGTGAATTGACATTGTACCATCATAACCTCTTGTCGAGATCAGGATTTAGGTAGAGTTACAGTCTCCCTCGACTAGCAACGGAAGCAGCGTGATGACGACTATAGCTACTGCAACAACTCCACCGCCCCTTGTGGCACCCACCAACGACGCCACATGCCCAGCCCTCGCTATTTCTGAGGAGACGCATGTCACCAATTCTCAAACCAAGAAGGCTGGAAAGCCAAGGAAGCATACGAAATGGACACTAGCAATGATTTGTTTCATAATACGCTGCTATTATAAGATTACCAGATTTCAGACCGACTTAACCATCCACCAAACCGGCCTTCACGGTGTTTTCCTTCAGAAATACCCGAATCTTCAGAACATCACCGAGCAACGCATTGCTGACTAACGCCAAGTTAGTGTTCGGAATTAACTTTTGGCTCAACCAAACCTGGAACAATTTAAAGAAGAGGTGCAGCTTGAACTTGAGAACGAGCGCTTTGAGCCCATAAATCCGCCTAAAACAGACCATCCCGAGGAGAAAGTACGAAATGAAGAAAACATAGGCGAAGACGAGTCTACAGCACAAGACATCATTGACAGAGCTAACAACACCCAGGAAAATGGAAAAATATCAGTATTAAACGAACTCTAAAAAGCTGTTGCTGAGTTTAACGGGCTAGATCCAACTCTGATTTAACCGGAAATGACCCATACGTTTTTTATTTTAAATATTACCCTGTATATTTAATAGACTATCATATTCAGCCTAAAATTAGCTTTTCAACGATATATCACGCCCTCAATGTTTCTGAGTAGACGCATGTCACCAAACCTCAGACCACGAAAGCTGGAAAGCCAAGGAAGCGTATGAAATTATAAGATCACCAAATTTCATACCGACTTAACCACCTCCCTGACTGGCTTTCTTCATAGTATTTTGCTTCAGAAATACCCGGATCTTCAGAACATCACTGAGCAACCCATTGCTGACGGCAAGTTATTGTCCAGAATAAACTTTTGGCTGAACCAATCCTGGAACAACTTAAAGGAGAGGTATAGCTTAAACTTGAGAATGAACGCGTTGAGCCTATAGCTCCGCCTACAACAGAGGAACCCTAAAAAGAAGTATGAAATGAAGAAACAGGACCAGATATCATTGACACAGCTAACAACACCCTGGACAATGGAAAAATATCAGTATACAATGAACTCTAAAAAGCTGTTGCTGAGTTTAACGGCCTAGAACCAACTCAAAGCCAAGCTCCCGAAATTTAGAACTAGTCGGGAAACTCACAGCATCCTCAAGATTTTCGACACCATACTAGCAGAGTTTAGTTTGAAGTATGACACCCTTGAGAAGCTTCACACACTCATCTACCGCTCTGCCAACGCCGTCCTTAGATTCCATAAACAACAAGTGCATTCCCAGAAGAAAACAGGCAAAGCTACACACCAACAAAAACCCATGTGGCAGAAAAAACTTGAGAAGGCAATTGATGATTTGAGATACGAACTAGTAAGACTCACAGAATTTCGGAAGAGTGAACACTCCTCCAGCAGCCTTAAGACGCGCATTGAGAAGATATTTAAGAAGATAAGTACAAAACCCACCGATCTCAGCCATCAACAAAAACTGTGAGAAAATTTTTACAGGACAAAACATAGAACTAATAGAAGCCAGCCCATTCTTTCCGGGATCGGCTTGAAACCCAACATTTTGTTGAAAAATTGATTGACAATTTCGATAATAATAATATTAGGAAGAATAAGTTTAAAACTAAAAAAATAATAAATAAATTACATTTTATAGAATTTGTATAAAGTTATCAAACAATTATATGAATTTATAGAATGAGTTATATGTCCTTGGAATTATGTATTAGAGGGAAAAAAGGCAAATTTACTTTATAAACTTTGATAAACACAGACAATTCATACGCCAAATATTTACTTTTTAGGGCAATAGTTAATTAAAAGCTGTAAAACTACAGAAGAACCCTAGCTTCACTGATTAAAGACCCAAGCAGTACATACTTAATAAAACTTACATAAAGACAGAAATTTTAAAAATTAGAATACTTTCTTAAAAAATTGAGGCGTGAGATGTCATCACACTTGAAATAAAGCTCCAAGCGTTTAAGAAAATTTTCAAATTTGTAAAAGTTCTGTATTTATGTTAGTTTTACTAAGCATGTACTGCTTACACTTTTTATCATTGAGGGTAGGGTTCTTCTATAGCTATTTAACTTCATACACTACATATTTACTTTTTCGTGAAGTATTATATTAATAAAAGCTTGTTTTTGAAAAAAAATTATACGATTTTTTTTTATGAACAAATTATATTAATAGTAATATTCCTATAAATCATTATCCAAAAAGTCAAAAATAGCGTATCACTGTTCAAGAAAATAAAAATGTCTGCATTATTGATACATCTTCGCAGATCCATTACTTCAAAGAAATCTCACACACAGAAAGTTAGTTACCTAATTATTTTCATTATTTAAAATCCGCCGATACTAACCTAAGCTTAAACATAATCTGCCTTTAGGCATTGTGGTTATTTTGCTTGCCTAGGAATTTATTTATGAACAAAATGTAGTCTTCTGTTTCCGGTTGTAAGGTGTGTGTGACTTGAACTTTAAGTTCCACTTTGTTAAGTAGAAAAGTGTAGACATAAACTATCCACTATAATTATTTACGATAACAGGCGCCTAATATATTGTTTTAACTGGTCATTTTTGTTTTATTATGAATAGTTAATATTCAGCTTGAAAACATTAATAATTTGGCTCCCACACCCGGCAATTTGTAGAACATTGATAAATTGGTCCCAGTGTTTTACTGTGAAAAGACCGACAGACTAAAGAAATCCTGTAAATAAATGTATACGATTTTGAATGAAACACTTTATATATTCTTTGATTTTCGCAGAATAAAACAAAAATTATTAAGACAAGTCGATGTTGGCTTTGAAGAAGAACGGTACGTTCATCTCTTCAAATCCAACTTTTAGTCGAGGGTGGTATTGACGCTTAAAATGCTTAACGGAAAGGGGATTGTGATTGATTATTTTAAAGAATTAAGGTATTTTTGCTTTAAACGGGCAAAAAAAATCCGAAGGGGTCAAATCAGGTAATCATGGGGGTCATTCTAAACATCTTCTTTTCCTTATCCACTTTAATTAATTATCAGGTTGATTTAGAAATTTTGTGCAAGCAATAAATGTGACATAGAGGTAAACTGGTACAAGCATGGTACGGATTCACGATGGTGACGCAAAATGGGGGTCATGTGATATAGAGATAAACTGGTTCGAATTCAGCTTGACAGAATAAAATCGCGGTTTTAAAAAAATCAGTGTAAAAACTTATTATTCAATTTATTTTAAATTATGCCAAAAAATCAAGTGTGCCGTTGGTAGAAACTGTTTAATACGAATCCAATATGGTAGAACAAAATAGTACCTAGTAAAAATTTTTGAAAAGACATATATAAGTGTTAATGACTATGTGCGGAACTAAATTGGGTCACACTTCATTATTCCCAATAAAAGGAAATTTATCGACTGTTTTGTGTGTAAACTAAGCACTAATAAAATTTACAATTCATTTTCAGTGTGCTTTAGCAAAAATTATAATTTGTTTCAATAATTATTTCAATTAGATAACACATGAAGTAATATCTATGTCGGAAATAGAATACTTATTTTAATTTGACACATAAATATAAAAAAACAAACACATTTCGTTACTCTATCGCCGCATCGTTAAGAGTTTTCACTTTTTCCATAAATTAAGCATAACTATTTTAATCTCTAAATAAGCCGGTCGCCAGACATAACCTATTGACATAAATTTGAGTTAAAAATTCAGTAAAAGCGATCACGACATATTAAAAACAGACGAAGAAAGAAGTAGAGAGTTTTAAATATCAGAATCATGAAAATTCCTAAATCGGCGAATAATTTAAATTTTGTCGTAATGCACACCGATTGAGTATTCCGCCTACTAGATTCAGTAACACAGAGGCGTGGGTGGGTTCGAAACAATTTAGATTTTGTTTTTCACATTAATACAAGTATATAAGAACATTTTATTCCATAACGGGTACTGTAAAGGACGTTGAATGAAATATTTCGTCCGTCTTAGACAATTTCTGTGCATTTGGTATTCAAATCTATGTTTTGTTTATATTCTAGGCCACAAAAATGGAAACTTTAAGCTACTTAAAGCAAAATATATAACCTAAGACTAGTTTTTTCCAGCCAATTTATTGAATGGTGACGATGTGAAAAAAATTATCCCAGGTATTTCTAAATATATTAATCATTCCTTCTTTTCTAAATATATTAATCTTAACCTTTTGTTTTTTCGGGATCTAGATAAGTTCAATTTTAATATAGAAATTTCCCTTTTCTTTAAATAATGTAGATATGATAATCTAACTTTGCTTTTTATAGGTTCTAGAGGGACCAGGTAGGGGAGGCCAAAAAGCCCCTTCCTCTTACTGATCAAGATGTAGGACAGTCAAAAGAGTAAAACTCAGGAACAATTTAGAACTAATTTATATAAAATTAGAAAAATTGATAAATAAAAAATAACATTCTAGGCCCTTCCAGTGTTAAGGTACGTACAAAGCAAAGACCGCAATATAGGTAATTTACATCCAATAGCTATAGCCAGAGATCTTTTGGACCTCAATATTCCTAATAAAAAAGTCCTTTACGTAAAGGAAAAAACAGTGTAACAACTGAATCTGATTTGCCAGAAGATGCAAATAATTTCATTCAACATAAAACATTACTTGATAAGGGTTAAGAGATGTATATTTCTAACGCTAATGTTTCTTGTAAGGGGTGGTTTTGCTAAGCTTTCTCTAGATGGAATAAAACACTACACACAAGTGTAGAACTCAATGTTATAAATGCCCTCTACATCTACAGGTGTAAGTTATTGTATCGTCTTCCTGCTTATTGTCTCACGGACCTCAATAAGTACTCTAGCAGGGACTGGTCTTGCTACTCTACTTTCTAATTTTAGAAGACGAAAGGCGATATTTATTTCTGCTCGTACAGTCTTTTACTATTTCTAAACCTGTATCTTCATCTGTAGACCAGTATAAATCTGTATGAGGCAGAGTGTGGTACTCAGATAACATCAGAATACCTACAAAATTGAGTAATGTTTTTGTTGTCATTGAAAAATCGTGCCTTAGATTGTCACGTGCCTATTTCACTGAATATCCTACAGCCACGTTTATTACCTGTTCATCAAAAAAGTTTGTCAAATATATCTAGTGATGACAAGTCTCCTAGCATTGCTTTCAGATGTTTAATCTGCGCTTTTCCATTGACTCGGGTACGCTACTCAAACTCACTCCACTCTCCACTTTGGTTTGTCTTCTGCAGCATTTGTTGTCATAAGCTTTCTTCTTTTGACACTCGTTATCTGAGTCATCGAGGCCATCTTCGGTAGTGTGGAATTCAAAAGCTCCTGCAATGTCTATATTTGTGTTTTCATTTATTTCTTCAGGATCGTCAACAAAATTTTCCTGTTCAGTCTACCTCTGGGGGAATATATACTGCATATATCTGTTCTAAAAAATAAGCGAACTATTAGTAAAAGAGAGAATAATAAAAAGAAATAGTGTTTCTTACCTCTCCCTCTTCCAATTCTGTTAACGCTTCTTTTAGTGCGAGTTCTAACTCTTTTTGATTGAGAAATGTAGGCACTTTATCTATTCACTGTACACTAGTCGGCACGACCGACCTCAAGTACCACAAAACACAAATAAAAATCAAGTACTAAACGACAAACGTACTACTTGACACCTGATAGCCAATGTTGCCAGTATAAAACCAAAGCGGGTAGGGGGCGCAGGGAGCTAGTAGAGATGTTCTATAATATCGACGTTATGATATCGTGATAAAAATAATCAGTTTTACATATTTTCTGCTATATAATAAAGGAAGTTCACTATTTAAACTGAAAAATTATTTTTTAACTTCACTGATTGGGCCACTGTTGCTTTTACGCAACAGGAAGATTTACGCCAAAATCGAGAAAAAAACGGTTTTAGAAATAAAGCAATTTAAATTTTTATATCTATTTTAAGATAATTCTGGACAATATTTTAATATAAAACGTCAAAATAAAATATTGTATAATAGTAAACAAAAATATTGGACTTAATGAAACAGATAATCGAAAATATTTCGATTTTCAAACTATTATTACAGCTTTTCCAATATAAAATATCAGATAAATACAATATTTCTCATTTACCTATAATATTATTTTAATGTATAGTTTTAAGCGCAATCAAGATGTAACCTTTAAAAAAAAAACAAGAATCGGGTGTAAATGGGTTAAACCACAATAAAGTAAAACAAAATGTCAGAAAAGTACATAAATTCATGAAGGTGAATATTCATACGCTTCTGAATGTTATCATTGCAACAGTCCCACTCACCCTTCTACCTATAAAGATTGCCCTGAATTTGCCTATTTATTTATATCATCAGGGTATTGGACTAATGTGGGGGCGGATCAGCTGGCTCGGAAAGGTAGCAATACTGCTTTCATTGGGCCGGAACCTGCTCTTGGAATTGCTTCTTTAGCGATTAAGGCTAGAATTAAGAATCGCGCTATACAAGAATTCCGTGCTGAATGGGACTAGCTAGCAGGACTCAGACAGTATAAGGTCTTAATGTCATGCCATTTTACCCGTTCTGAGACTAATAGACTTCTAAAACTAAACAGAGGCCAACTTAGAACCATTCCCTTAGTCTTAACTGGACACTGGCTGGTGGAATATTACTTGCATAACACCTTTAAACCTAAACTCACAAGAAGAAAGCTTTTCAAATTCATTAGCTCAAAATATATCTCCACCAAGTAGGACAGGAATTCAAATAGCCGATATTGCTGAATACCTTGAAGTAAGAGAGGAAAGTTTTAGCATAATAAATTATTAGAAAGAAATTTTAAGAATAGAGTTAAAAAAATTAAAAATTTGCAATGGAATATTAGAAGTTTTGTGTAAATCGAGCAAATCTTCAAATTTTATTAAAAGAAAATTTTTCTCATATGTTAGCAATAAAGGAAACACGGTTAAGCCCAAAAATAATATCAACTATTTCAGGTTACTCTAATAGAGGAGAATATAGCTCTGGTGGAAAGCGATTTCTCCATTTCGATCAGCCTTTTTTATAAAAAAAAATTTGTAGAGTGCGATTTGGATATATGTTTTTTTGGAAGATAACATTCAAGGGCAATTAGTGAACATCACAAATTTCTTTTTTTTTAACTTGTATATTCCCCCCACCTCCTCAATTAATGAAGGACAGTAGAGCATGTTGTTGCACTCTATTCCTGAACCAAAGATCATTTTAGGTGACATGAACACCAAACATCCGTAAAGGGACAGCTCTGTTGCAAATAGCAATTAAAATATTTTAAGTCGGTCTCTCAAAAGTTTGAATTTGGTTATACTCAATGGTGGCAAGCCCACCAGGCTTACTCCTCCCATTACAAACAAATCTGCAGTAGAATTGAACCTTTATCTGAATTTAAATTTACACTTATTTAGATTAATTAAAATAATAAATGTATTTTTTTGAATATATCACATAAAGTATATTAGTACGCAACTGGTAGAAAGTTAAGACACAATCTGTAAGCGACACCAAAGATCACGTTTTAGCCTATTTTATCCGCAGCATTAGTTCAACAGTGCGCTGAGTAACCTATGAACTTCTATGGAAAATACAGTTTTTCTTCAATAATTCAAACGTTATTTAAAAGCTATCTTACAAGTTAGAGGAGATTCTGCATTATTTATCGACTATCAAGTAACAATTTTACAGGCTATTCGTTCTACTTGGATACAAAATTTGACAATTTGATTAGTTTATTGTTTCACGGAACTATATATGAAAATTAATCAATTTAACTCAAGATATAATTAATGAAGATGGTAATAATAATCACTAATAACCTCACAGTAGATATTATGGAAATTCTATAGAAACAAGTTAGTATTCATGAATTTATATTTGCAACAAAACAATGAATTTATAGAAAGGTTTCGCCTAGGTTGCCGTCTTATTTTTATTCTTTTTGTGACCTAACGGACTAGATCTGCATTGGGTTCCAAGCAGGGTTTTTTGTTTTTCGAATAGGATGAATCGGGGTAAATGTGGTTACCTAGTGCTGTTCGGTTTTGATAACTATTAAAGAAAAAAAAACTAGGGACATTTTGATGTTTCTGAGAAAGAAAATAAACTCATATTTGCCTTGGATACTAATTTTTTTAGTCTGCAAGGTTAAACGAATAAATAAAAAGGTCCAGCCCTGCATTTTTCAGAAATGATTGTGGCAGTTCGCAGATAATTATTTGGCACACATTATATATATATATATATATATATATATATATATACATATATAAATATATATTTATATATACAAATATATATTTATATATATATATATATATATATATATATATATATATATATATATGTTGATTCTTAGTCCTTCATGACTCGCAAAATAGGATGATTTTTCATTCCGGGTGTGGGTCCGTTCACTACTGTCGTTCTAAATAGATCAGTTTTGCTGACGTTTCGCCAAAATCACATTTGGCATTTTCGCTTTCTTTCTCGCGTCCGAATAGAGACTGAAGTGTTGGTGACTGCGACGCTTCCATTTATACCCCCAACTGGGGCCGAAGGTTATATCTGCGCGGCCGTTGGTCGTTATTTATGTTTTCCGGATGGTGCTATTGTTGTTGCGCTTGAGTTTTTACGATTTTAGTTTTGTGAGTTATTGTCTTCCATACTGTTGATAGTTTTAATGATTCGTCCCTTTTATTCAAATCACCTTGTTTTTCAATTTCTATGGCTTCTCGGATTATTCTGGTCTTATAATGTTCTATATTGGCAATCTCCCTACACCCATGGAAATTTATTTTATGGTCGATTTCCTTTCATGAGGTTGTCTATTTGTTTCTGATGCTGACGTTATGCTCTTCCACTCTTGCTGATATTCGCCTGTTAGTCTGCCCAATGTACAACTTTTCACAGTCCTGGCACGAAATGCTGTATACTCCGTGGTTTTCCAGTTTGATTTTATCATTTGGGTTTCCAAGTAGTTTACCTATAGTTGTTTGTGGCTTGTGTATAGTTTGTATGTTGTGTTTCCTAAGAATTCTTCCGATACTGTCTGTTGTGCTTTTTACATATGGTTAGACTACTTGTTACTTTCCCGGTTCATAATTTTTGTTGTTCGTTCTTCGGGAACCCTGTGCATTAATAGCTTTCTCTATGGTGCGATTTGTGTAGCAATTTTTCTTTAGAGCACTAGATATTATCTTAAGTTCGTCGTGTTTCAGTTAATCGCACGGATCTGGATATTAGGGTATTTGCCACGGCTTGAATTTGTGCTGGGTGATGATGTGATTTTGCATTTAAATATCTGTCTGTATGTGTTGGTTTTCTGTACACGGTGTATTCGAAATGTCCGTTATGCAGTTTTGTGACCAGAACATCTAAAAATGGTTGTTTGTTGTTTTCCTCTAACTCTAGAGTAAATTGTATTCTGGGGTGGATTAAATTTACGTGAGTCAGAAATTTTTCGTGCTTTGCATGACCATGTCACATAATAAATATGTCATTCACATAACGAATCCATAATTTGGGCTTTAAACTTGCTTTCTCAAGAGCTTCTTTCTCGAAGTATCTCATAAATAAAATAAATAAAAAGCTTCGAAAATGCCAAATGTGATTTTGGCGAAACGTCAGTAGAACTGTTCTTTTCAGAACGACAGTAGTGAACAGATGTACACCCGGAACGAAAACACATAATATATATATATAGATATATATATATATATATATATATATATATATATATATATATATATATATATATATATATATATATATATATATATATATATATATATATTATTCTGATACACAGAGTGCTGTGTATAAACTGCCTAAATATATTTCGCCGAATATTTAAAAATAACTATTAATTTTCCTTACATAGTTTTATTTTGAAAGGCTTATAATTTTTTTCGCTCTACAACACGGTGCCTTTAAATTTCACCTCCGATGTTTCGTGTTTAAGCCACCACTATCAACTTATTTTTTTTAAATACGGACCTTGTCTTTGAATACACCTTTTTAGAGATATTTTTATCGCTTTTCCAATGATGTGCTACACAAAAAACCGTTAACGATGTTTCGACCCTGTAAAATGCCATCATTGATAATTTTTAAAAGTACAGCCCGGGTTTCATAAATTAAAACCCTTAGAAAGGCTAATCTGCATTTTATTTAATATTTAAAACATAGATGAATATGAATGAATTAACAATTAAATACTAATATGGGAACGAACAACGTTATGCCTCAAAGGATCACAACAATTACATGGTCTTTCCCAAAACTTGCAAGAAATTCCTTTGTGGCTACATATCTTGCAACTTGTTTTTATTCTTTGTGTTAAAATGCTGTTTGTTCTCATATTAGTATTTAACTGTTAATTAATTAATCTCCACTTATGCTAAAGGACATAAAAGTATGAAACCATTGGATGATAACGTTTTACAGGGTCAAAACGTTGTCAAAGGTAGTTGTACGATACATCATTAGAAAGGGGATAAGCACTTTCGAGTGGACAGGAGAATGGCGGAACGATGAGAATTGAAGAACACGTTTTTAGGAATATGGGAACCCTAAAATGCAAAGAGCTGCAAAAATTTCTAAACGTGATTTCTTCCAGATTACAATACTTTCCTCTGCTCAAAATCTTATACTTGGTTACTTCTAGCAAAGTTTACCGATTCTGTAAACTTTGCTTCTAGTGATTTATACCAAGAATACCTTATTTACGTACAAATAGTGGAAATCCTAAAATCTGCCCTTAATAAGTAAATAATTTTTACGGTTTTTTTTTTAAAGTAAGGGTATCCACTCTACAATTAACCCACTTTGTATATATACATTTTCTACTTCTATTTTTAAAATATCCAGCCTAAAACAATGGTGCGAGCAAGCGGCTAAACCCAATTCACTTAGCAAGGGTAAGAGGGAGGGGGTAAATTGTATTGATGGTCAGTTTAAACTATACATCAAATGCTAAGAAACATATTTTTTTTGTTGAATATATAAAAAGTTGTCAATTTTTTAGACTTACAGTGTATGTTACAATAAAAAAAATAGAAAGGTATTAATTACTACTTTATTTCTGTACTCGATCTAGAAAAATACAATTGACATTTTATTTTATTTCCCAGTACTCGCATATATTTCAATTGAAAGCGGCGACATAAAAAACAACTATTATAACAACACTTCCTTAATAGCAGAAAAAATTGTTGCATGTTATTTTTATTCTATAACGCATAACTGACATTAAGTACGGTTAGGTGGTTACCACATACTTTTAAAACTATTTAAATTATAGGTATCGAGAAGATTAATAAAATTACAAATTATTCCATTTCATGCTCAGTTTTGTTATAGGTAATGTAAAATTACCTACATGAAAAAACGAAATTTTAACGGGATTGTAACCAAGTGACGCAAATTTTCACGGGTACTACCTGGATGTAGAAAATTTGATCTAAGCAGAAAATTTGGCTATCGCATTTCTGATTCATTCAGTTCAGATAAAATAATGCATACATTGTGTGCAATGGTCTTGAATGGTAAATAACAATAATTCTATTCTACTAATATGACCCCAATCTGAATGTATTTTCACTTTTCTTACTTCGACCGAAGTTAAAGCCGTTATCCCTTCATCACATCATGTCAAACTAACTCCGACTATGGAATAATTTCTAAGTATATATTATGACCAGAAAAGATCCTAGGTCAACATTTGTAGGTACGGATAATAAAGTTACATTTCTGTGTATTTTATAAGAAAAAGTTAATAAAACGTATTTAGAGGGAGGCGAAAGGCGCATCGCCCCCCTCTGAGCATATCCAGTAGTGATAATGTCATGTATAAAAAAAAACACTAACCTTAATTGACAATCGTAATCCGCCCTCTGCTGAATGGGATCTATAGGTCCACCCTTTTTGTGTATATGTTTTAACACCTTAATAAAATTCGACGATAAAAAAAGTCCTCATTTTACTTTATACGTATTTAATTTTTATCGCCCTCCCCGTAGATATCAACCTAGATCCGCCCCTGAAACTGCGACACAAGAACATGTTTCCTCTGTAATCTCATGCTAGTAAAGAGAAACGATTTTCAAAATTTATGGATACAAAACAAACATACTTCCTACCACCTGAATACACTATAAATACTATCAGAAAATTGTATTAAAATGTTCCAAATAATACTGTTATTTTCGCCTTTAGTTATAGTTTTCAGTACATAAGTTAGAATATACCTAAAGAATAAATATTCAAAATGTTAAAGAAGTAGTCACTACAGTTCCTGTATTTGGAAAGTTAATGAAGCGAACCCCTGTGTATCAAATAAAAATTGATCTTTCATAACATCGGATCGATGACGTGAAGAAAAAATTAAATCGGACAGGAAGTCAGTGGCGTCCAATTTTTTTATTCTCTTAATTAAAAGGGAGAAATGTAGTAAAATAAGTAAATAACTTTGATCGTTATGTGTTATTATTTATTTGCTTATATATTTATATATATATATATATATATATATATATATATATATATTGAACCTACCAATATCGAATTAAAAATGTATAGCTATATTTTATAACTAAATGTTGTTACTCTGGGCACCTTGAAAGTTAAAAGTCTTATTTTTATAGTACTGTAACATTTTCACGAAAACTTTATATTTAACTAAGTTATTAACTACCATGTAGTCAAAATCATAAAATTATTAACAGATGTTTTTCAGTGTTAATAAATTTCTAAAACACTTTTTTAATTTCAATTTAAACAACTCTAGGAAAATGGAAGTTTAAAGAATATCACGTGTTTTACTTGTTCACACACTATTTTATGGACAAAAAAGAAAAAAATTAAAGGTGTTAAAAAATACAAAAAAGCTATGAATCCGATCAAATAAGATATGTGATAGGAATAAGTATAATCTATGCCTTAGATAAAAGCCCTAACATAAATCTTGTCGGTTTCCCTATATCCACGCCTCTGCGCATTTTTTACTTCTATCGAGTTAAAATGTTTGTCAAATTGTCTAAAAACAGGCGATAATACCCGTTTCTTATTTAGCAAAGGAAGGAAACTATATACCTTATTTTTATCATAATAATCATTCGTGGGAATGCTTTGTAATAAATACAATGCAGATCCTCTTAACAAGAATATTAGAAAAGTGGCTTTTTCTTCGTCAATCCAATATAATTAGTTGTTGCTGCAGCCTCAAACTGACGCACATACATGATTCAGGAAGTTGAGGCACAAATGTTGGAATTGTGATTTAATCGCCAGAAATTGCCATTGCCAAAAGTTTACTTTTTCAGTTTACCTACTTCTCTTTCAAAATCGGGCACCAAACATTACATTACACAGCATTTACTTGTGAAATTAAACATTGCAATTGTATATTATAACAATTATGATGATCTTCTCTCGAAAAGAACGTTTCGTGATTATATAAACCGATACCACTGAGCCATAGCGAAAACTGTATGACTGTGAAACAACTCTCTTTTTAAACCTATAAAAAAAAAAGTGACTACTGAAACTAACAAAATTTAATCTATTTATAGAAATAGGCAAAGGGGCTGTTCGAGTGCAATACAACTAGAACTTCGGAAATACATATTGTTTCGAGCAAATAAGAGAATAAAGAAAAAGAACAGAAGCACGATTTCAAAATCTTTTCTCACTTTATTCATGCTTTCCCCAATTTCTCATTAAACGTTGTTTATTTTTTTCTTGATATTATCATCGATTTTTGCAAGCGGTATTGTTCTTTTTCGCTGGCATTCTGAATCTAGTCCTTTCATTGTTTTATTTTCTTATTCAATTAAAATCTACTCAAGCCTTTCTTGTTCTTCCTGCCTTCTGGCCTCTCCTTCCTATTTTTTTTTGTCTCTTGGTATCTTGATCATTTTGAATTTTCTCAAGCTGATCCGGCTCTTCTTGTTTTTCTCTTAGTCTTTTAGCGTCTAATTACGGAATATATTTTTAAATTCTTCGTTATTCTTGCTGTCTTTTGTCCTCTTCGTAAGTCTGTCTTTCGTGTTCAAAATTTGTAATCCATTTTTTAAGTACTAATTGGCCTAAAATTAGGCATACCTGTATAACTTCGGTGATAATGCAATAATATGGTACCATGGAACTGGTCTAATGATGGAGCCGGAAAGTAGCCATAGTAACTCTACAAGTACACAACATAACCCCGTCATGTTTTGCGCTCGTTGGATTTGTCTTGACAAGTACTATTAAAATTTAATATTAAACATATTACTGAGCAGACGTGAAGATATTGAGACAGATAATTAAAAAATTAAAAATGCTTTTAAAGACAAGATTTTATAGAACTAAAAAGTAAAAAATAATAAAACTTACTTAAATAAACCCAGAATTTTTAAAAATATGAATATTTTCTTAAAAACTTGAGAATTCAACACATTTGTTGTCTGCTTTGACTTGGTCGAAAGTATCGACTTCAAACGGGAAAATAACGATTATCGAATAATCACTATATAAACCCGTTCACACTAATAGGAAATCACTGTTTAATGATTAATCGTTGCTCGCTATTCGCTGAATGCCGCATTTGTGGCGCCGGCATAAAACAGATTCACTGAACACTTCTACAGTAACTTAGAATCAAAACCACAAAAAAAATAGTTTTTTAAATAATACTAATAAGAAATATTTCTTGGATGACTGTCAATTCTAAAATCATTTATTAAGTATATAAATATCGCTTCAGTGGTTACGTATGCGCAGTTGAGAAAATGTATTCCGGTTTTCTTTAAAATGGATTCATTATTTTTATATGGGTTCTATGCCAAACAAGCTTTATCCCCTCTCATATACAGCCTGTTTCAAAAGAAGTCGGCACTATTGCCAACTACGGAGCTACCAGATCGGAATTAACAAATTATTAGTATTTTTTTGCTGATTGGGATGGTAAAAACAGAAAAACAATTGATCATCGCGTTTTCGAATAAAAGGAAAATATACTTTTTTAATGGAACACTCTGTATATGTTTGGCTAGAATGATAGATTTTTTTCTTCCGGTTCCAAAAACATCAAACATGTTGATATTTGGTCGAGTCGTTTTTGCGCAATTTAGGTTTAAAGTTGCCAATGTCAATTTTACAGTCGTGGTTTGCCATGACTTCAATATTGACGGCCGGCAACCATAACAAAAAACAAAAACTAGTTTGAGTATAAGCATTCTATTTGATTTTAGTTTGTGTTTAACTTAGTTGTTAGTTCAGTTACCAAAAAGGGTTTTCACACATTTAGAAAAATGTGATATGCTAGAAACGTACCAATGTGCCAGAAACAGTCCTAACGTGCTCTTAACGATACACAGCACTGTTCCCTGAAAGAAATGTTCCCGACAGAAGGTATTTTTTGATTTTATACAGAAAGTTTCGATCTAATGAAACGGTGTTCAAGAATTCAGTGCCACAGGAAAGACTATTTCGCATAAATGAAGAGGCAAAAATAAATATCCTGGCGCAATTTGGAGCTTTTCACGAGATTTCGTCGAGAGACGGTTCTCGAGATCGTGGATTATCTTTGGGTACTATTCACAGGATTTTACCTACGTACCCTACAAGTAGGGTATAGACCCACACAAAGTTTGCTACCAGGTGACCAACAAACATGGATAGAATTTGGCTTATTAATATGATTAACAATAATCCAAATTTTGGGCCCAATTTTATCGAGCGACGAATCTAATTTTAGTAATAGGCAACTTTAATAGAAAAAAAAGACATTACTGGAGCCGTGAAAACCTAATGCGCAACCATTCTTGTAGATCTCAGAGACGCTTCAGTATCAATTTGTGGTGCGGCCTTATTGGTTCAAAAATAGTGGGGCCTGTCTTTTACGAAGGTACATTGACAGGCGAGCGCTATCTACAACTACTTAGAAATCACTTGGATGACATTTTAAATGACGTCAATTTGGCGGATCGACAGGAAATATTTCTTCAACAAAGCAGGGCGCCTCCCCATAATACTGAAGCTGTTGCAAATCTACTAACTGAACTTTTTAGAAATCGATGATAGCTACACGTGGTCCAGTCCGATTGCCCGCGCGTTCACCCGATATCACACCCCTAGACTATTACTTTTGGGAATTTATAAAAAACGAGATTTATAAGGGTGTGGAAGTAGAAGGAAATGTTTTTCAGCACTTAATGTGATTTTATGAACATTATTTTATTTTTATCTTCGCTTGCTAGATTTGTTTTATCTGCATAGTATTAGATTTGTTGTGTTAAATTTCTGTACTGACTGTCGTTGACTTTAGAAAAGTAATTATTAATTTGAAGGATATATAGGAAATGACAATTTTTGTTTAGAATTCATTAATTATTGTAAACGACATAAAAATACTATATATTACTATAAATTAGTTTTGAGCAAGTCGTAATTCTGTGTTGTATCCAAATAATTATTATTTAATAAAATATGGACATTCCATTTAAAAGGTTAGGATTTTATTCACATCTCATGACCCAGATGCTCGCTTGCGTTTTATTTTCATCTTAAGAAGGGCCATAAAGTACAACTCTTTGCTAGGTATATTATCTAACAGACCTAACATACTTTGAAATTTTGACTGGTTTTTCTATGGTACATTTACCTATTGATGGTAATTATTCTGCTTTCGTTTTTGAACAAGTAGTAGTGTTAAAAACGATTATAAAAATTATAATAGTAATTTGTAAGACTGAGTTTATTTTAAACTGGCTTGGACATCAATTCTAAGTTGCCATGACTTCAGTACGTCATATTGACTTTGGCAAGCCTAAATTTCACAAAAACAACTAAACCAAATATCAAGATGTATGGTATTTTGTTCGTCACTCTAACCAAAAATATACAGAGTGTACCATTAAAAAAAGTATTTTTCTTATTTACTTGAAAACACGATGATCAATTATTTTCTGTTTTTACCTCGGCTTTTACCATCTTGTTCAGCAGAAAAAAACACTAAAACTTTCCTAATTTAACCGACCTCCAATAATAACGAAGTTAGCAATAGTGACGGCTTCATTTGGAACATGCTGTATAATATGATTACACCTTAAAAAAAATTTAATGATGCCAATGAGACAGTGAATTTTTTGTAACCTACCTAACAAAAAAAGAAAAGTCGTTAGCAAAACACAGATTTGAAATTTAATTTCCCCCTATGTAGTTCGTGTTTTTTATTTACGATGGCGCCCGTGTCAACATTTCTACTTTATATTATTTAATAATGGTATTTGGCAATATCACAGAAGCTGCAATAGGTGAAATTTGATATAAAGGAAAGGAAAACATATATGAGAAGCTACAGTTGAGTTTACTCAATATTATTGAATAATATATTTAACGCATTTAAGAAAACAATAATTGGTATAAAGGATTTAATTTGCTGCTAAAACGGCCTTTTATCACTGGTGGTGTTAAAGATCAAGCATCACCTTTATGTAATACCCGACAGTAATGCGCGTTTTTACGACGAGGTATCCGCCATTAAGTCATGATCGGGCACAATTAACGTTAACTGGCCATGTTAAAAGCCGCAATTAACTCTTTATCGCGTCGACGCGTTTGCGGATTTCGTCTTCTTGTTTGAGATGTGCCCAAAGAGATTGCGATGCGCGGACCGTTAGTATTTTTTCGACATCATCTAAATAATATACGCCTGATCTTGCGTTTTAGCCACTTGTTAAATAACTGTTGTTACTAAGAGCAAAATACTTTATTGTTCCTTTTAAACAATCAGGAAGAGAAGACACGTGATGTTATAATCAGTTGCAGCTTCAACATAATGCACTGTCTAAGAGTTTTAAACGTCTGAAAAAGAAAGGACAACGCACAAAATGCGTTGAAAAGTAGTTTTGGAAAAATTTCCGAATTTTTCACAAAATGTAGCTTATATTGGAGGGTTGGTGAGCTATTTTTCGAGTCAAGGAGAGTCATAGGCGTACGTTTCAAAAATTCAATATTTATATAATCTACAATTTTTATTATTTTCTACAATCCCTATGTATTGAAATTTAAACATTCTCTTTAGTCTTATTAGGAATGTGAGATAATTTGTATGTTATTTTTAGTAATATTACACACAATGGTTTTTTAATGGGGCTTATGTTTTATTTTTATATACCTCTTAAGTAAGAAGTAATGAAATAACAACTATTTTTTTCACAGGGTAGTAAAATATTAAAGATGTAGTAAAAGAGACCATACCATGTTACATTTTATACACAGGAATATTTCATTCTGCACTCTTAGATTTTCATTTTAAACAAAATATTCTTATAATCCATCGGTAAATTCGAAAGGGTTTTCGAGATATTTAATTTTAAAATGTGTAATTTTGGAGAAAGTTTCAACTAGTTCCAAGACAACATGGTACCATTGCTATGTGTTTGGACATCAATGTGATGACAATCTCATCACCTGTGTTTTGTCAACAAAGAAGTTTAAAAAAACCTCTGGGTTTAAAAACGATTCAATTATTTTGTTTTGATAATTCTTTTGGAATGTATAAACTAATTTTTTAATAAATTATGGTTTGTTAGCATAATATCGACGTGTATAAAAAAATAGTAAAAACCTGTTATTAAAACTTTTTAAATTATTTATTTGTATAGTTTTTAAATGTGCAACCCTAATTAAATTTATTAGTTTACAAAAATTAATAAAAAATAAGGGTTTCGGTAAACTATGTTGACACTCTTAAATTTCGTTTATTTTTGTTTTTATCTACCATTCTATCAGTCCAAATTGAGAAAATGTGTGGAAAACTATCATCAGCACTCAAAAATTACTTTAAGATGTGATTATTATACAAATTAAAGGTATTTTTGATTTCAAACTGTTCTTATCGCCATGCTTGTTTTTAATTTAATTTGCGGCGTTGCCATATTCATAATTAAAGAAATACCTATAAATGATGATACACGTAAAACTAAATTTTTTTTATAACAAAACTTATAATAAATAAAAATGCGGATTAGGTTAGGTTAGGATTCGTTAGGTTTGTAAAAAAAACGCGTGGTAGCGCGCCAACCGAATTCGAAGTCTATATTGAAAGGGGGATGTTTCTGTAACAAAACCTATATTGTTAGGTGAATCTGACCCGTTAACGTTAGTTTATCCCAGGTTCGTCAACAAAACCTTCATATAATAATAACAATAAATAATTACAATTCTGTTCAAATAATTTTCAATTAGTCACTTCATTTCCTTTAACAAATTGGTAAATCTAAAATCTGGCAACGTTGCTAAATTTTTCGTTTTAAGGCTGTCAAATTGTAACCTAGTGTGATTTTTAATTAATTTTTTTTAGGAAAACTCTTGCATATTATGCAATTTTTATTTTTGAAATGTTATATTACAAATGGGTACTTTCTGTAAAAAAAAAAAATATGCAAAAATCGTCTGTAAGGATAGTTTACCGGACCCAAAAATAAGAACTTACCAAGCATATTAATTTATAGCACTAGGTAGGTAATTCACTTACTAAAAAAACTATTTTAAAAACTTAAAGTAAATGCTGAAAATGACTACTGCCAATATTTAAACACGCACGAAGACGCCGAAGCCAATTTTCTTGAACAGATTCAAGAACGTTAGATATTTCTCTAGAAAAACTGAAGCAAAAATTCGGTTTCTAAGGTCATCTTCATTTTTAATTTCAACCTTATTATACACTAATGTTTTCATGTGGCTCCAAAAATAAAAATCAAGGGGGTAACCTCGGAGGCCATTTTCTAGGTTCTGGGGCATTTCGACCTATCCACCTATTGTCAAACGTATTATCCAAACGTTGTTACACATTTCTATAAATGTGGGCAGGAGCTCCATCATGAATAAATCAGGCATTGGCTAGCTGACCTAAAGAAATATTATCTAAAAGAATGGGCATGTCATTAGTTAAAAATTGGAAGTTAAACGCCTTGGTAGCTCAAAAGGTCCAATTAACCGATTGTGGATTATTCCAGCCCGAATACTTATTGAAAACCGGCATTGAAATCGGCCTTGTTGAATCGTGTGTGGATTTTCTTGAGCCCAGGTATGACTGTTATGATAATTTAAAATTCCATCTCTCGTAAAATAACATTCATCGGTTGTTAGTATGTTTAAAGTGAAATTTTCGTGTTCTTCATTCAAAATGATCTTCTTCAGGGAAAGTCCTTCTAAAGTCAAAGCCTGTATTCGATGCACATGATAAGGGTACAGAAGATTTTCATGAAGGGTACGATGCAGGGTCCAATTAGAAAATCCAACTTGTCGCGAGATTTCCCGAGTGCTCACACCTGGGTTTGCCTCCACTAGGGATGAAATATGTTCGTTTTCGGGTATTATTTGCCTTCAGGCCCCCGATTAGTTTGAGGGACGGTTTACACTTCCCGTATCGCGAACTCTTTGTAAAACCAACACAAATGTTCTGCCATTGGGACACCTCCTGTTAGGATATCTTTCTCAATATGTTTTGGACGCCAAATGAGCATTCGCTCTACACTCTCCATAAATAAGTAACATGACTGCGTATTCAATATTAGTATACATTTTTAAAGCGTTTTTAAATCCCAACTACGTATTAAAACGGTATGGAATTGCCTCATACGGCAAAAATTAAAGGTGAAAGAACCAAAAAACAAGACAACTGCAATTGATATATTTGCAAATTGTTATGTTCGTTGAAGCCAGCTTGTTTCTCTGCGGTGGGCGGTGTTGTCGTTTTCAAATAAGCATTCTGTACTAAAATAAAGTAATTTATTGGGTATTTATTTTTAAATTTAGGTTGTTCAGATATTTTAATAAGAAAAAATGTGCAGGCATTTTGTAGAAAATCATATAATTAATAGTTTTACATAATAAAGTTAATAAATGTGTTAACGATGTGATTAAAAATTAATAAAACAAAATACAACTTTAGGACCCTGTATATAAAATATTTAAATATGTTTGATTTAACATAACTAAATTAAAAAACTTTTATACTATACAATGGGGGTATTTTCTATATATTTCTATTATACTATACAAGGCGGGTATTTTCGGTAATAATAATAGGTAATACCATTTTTATAAACGTATCTATACCTATTAATAAATAAGAATAATGGTAATAATAAATAAATAAATTTTATTCCCAATAGATACACATCCATTTACAAGACAAATACTTAAGAAAATTCGATATTGAATTAACAATTTAAAATAATACCTAAACTAAATGTAAATGAGCCAGTTAAACTAAGTTTATACAGCAACGGAACAATCTGATATAAGAGTTTAATCACAAGGAAAAAATATCACACTGTGATTATAATTATAATTAAACCATATTGTATATATTTGGGGAAACCCATCAACATATTCGTTCTAGCAGTATTTAAATGAAAAAGTTGAAATCGTCTGGTGTAGACTTGAGGAACATTTAGAAATAATAATATTAATAATTGGGGGGAATCAATTATATTATTTAGGATTTAAAAAAAAATTAAACTAGTAATAATTCTGCGTTTGTGCAAAGTACCCTCTTTGCACCAAATCAAATCTCAATAACAATTGTGTTTGTTGAATTTCTCTTTGCGGATACAGACCATCCTCACACATTGCCAAGAATTTTAGGATCTTTTTAAGGTTTCCTTATAGAAAGCTTAAGCAGGATACCAGATCAGCGATCCATATTCAAGCATTTTTAAAGCAAGTTTGTAAAGGATGAACAGATTCGTAAGATCTCAACATCCTTAAAGAAGATTTAACAGTTTTTACTTAAAACTTAATTTTGAGTCAAATAGAACACCGAGATCCTTCATGGCACTCACGTGAGAAAGTGTAAACCGTAACACCGCCGGCGCCGATCTTATAATAAAAGCAGATAGTTTACATTTAGAAATATTTAGGTCAAGTCTGTTATTAGAACCCCACATCTCAATCAAAGCAAGCTGATTTTGTAGAGTTAGACCATCACCCTGGGAAGAATTGGTACTATAAATTTTAAGGTTAACCGCAATTAATAGATTATTTCATTTAGGACTTAAACTTAGATCGTTAATAAACAGTGTAAACAAAAGAGGTCACAGGTTTAAGCCCTGAGGAACCCCAGATGTTGAAGTGAATAAATCGAATCTAAATCCATTATAAGTTACACAAAGTTAGTCATTCCCCTCAAATATGAAACAACAAGTTGCATCAAGCCCTCTGAAAAACCAATACTTGAGAGTTTACTTAATAAAACTGCATGATCTGTCCTGACGAAAGCCTTCGAGAACTCGGTATTTATTACAACTTGTTTTCTTTGATCGAGTGATTCAAAAATAAATTGTTTGATAATTGTTAGGTTTGTAATTGTTGATCTGTTAGCTAAAAAGCCATGCTGATAAGGAGAAACTAAAGATTGACTTGAGACAAAATTTGGAAGATCTTCGCGAAATTGCCTAAGATGGATATCGGTCTGTAATTTTTGATATTACTAGAGCTCAGAGAGAGATTTAATTACTGGACAAACCTTATCCAATTTCCAAAAATCTGGAAATACAGATGCCTAAATAATAATGTATAATGTTTTTATATTTTTATGAGCGGAACAACAAATATATGAGCACAATCCCTAACTTTAAAGCTCGGTATAAGATCGTGACCCGCAGTCATTTTGTTTGAAATTCTGTTGAGACAGGCTAACTCTCCATTCCGATCCATAGTGACAGTTATATTTGTAAATAGAGTTTTGAGAACATAATTAGCATTACTAGAGGTGTTAAATACACTGCTAAAAACTCTTTAACTATTGATTGAGGGTGGTCGTACTGCAGACCGTCACACCACATACTACCCGGTATTCTGTTAACACCTTTTTTCTTCTGAACGAAGTACCAAAAGCTTGTGGGATCCCTGCATATAATATTTTCACTGGAGGCGATATATACGCTATATGCTTGAGAACAAAGTTTCTTAATTTGTCCACGTAGCCTTGTAAATTCCTGATACCACCCAGTCAGCTTGAAACGCTATACATGAAGGTATATAATGTCAGAGTTGTACCAGGTAGGAAATTTACGCTTATTAATACTATGTTTAGGAATAAACTTGTTAAAGAAAACATACAATTTTGAGTAACATTTATCGCACATTACATTAACATCAGCGTTATTATCCAAAAAACTCCAATCCATCGTAAGCAATGATAATACATTGATAATGAACAAACTCTGTTTATAAAAAGGTAAATTATAATTTATATAAGCCTATTTACCTAATTTAACTACCTCTAGAAAGGCTCAGTTTCGTAAGATCTTTCAACGATATTTTAAAAGAAATTTAGCGAATTATGCAATTCAATATTATCCAATCTCGAGGTATACAAAAATAAAATTCAATTCTATTCTACAAAAAAAGCTCTTTAAATAGCGCATTAGTTCTTAAAAAGCATGAATGAATATTGAAATTAATATTTATTTGGATATGCGTGGTCTAGGACACTACTTTGAAGTTTTCCAGAGGCATGTAAACTTTTTTTCGTCTTTTTATTTGTCTGACATCTGCCCAAAGAGAATGCGATGCGCGGGCCGTTAGTATTTTTTCGCCATCATCTAATTACTTTAATTAATATACGTGGGGTATTGCTTTTAGCCACTTGTTAAATAACTGTTGTTACTAAGAGCAAAATATTCTAATGTACCTTTTAAGCAATCAGGAAGGAACGTGATATTATAATCCCTTGCAGCTTCAACGTAATACGTTGTCTAAGTGTTTTAAACTTTGAAAACAGAATTTCAGTTTGATATTTAATAACATTAACAGGGATGATACAATTTTTAGCATATTAAAATTGTCTTCAGCAACAACAGGAGAAGAAATATTGCAAAGTGTTTTCGATGTAAGGTTTTTGCATTTAGTATGCATTTTTATTAAAAAAATGCATGCAAATACTGTATTAACATTTACCTGATGTTTCCTTAAATGATTATTGAGTCATTTTATGTAGAAAATGTGTATTATATTGGACAAAAAATACAAACAAAAACCTATTTTGTTCAATCAATTCATCACGATAGTACCATCCAACAAGACGCACAGTTAGAAGAACTTCAAATTTTGAAAGGAAAAAAAAGAATATCAAAATGAAAATAGGAATTCCCTATAAATTAGTGAACATCAGAAGATTATGATTATTCATAATTCTTATTTTTTTGCATCTCTCCTAAAAGGGAAGTATTGTAAACATGAAAAAATCGCCCTCCCAGGTTCTTACAGAATCTTCACGTCTTATAGGAACCCTATTTGTCAAAAACCATGTTTTCTCAATTCCGTCGGTCTATCTGTTTCTCTGTCTGTCTGTCTGCCGGTCTCTCTGATTGACGTTCTGTCTTTTCGAAGCGTGAAAAACTACTTATTCGATCGACTTCAAATTTTAGTTAACAAATTAGGGGTTATGGGGGATGGTAACATTTTGGTAAAAATCAAATACGGCGGAGCAAAATAGCGACCTAGTGTTAAAAAAAAAATACTAAAAAACTGCTAATCTAATTTACCTCAATTTTTGCACAAGTATTACGTAAAAATAAACTGCTAAAACTTTGGTTTAAATCCAAGGTGCGAAATAAAATGGCGGCTCAATAAAATATTTAAAAAAATAGCCTGAAAAAACTAGTTGTCTCACTTATTATATAGATTTTAAACTATGTGCAAGAATTATGTGTGATTTAAAGAAGAACTGGTCAAACTGTAGTGCGAATTCAAGATAGTGATCAAATAAATTGTTTGTAATCGCGGAAAACCACCCTCCTAAAATTTTACAGATCTGTACATTTTTGGGTCCCTAGACGTAAAAAAAAAACAAGTTTTCTCCATTCCGTCGGTCTGTCTCTCTATCTGTCAGTTCCCGACGTAGTTAAAAAGTTACTTTGCCGATTGACAAAAAAAATTACGAGTCACATGAGGATGACCTCGTAACATATTGGTAAAAATCTAATATCGCAAAAAAAAATGGCGGCCAGGTGGAACGTTAAAAAATATTACTTAAAAACTGATTATCCAATTTATGTCAAATTTCGTATAAAAATGAAGTGTTACATAGGAATGAACTGGTATTACGTTGGTACACATACAACAAATTGGCGATCTAATAAATTATGTAAAAAGTCAGCATAAAAACTACTTATTAGTGTTATTAAGTGTGATATAAACTAGTAAAATATTACTACGAATCCAATATGGTGGAACAAAATAGAGCCGAATAAAAATGTTTGAAAAGACAGTATATATATATATATATGTTTACCGATTTTTTTTAAAAATACACTCTATTTTTGTATATTTGGAAGTCTAAATTTTCCAATGAATATTTAAAACTTTTAACTACCCTTTTATTTAAACAATCGGGAATAAGCATAGCAAATATAACATATTTTAGAATTAGCAGCTTTAATATTTATAATCCAAAACCAAAATAATATACGAGATGTACTATCTAAAAAATGTTAGTAGTACTTCCGGTTAAATCAGAAACTATATTTGAATGTTCTTTCTAGTGGTTCCAATGAGCACTATAAGCTACTACCGAGGGTACTACATACCTATAAAATATCCAGACTCTATAATTTTACCCGATATTATATTCGGTCAGCAAAATCCCATTTTTACTTTTTTTTTTTGTATTTACAGATCATCATGTTTTAGGGTCCCTAGATGTGACATATTTTCTTAATTCCGTTGGTCTGTCTGTCGGTCGCCTGTCTATCTCTCGATCGTAAAGTTTTTTAGCATAGCTAAAAATCTATTTATTCGATTGACCTCAATTTTTTTTGGGGATGAACTTGTAATATTTTGGTAAATATCCAATATGGCAGAAAAAAGACGGCCTTATTAACAAACTAATTACCCGATTTACCTTAAATTTTCCACAAAAATCAAGTGTTACATAAAAATGAATTGTTAACATTTTGATACGAATCCAAGATGGCGATTAAATCAAATATTTAAAAATTCAACCTATAAAGACTACTTATCAGATTAATTTCAAATTTTGTGCAAACATTAAGTGTGATATAAAGATAAACGCTTAAAAATTTGGTACGAATTCAAAATGGCGGAACGAAGTGGAGGCCAAATAAAATGTTTAAATAAATCAACGTAAAAAATCTTCTTATTCAAATGACATTAATTTTGTATAAAAATTAAATGTGTAACTTGGAAGGGGTGGATTTAAGGACATATGTTTTTAGGAAAAAATGTCTTATTGTAACATGTACAAATCCCTATATCATTTTCACAATCTCTATTTAATAAGGAAGGTGTAATATGTTGTAAAAAAATTACAATTACAACGTGAAATATAATGTACAAAAATTGAAAAGTTGGATTTTGAATGTTAATAATTCCTAAACGATAAAAGTTCGAAATGCGCGGTTAGTGTTGATCGATTTCTGAGACCAACACCTCTTTTTGGTAGTTTTTTTTATTTACAATGTAAGACTCTGTTTTTCCAATCGCCCAAGGGTTTTGATAAGGGTAGATCAACATCAACAAATCTTATAATTATCCCGGAAGCAATAGATGAAGGATTTCAGACGTATGTAATGTACTTGGATTTTATAAAAGCATTTGACCAAATAGGCCATTGCCTTCTGCTACACACACTAAGTTTGGTATTTTTGGTTCACTTGCTGAGTAATCGTGGCCAATATGTGGAAATTTATGGTTCTAAGAGTGTTGAGGACTGTATTAGACTGCAATATAATCTTGATTTGGTTAGCAAATGGTGCTTAGAGGATGGTCTGCAACTCTACGTTGGAAAGTGTAATATTATGTCATTTACCACAAAAGCATCTCCAATTATTTTCAGTACTTAGTAATAACATAATGTCTCTTGTGGATTTATTTAAAGACCTTGGCGTCATTTTCCACCCAACACTTTCCTTTGTTTTCTATATTAATACGACTACTTTTGAAGCATCTAAGGCTTATGGATTTATTATAAGATGTGCCAGAGACTTTAACAATACGGAAGCCATTAAATCGCTATATTACTTGTACTTTCACTCAAAATTGGAGTACGCTGCTGTAGTCTGGTCTCTCCATTATAATATACATATCGTTAACTTGGAAAAAGGACTGCGAAAATTCTTAAAATATATTTCTCATAATTGCGATGGAAGTTATCGTACTCAAGACTTTCCAAATATTAAATTCCTTCTTTGAAAAATCGGCGAAAATATTTTAGTATTCTCACCCTGTATAAACTTTTAAATAATAATTTTGATTGCCCCAATATGCTTTCACGAATACATTTTTATACTCTGCGCCTAAACAGTCGCCACTATGCCCTTTTTTACCTACCAACTCCTAAGGCTAATATTCTTAAATTTTCTCCGCTTTATACAATATGCGGTATGCACAATCGCGAGTTTAATATTGATTTTTTAAATGTTGACACACGATGTCTTAATCGTATTTTCGGTCACTAAAAGGCTTTGTTATTTTAAGTTTAATAGTTATATAAGATAAAGTTTAAAGTTATCATTGTTTTTCAGTTTAATTAAATATGTATTTCTTATTTCTTAAATATCTATGTAACATGTATTGTATATATTTCCCTGCCTTGTAGTGTCCAGTAAATAAATAAATAAATAAATAAATAAATAAATAAATAAATAAATAAATAAATAAATAAATAAATAAATAAATAAATAAATAAATAAATAATAAATAAATAAATAAACAAATAATAAATAAATAAATAAATAAATAAATAAAATCTCCTGCACGGACAACAGTATGTCTAAGTACAGTGGATCATATCTGCTCCATACCTGTATTTTATTTTCCCAATAACCCTTCTCAGATAATTTTTGATACCACTTTCTTATACATTTTTTTTTGGGGGGGTACTCTGAATTCTTGTACGAAATCTTCTTCTACTAACTACGTAGAACTGGTTTGCGAATAATGCAGGACGGCTTGTGATTTTTTAACTAGAGTGTAAATCATGCTAATCATGCTATTAACTTTATTTGACTCGAATCACTAACATACAAACAGGACGTTTTTAAGTAAGTAAATGTATGGGACAGTTTTTAATTAACTGTAAAAGAACCGTTAGCGACAAACTCATATATATCGTTGAATTCTTTGTACAAATCTCTATCCAATTGTTTAAAGTTCAATTTAAAATTTAACTGTGGGTAAATAAAAGTTAAGGGGATCATAGTTTTGTGCTATAAGAGTATCTCTGTTATCATCAAAAAACAACTGTTGTAGGGCATTTCCATAAAGTTTAGGCAAGGATCGTTTTGCCGTTTTTTTGGGCGATACGGGTTGTTACATTTAAAATGAGGTAGATGTCTCAGTAGAGGAAAGGTTTAAAAATAAATTTTGTTTTCTTTTTTGAATATCTTTGTTATTATTTTATAAAATCCACATTTTGTTTTTTTTTATATAAGGACAAACACCTTGCAATAGTATATTTTATTCAAAACAAACTAGATACAATTTTTATAAAAACAAAATATATAAAAAACTCCAATGATCCTACAGCTGCCATAACAAAAATGATACGTCTCAGTAGTTGGCATTTAAATGCTACAATACATGACATTCTGGTAAGCATTATCCTTCAACATCCAAAGGATCATTAAACACATATTTTAGCCTGTCTCCGTTTACAATAATTTTAAGGAAATGTAGCTTCTTGATAATTAGGCTTTTTTGAATCCCAGTTTCGGCCTTTTCATTCAATTTAAAAATGGTGTTCGATTTGTTAACTATAACTAAAGCCACTATTTCTAACTCATCCTCTGAATAAAAACACAATTTCAACAACATTATTCTTTCTATTTCATTTTTTCCTTCAATATCTGCTTTTACCTTTCTTTCCTCAACTCAAACTTCTCTTTACTCTTCTTTACGGTTTTTTCTTCCACTTTTTTATGATGATATTCTTGTCACGTCTTCACCGTTACAATAGATAGGATTACCTCCCTTGTCTTCAAGGTATTCATACCAAATATCGTTTTCTTTAAACTTAAGTAATTTGCTCTTGGGTATGTGTTTTTCAACGAAATCCAGTCCGTATTTTGATTCTTCAAGGTGTTTTTTATTCAAATTTGACATATTTTTGGCAGGCCCTTTTCCAAAATTGACTGTTTCTGGATCACAGGGATATAACCCACATTTTTGGAATCCAGATTGTAATATTTCCAACTTAATTCTTTCATCTAACAGTTCCTTTAATAAATTGCAAAAAGTATGCTTTTTTAAAACTGGCGAAGAGTAAATTTTTATACGCCACTTATAGACTTCATTTTTCCACCCATCTTTTCAGCTTCTAAATACTGCAACATCAAGAGCCTGCATAATGAGCAAAAGTATTTCATTGCGCTTTAACCAGGGTACAAAAACATTTCCCAGGAAACAATAAAATGTTTCCCCTGACATCCACCCACGTCTAAAATCATTTCGTACTTAAACATGACATAACTACGTCTTGATATATATTATTATCTCCTTTTTTAGCTAAACACAGTTTCATCCGCATTATAAACTCGTGTGTCAAGATGTATTTTGACATCTTTAAACCAATTATAAATAGCCTGTTTACTTACTGCTGCCTAACTTGCAGTTAAATTTTGCGGAGTTTGGATTGATACTTCGGGATTCCTTGTCAAAAATCCGTCATACCATTTTCTTCCCGGACATTTTTTGTAAAGGGATTTTCCAGGTCGATTTCCATTATCAGAAGTTGTACATAATTTAAAAGATTTTTCTTTTCCAATTGGAAAACGGCTTCTGCTATTTCAAACATCCAAAATCCAGAAATCGAATCTGGTCCCATGCATCGCTACAATGAACTTTTTCCAAAAACTTTAAGTTTGAAGGGATGATATTGTCTAATTTTCCTAAAAATATGTTACACTTTCCATGCAAGCTAATATTTATAAAAAAATATATATCTAACCTTTTAACAAAATCACTAACAAAACTCAAAATTATTTCTTTGGCAGACTACCACGTTGTAAATAAAATCGCCATATTGATAATTTTTATGAATGGTTTACGTGGTTCATCGTGGTTATGTAAGACGCTAGGAGCAATTTCGTCATAATGTGAAATAATAATCTTAAAGAATGACCTTAAGATTGAATTTAAAATAATAGTTGCCAGGTACTGGGTCTGTGCCAACTATGGTACATATTAAATGAAATTTGTTGATTTAAAAACATTCTTTAGACCACTTGAAATTAAAATATAAAAAAAAATGAAACGTCTCAGTAGTTGGCATTTAAATGCTACAATAGATGACATTTTGGTAAGCATTATATTAACCACATATTTGTCTCCGTTTACAATAATTTTAAGGAAATGTAGCTTCTTTATAACTAGCCTCTTTTGAATCACACTTTCGTCATTTTCGTCCAGTTTAAAAATGATGTTGACTAAAACTAGCTCCACTATTTCTATCTCATCTTCTGAATAATAAATAATCTTCTTCTTTCTTTTTCTTGGTAAGTTCTGCTTTTACTTTTCTTTCCTCAACTCTAACTTTCTTTACTTTTCTTTGCAATTTTTTCCTCCTCTTTTTTATGATAATATTCTTGCCATGCCTTTACCGTTACAAAAGGTAGGATTACCTCCCTTTAAGCCAACATAAAGTTCTTTTGAAAGGTGAAGGAATGTATTGGTTGGGTAAAAGATCTGGTACTTTATGTGGTGAGACTTGTGATGGTACTGCACTTTCTTTTTCTAGGTTATATGCAACAAATGTTACTGATACTCCTGGGTTATATATTTATAAAAATTAAATAACGACGTGTCTTCTATGTATTCATCCCGCAAGTATCATTTTCTTTAAACTTAAGTAATCTGCTCTTGGGTATGTGTTTTTCAACGAAATCCAGTACGCATTTTAATCCTTTAAGGTGCTTTTTATTCAGGGTTGACGTATTTTTGGCAAACTCTTTTCCAAGATTGACTTTTTCTGGGTACCAGGAACATAACCCGCACTTTCGTAATCCACATTTTAATATTTCCGCCAATTCTTCCATCTAACAGTTCCTTCAATAAATTGCAAAAATTATGCTTTTTCAAAACTGACGAAGAGTATTTTTTTATACGCCAATAATCGATTTTATTTCTCCACCTATCTTTTAAGCTTCAATATATAGCAACATCAAGAGGCTATATTAAATGAGTGAAATGTGAATCTAACGCAATAAAAATAATTTTTTCCTGTTTCACAAAATCTACTTGAATGGAAGGTTAGATATGAGGCATATCCATCGATAAGGAGTATAATGAGCAAAGGTATTTCATTACGTTTTAACCAGGATACAAAAACATTTCCTAGGAAGCAATAAAGTGTTTCCCCTGACATCCACCCACGCCTAGAATTCGTTCGTACTTAAACATGACCATTGAATCAACTAGCATACTTACGTATTGATACACATTTTTGTCACCTTTTTTAGCTAAACTAAAACCTGTTTTCTCTTCGGATTAAGAACAAACACAGTTTCATCCGCATTATAAACTCGTGTGGGATCACTCAGGATGTATCCATACCCATGTTGGTCAAGATGCATTTTAACATCTTTAAACCAATTGTAAATAGTCTGTTTAGTAAGTAAACAGCTGCCCAGCTTGCAGTTAAACTTGGCTGAATTTGAATTGATACTTCATTATATATATATATATATATATATATATATATATATATATATATATACATTATTGAAAAGATTGACTTTTAACTGGAAAACCGCTTCTGCTATTTCAAAGATCTAAGATGCAAGTGCCTTTTCTTCATCTTTCGTTGAAATCGAATCTGGTCCTATGCGTCGGTCCAATAAACCTTTTCCAAAAACTTTATGTTTGGAAAGATGTTCTTAATATTGTCTAATTTCCTAAAAAACTTTCCACACAAGCTATTATTTATAAAATGTATATGTATATATATATATATATATATATATATATATATATATATATATAACTTCTTAACAAAATCACTAACAAAACTTAAAATTATTTCTTTGGCAGACTAACACGTTGTAAATAAAATTGCTATATTGATTATTTTTATGAATCTGGTTCATGGTGGTTATATAAGATGGAGCTAGGAGCAATTTCATCATAATTTTAAATAAAAATCTTTTGGAATGACCTTCAGATTGAGTTTTAAAATTAGTTACCAGGTACTGGGTCTCTGCCAACTATGTTACATTTATCTTAAGTGAAATTTGCGGATTTAAAAACATTTTTTAGGCCACTTTATAGAAGTGTTTTCCTAAATAAAACTTTTTCTCTCTACAATGTGAACACCAGTTGATGATTATATTAGTGATTTGTATAGATTTTAACCATAAACTATTTTTTGATGTTAAGATATATATGTTGATCCATTTAAAACAAGTGATATTTCTGAAATTTATATATATGTTTTCTTGGGCCACTTTGTAGACGAGATAAAAAATAATTAATTACAAAAAAAGCTGATTGGTATTACAAGTCGAACAAAACGAGCTTTTCCAACTAATATGCTTTAGGAATTATTAACCTACACCCTGTATTATATTTTTATACATTTTTTCAGTTTATGAAATATTTTATTTTCTTTTAATTTATCGCCTAGGTTATAAGAATATTTTATTTTATAGTTAAGTCTATTTTAATATGCTAAATATTTATACCACGTAAATTACATAAATACTAGCTGATCCGGCAGACCTTTTTCTGCCTTTTCCGTTAGATGTCGCGATGAGTTTCAAGTGGAATTATAAGAATATATAGTGCATTCACCATATCCTCCAGAAATGTTATTGAAGAAAAACAGATTGGTTTTTTAGAAAAAATACGCAATCAAACAATATAAAAAATGGTGTTGAAAGACCGATACCTACCAGACGATCTTTAAAAAAAATAGTAATAGTATTTTAAATATATAGAAGTATCCACTCCTATATATAAATAGAAATTCCTCCCGCCAAAAATAATTTCTCTTAGGTCCGTCCCTGAATAGTAATAGGTTGATAATTGTGCATTCTCATCTCTTAGTAAGCTATATGGTTAGTTTTGATCCTTCACTCGCATTATACGTAACTTCCTCTTTTTCTATGCACCGCACAATGGTCTTACCTAATTAAAATCTGTCTATTACCACCAGGTGAGGCTAATTACAAATCGCAAGCAACTGACAGTTTGTTATGATTAGTGATATATATCACACTGGAAGTAATCTTACATAACACGGCTTTTCAGCCCTCGCATAAAGCAATTTTAAAATGTCTAGTAAGTTTAATTAATTTCTGTATCTTGACAGAAAAGCAAGACAGAAACTCTTCTTTTTCCTTTTAGTAAAATTTCAATTTAATTAATTTTATAAAATGTCTCAGAGGTGACTTGCAATAAAAGACGAATTATCTTTGGAGTATCTTTAATAGCGTCCTGTATGCGAATATCCGGTCTCTTTTAAACGTTGAATTTAAAGAAATTATTATTTTAAAACGGAACTGTCCTAATGTGGTCTTGGTTTTAATGATTCGTTTGATAATGATGTAAATGTTTTAAGTTCAAGTCATTTAAATGTCTTTCCTACTGAATATTCTGATAATTCTTGTCTAACCTAAAAGGATTTTTGGTGATCAGTTTCATAAATCAGAAAAAAAAACTCGAAATTAAATATTAAAAGAACAGATAATTTCTGCAGTAAAATACAAGATGTATTTTAATTTTAATCTATTAATATATATCTAAAAAATATTTCCACTATTTTACCAGTTTTCTTAACACATTAAATTTCAGATATATAAAACTATGTGTATAAAGTGAAATAAAAATGTTAACTAGGACCTCATGTTTCTAACTTATTTTTCGACATATTTTTTACTTCTTCCTGAACATTCAATTCAAATATTTTAATGAAGCTTAAATAAACTATAATTTAAAGAAAAACCTTGAATTTAAATTATTATTACAACATTAACCTTTCTTCCAATTTCGAGAAAAAAATTGAAACTCTTTTTTCATGAAAAATCATTATTATTTACACAAAATGAATCTGGCTTATAATCGATGAGTTAATGATAAGAATGACAAAATAAACTGCTGAACAAAATTAACGCATAACAAAAATATTGTCTTCTCTAATATGTTTAATATTTTTTGAACTAGTGATACGATTTTTATGATTGTTATTTAAAATTTTAGGCTGATTCTCTGGGAGCATAGAAGAAGAAATTTAAAAAAAAACTAGTTCCCACCATATAGATTTTCTTTAAAAAATTTCTGACTTTGACCCCAATATTTCAGTTACCCTGTATGGTTCAGTAGTTATACTTTGTTATTGCGACTACAACGGACTTTTAGCTTCATTTCTTATAAACATTTTCATTTTTTAATTTCCTTTTTATCTCTCCTATTAAGGTAAATACACTTTTTTTTAGGTTAACATGTCTATATTACTTAAACTGCAAAAAAAAAACCTGCAACCTAATTTTGTATTAAGAGAAATGGCACAAACAATATAAACTATCCAAAAAAGGGTATAACTCCCTATGGCGAATGGTTTTGCTGCGAATTAAGTTTTGAATGGTTTCAGGGGGAATATTTTCTAAAAAAACAGTTTACCCATGCTGCCTAAGACTAAGGGGCGGGTAAATGATTCCGAACTCGAACTGCTCATTTTAAAGAATTCCAAAGATGCTCAATGCGATTTAAATCGGGGCGTTTAGCGGGCTCGTTTATAGTTGGATTATTGTCTTCCTGTAAAAATTCTAATATGTTTAAGGGGAATATTTTCCAAATCTAAAAAAGCTCAACAGGATTCAACTCAGGGCTTTTAGGTGGCCAGTCCATAATTGGATTATTGACTTCTTGTAAAAATTCTAATATCTGTATTGCAGGATAAGGCCATGCGATATCTTGCACAAAAAATACATTTTCGCCGACGATTATAGCAAATGGTACTACATGGTTTGTAAGAATATGTTCCTCCCCAGAAAATGATTGAACCGCCGCCAAAAGGAATTTTTGGCGATAAATTACACTCGGCAAACCTCTCTCCTCTCCTTCTCCAAACATTTTTACGTCCATCGTGCGAATAAGAGTTACTCGTGTTGCGTATAAAAATAAAATACGCTACCATTGCTCTACAGTCCAGTTTAAGTGCATCTATAGTGAACCATAGTCTCTGATTTTGTGCCCCCTAATAAGTAGCGGTATACTGGCTAGGCTTCTACTGTCCAAACGTGCGTCAATATGTCTCCTTTGTATTGCTCGAGCAGATATATTCACGTACCGAAATTTGTTTAATAATTCTCTTAACGTTGAACAATTAACTCGTCTGTTTCTTAGTACTCCTTGCCTGAGGAACCGTTCATCTTCTTCATTAGTTGATTTTTTTCTACCTTGACCTGGTTTTCTATAAAAGGTATCTAAATCACTATACTATCGTCACAATTTTTGGCCAATGGAGGCTTGATCAACTCTGAACAAATCAGCCACATATCGTTGGCTATAACCGTCATTTACTAAAGTCACTACTTTTACTGCTTCTTGTTCAGTCAAATTACTTCGTCGAATCATTTTTAATTAAAATGTTTAATTAAACTCAATTTTAACACAAATTAAGTAAGTAATCTGCGACTCTTTTGACAAATATATAACTTTCAGATAATAACAATCACTTTCTGTGAAAACAGAAACCCTAAGCCAACTACGTTTAATATCTCGTGATTTTAAAAGCAACGACGTTCATTTCTAACATTAAAAAAACATGCCAACTTATCGAAATGTATATCTTCATTATTAATAAAGATTAAAAGACGATAGAAAAAAAACAAACTGTTAATAAGAAATGTAGTTGTAGTCGCAATACGAAAGCATAACTACTGACATCCACAAGGTTTTTCAAATATTGGGGTCAAAATACGAATTTTCTTAAGCACATTGTATTTGGTGGGAACTAGTTTTTTTTCTAATTTCTTGCAAATAGCAATGTTCCCAAATAATCAAGCTATAATAAAAAAAAACATCATAAAAATTGGATCACAGATTAAAAAAAATATTAAACATATTAAATAAGACATGTATATAAATATATTTATTTGAGACACATACTAATCTAGGCAGAAATTCTCCTGTTTTTAGACTAAGCCTCATTCTTTAACTCTTACTGTCAGAATATTGACTTATTTTTAATATCATTATATTCTTTCAAAAATGAATGGTATATGGTAGTGTACGTAGTTTACTTAGTATTTTAATCCCTTCTTTCAGTTTTATATACTGTTGTTATGTTTTATTTTGGTATATACTCTTGTTATGTTTTATTATGGTAGACTTTAACTTAATAAATATTTATATTAAAACACATGTAAGGTAAACACAATATGTCATCGTAATTAATTAGTGGATATGTTTTGGGTGGCTGCACTTGTTTGTATCCTAAATGTAGTAAATAAATAAGGAAAATATTTTGTTATGCGTTAATTTTGTCCAGGAGTTTAGTTTTAATTATCGCGGCATAACTTCGATATTAGCTTGGTTAAGTGAGAAATAATTGCTGCAGTATAAATATTAACATTAAATTATTAATATCAGTTTGTTTTTTTAGCTTCAAAAAATATCAATTTACTGAATATGTAAGTGAACCGCTTAATTAGCTCGTTTATTAAGAGTAAATTTCAGGCCGGCATGCTGTCCAGAACATAACACATTTAAAAAAATATCCAGTGTAGTCTGACATAGCTCAATAACCGAACTAAAGGGATAGAAACTGGTCATATACATTATTTAATTAGTCAATAATAATTTTTGTTTTAAGTAAAATTCTCTTAAGTTTCCCAAAAAGATATATAAATAAACAATTGGATTTTCAAAAATTGATTATTAAACAAAAAAAAATCTTCTTCAACTTGAAAATCTGAAAAAAAAACCTATTAAAAATGTATTCAGGGTCAAACCTTTAACTTGAATAAATTATATAGTTACGAAAAAATCGGTTTACTAGTGGAATCGATTTCTTTGACTTCGTATCTTTTAGTGATACCGATTTCAACTGACGTCATCTATGTAAAAATTAACGCCCCTTATAGCCCTCAGTAGACATACCTGTAAAACGTCGAACGAAATCGCTTGCACTTTCATATTGTTATATGTTAACTCTTTAAAATCTATTAGATGCACGGTGGCCATATGTTCTCATTTTAGTAGGACAGTAATTATTTTTAAATTATGCTTTATTGTCCTCAGAAAGCTTACGAAGTACGTCTAAATTTACTTATGTTTGACGCAAAGAAATAAAATATTAATAAAAACTGAATTAAACATAAATCAGGCAAAAGAATTCTCTAAGAAAACATCTAAATACAATTCTAATAAAACTTTTAAGCGGGATAGTTTGTATAACACGCTCAGATTTCCTATGTTTGAGACAAAGAAGTTACAGTTTGAAAAAAAAGAAAGCCGATTTAAAGATACCTGGTAGTTAGACTAAAAAATCCCTTACGAAGCTTCCATTTCTTAATACTGAGAGAATATAGATATGTACTTCACCTACCAAAAATATAAGCAACAGTGAAGCAGCTCACAAAATATTTACTATAGCAAAACCGTTTTTTTATATAATAATATATATAAAAACAATAATTATCGCCGTCTATGCTCATACTTCATCTTCCATATAACATGTACTTTCTTTCTTCTAAAAAATTATGGTGACCATTATTAAATGACTTAAACCACTGGTCAAAATTTGGTATGGACGAAACTGTCGAATTTTGATTCTCCATCTAAACCGTTGTTGGTATCTAACAGATTGTAAAAGTAAAAATAGCAGAGTGATAAAAGAAAAACACTTCGTTCTTTAACCGTTCGGTCAATAAAGGGCAATGACAATTTAACGACGCCATTTTCTCGAGAACAGTTGAATTTAATTGAAATTAGAACTAACTACTAACTTCAATAAAAATAATTCAGTGTATTACACTTAAAAAACGTATGTAGAGTCATAATTCTTACACACATGAAGTCACGAACAACGGTTTTACTAAAAGATCCGTAGTCGGAAAAATCAATCTGTCGAATAAAACAGATTTTCACAATAGTAAATAGTTTCTCAGCTATATAATTTACTGTAGTTAAGCCTTCCACTCGGATTGTTTATAGAATAAATGGAATTGGACGGGATATACAAATATCAGGTAAAAGAATATATTGTTGTTATTTTAGAGGTTGTGTCAATCAAGCATAGGGAGGGATCTATAAACTTTAGTAGCATTATAGAACAACATTATTCAACATAAAAAAGTATCTTTGATGAGGATGATAGTATATGAACTCACATGACGTGATAGCAATCTTTCTTTAGATTTCCTATATTAGGACAAGAAAACCAGATCGTTTGCATGGATGGATACGTAGAGTTTTGCCAAATCACCAATATTTAGTACACAGTTTCCATAGTTACTCGCATTCGTTTCATTGACGGAGATTCGTGCGCCAAACTTTGCCGTTCAAGGGTTCACGAAAATTTTTCGAGTTCTCAGAGAGTCTAAATACGAAAAAACGAAAACTTTGGCGCCGTATATATTTTTGGGAACTATCTAAAGAGAGTTTTATTATATCCTTTAACAAAACTTATTACTGTAAATTTCGAATTCTATATTTTTTCCTCCGATAAACAGGAAACGAGATAAATCAGTTCAAACGTCTTTTGAAAATGGCTGCAATTCCAAAACATTAACAGCCATATTCACTAAAATTTAAACCAGGTCTAACTTGACAGCTGTAGGTTTAAGATGACATGTGCAACAATGAAACAAATAAATTTTCTAAAAGTCACAATTACAAAACATGACAGTGACATAAGCCAAACATAGCTGGCGAGTTAAGAGTTTTAACTACAATGACAGCTAGATTTGGTCTAACTCTTAAACCTTTTTAGTGAATACGGGGGAAAGAAATCATGGTTCTTGTGATTAGACCCTGTAAAATTGGAATTACTATCCGAGGTTTCGCCTTCAATTGCATGGGACATCTTCAGAGATTTTTACTCCACGAGATCTGAACACTGAATTCAGTGTTTACAGGCGCAGATTTCCCATTGTGCTAAGCAAGCTGAAGCTTAGAGCCCCCTATAGAAAGAGGAACCCACAAGGGCCATATATTTGTTCTAATAAAAACAAATAAAACTTCTAGATGTTTATGATATTTAAATCATTAAGTTCAATCATGAATAAGGCCCCAGTTGGCTTGAATAAGGCAATTCAAAACCACCAAATCCGGATTTAATTTTGGATTTTCTAGCTTTTGAATAATAACATTATTGTGAATTAGGATTAGGATGTTACCCTGTCACAAAGGGCGAAATATTAAAAGATGGCGATGTTATTATTATTAACTTTATTTAATGCTTTAGTATATATTTAGGACAAGAACTTATTTATTCATTTTAACATTTGTCTTAATATATTGACTATTTTGCAAGATATGCAAAGGGAATATTCTATAAAATATTTGCAATTTCATCATGAGTTGTTTAATCCTGCGGTTCTCAAAACACTTAACATCTTCTATATTCCAATAATGTTTACATAAAAAAAACATTATTTGAAATTTAGTGCCAATAAAACTAGAATTTTGTGTTTGTTTCGTTTGTCGTCAGTTATGATTAAATTATCTGCTATAATAAATTACAGCACTCTTGTTCTATATAAAATCGAGAAATCCAATCTATAAAAAGTATATAACTAAAGATTTTTTTAATTTAATCAACCTTATTTAACAAAAAATTTGTCCAGAGTTGTCACCCGTTTAGTACTAACCTGTTATTAGCAAATGCATCATAAAACATGTACCGCATCCTGACTCGTAAAATTTACGTACAGATTTCGAAATAACTATTTCTAAAACTAAGTTTTAAAAAGTCGAAGAGGAATCGGGACATCGAACAATCGGGTCGAAAAATTCGGACAAACTAAATAAAACGTTCACAAGTGCAATTCGAGTTCTCAAATAGTGTTGCTTTTCGGGAACACCGTCCAAAAATATGTCGTGATTGTGACACCTTTATTAATGTGCTTGACTTATTACGAGATAAGTGAGACTTTCGGTTGGCATTAGCGCAAATGTGATGTAGAATTTTCGTACTCGTAGTCACCTTGAATAGGTAACTAATAAATAAGCAGTGTATTTAAAAATTATCAACTGTTTACTGGATTATTCTAGTAGAAAATGGTTTAAATATATTCTGACGAGACTATTTGAAGCTATTTTTATATTTTAAAGAATATATTTAATGGCAATGACTAAAAAATATAAAAAAGTGAGAAACAATATTTTACCTGGAAAATTTTATTCGGTGAAGTCAGCCAGCGCCAAACTTATTTTTAATTACAAAAATATATGTATATGGTACCATACCACAAGTATAATGTCTTAATTAATTGAACGTATCGCAAATTTTCCGCTGTCTCAATTTACTTTAGATACACTTTACGCGGTTATTTTTTTTTTATACAAAATTTTTTATTTAATCCCTTTTAGTACTATTTATACGAGTTTTATTGTAAAAATCAAGTTTAACAAATATACACTCGGTCCACTACATATTATGGAAAAACCATTGTATAATAACATGTCTATATAATGCTTACATACACACCTCTTCTTCCTGACATAATGGTGAACGCATATATTGTTCAATGTAACATCGAAAAAACAGTTCAATATAGCGTCATTCCGCCATTTTCAACATTTTTTCAATATGCTGCTAGGGGACCACTACAGTAACAGTGAATATTCCCTACAAATTTCATCCAAATTGGTCAAACCATCGCGGAGTAATCGATGTACATACATGAAAAAATACATAAGATTGAATTGATACCTCCCTCTTTTTTGAAATCGGTTAAAAATTAAATTCTTTATCAGTCAAATATAGATTTCTGTTTGAAATGTCCATACTCCCACAAAAAATTTAGTGTATCTTGTATTAAGAATTAAAGGTATTTAGCAATATAATACAGCCTCTTTAATCCAAACAATTACGTGCAAGGGGTTTGTCGGATTAGTGAATTATTCGAATGACTGGATAAAATTTAACACATCAGGCGTTGTTCTGTTCTCCTTAATCTATACGTTTTTCCTAAAAATGTAATGCCAAACAAAAAGTTTATATAGGTTGTTTCAAAAGTTGTATGTGCATACAATTTTTTTTTATTAACAAATTATGTACATGGCTTTAATTTATATTTCATTAGTTAGAGCTTTAACTATAAAAGATTTAAATAAAAACAAAAGTAGGATTTTTCTTTCTTTAAAGAGTATCAAAAATATTTAAAAATCTTTAGAAAGTTGAAAATATACATAACCTATGTTGTTTTAATGGGACACCCTTTATATTATTGTTCCATTAACTGCGTCTCCTGAAAAAATTCGATTTAGGAAGCAGCGTATAGGAAAAAAATTTTTATTTGGATCCTAAAATTAATTTTTCAATTAAAAAAAAAGATAGGTGGTAGAAAGTGAAGCTTTATGATAATGTTGTGCAGTTTTTTTACAGATATTTTGTTTGCAGTGATCAAAACATTCGTCAAAATATTTATAAAAATACCAAGATTTCTATTAAAAAATATGGAATAACCGAGAATTAATATAATACCCATATCATACGATTTATTTAAAAAGCTCTTTTTAATTTCTTTACAATAATTAAATTTACCAACTTATAAAAACAATGTGGAATCTGAAATTGTGCCTTCGCGCGCCTTCGCTCATAGCCCGCATTCCGAATTAACGAGGAACATTTTATCGAAACTAATTGTCCGGATTACTGGATGTCCTGATTAAAGTGTGTCCGGAATAAAGAGGCTGTACTGTATTTACCAAGGAACATGTTAAGGCTTAAATCATTTTTAAATTGACTTGCGACAGCTTTGCCTTGCTGTTATGTCTGTATGAGCATTCTCCCATACAGGAATAATTATAACAACCATTCAGGGTAATCAAGTAGGCTTTGACCTCGGCGAACCATTCGCCTGAATCTAATCTTTTGTTTTGTGTATTTTCAAACATTGAAATGCACTAGATCCATGTGAACTAATTAAATAAAAATTGAATGGGGTGGATGAAATATTCGTCAGTTCGTTGATTCCCCAATTCAATTATTCATATGAATTGACGAATCGAATATACAGGGTAGTCCAACAGTGCATTCAAGCCCAATAGCTCGGTTATTGTAGGAATTATAAAAAAAATAAACGAAAGTTGCAGGGAGATACAACTTAAAATTATTTTCGATTATAGAGGGTAGATGATAAAATTTTAACAAACAAATCTTACGTTCTTTTAATGGAACACCCTGCATATTATTTTAATTTCAGGTTTTTTCGTTTTTGGCCATTCATCCAATATAGGGGAAAATATCAAAGGTACATTTGAAGCCCTGTATTTTTTTAATGCGTTAGCATAAATCATTTTAGCGTGGTAAAAACTTCCAAATGTGATCTTTTTTAACTGCGATATTTTTCTTTAGTATTCTTTAATAACGGTATATAAGGCAAATAAAAATCCTGGATGCAAAACTTCTCAATTAATTTAAATGGAACGCCCTGTATATTATTGTATTTTTAAATTCCTTTCTCTTGGGCCATTCACCCAATATGGGGTTTGTGGGGTCTATACAGAGTCGTTCAAGATTTATGGCCACTTTTTGAAAATATTAGATGCATATTTGACGTTAAGAGACCTTTGTTGAAAATACAATTATTTTTGTGAAATGTTACTTCATCAATAAATAACACAAAAAAGTTAGCAAATCTTGGCTCTCTTTGAATTTGTTGTTATACCTAGTGATAAAAATCTAGTAGGCCTTATTTTTACAAATGAAATTGAACTGCCAAAAATACAAATTTGAACTGTCAAGTAATGTTACTGCTTGAGTTTTGTATTAAAAACTAAGCACAGTTTCTATTGTTAGATGTAAAGATGAATTTTATAATAAACAAGAAATGATCGATATGGTTTATGTGTTAGAAGCAAGTGAAAAGAATTGTTTGTTAGCGATAAGAGTATATCCCAAAAAATATCCCAATAGAAGACAACTACACAAAAGAGCTTTTTAAAGACTTGTGCAACCGTTTGATGAGATGGGAAATGTAGAATATACGAAAATTGATCGAGCCAAACCTGTTTTAAATGAGGAGACCGAGTTAGCGGTAAACTTAAAAATTATAGAAGACCCACATATTGGCTCAAGAAGAATTGCAAGGGAAACAGATGTAAGTAAAATCGCTGTTCTACAAATTCTAGAAAAAAACAAGTATCGTCCATGCCACATTCAACTCCTTCAAGAATTATATGAGGATGATTATCACAGGCGACTAAATTTTTGTCACTGGGCACAACAACAGATGCAGAGAGAGCCAAGATTTACTAACTTTGTCCTATTTACTGACGAAGCAACAATGTCAACAGACATAATTTTCACGACTACGCTACTGAAAATCCCCACTATATTCATACAATTAGTCAAAATAGGTGGGGTGGAGTTATTGGAAATTCTGTCATCGGTCCGCATTTTTTTTTTAAGAAAGGATTTTAGAACACTATTATACCAAATCTCTATTAACGTCCGTGATCAAATATGGTTTATGCATGACGGTGACCCAGTTCACCATACGGATGACATTCATGTATTTTTTAATGAACAATTTCAAGAACGCTGGATAGGAAGAGGAGGACCGAATACATGGCTGCCTAGATCCCCTGACTTGACCAAAATCGACTTTTTTCTTTGGGTCTTTATTAACAATTTAGTCTATCAAACACCTCCGACTACAAACAAAGTGTATTTAATAATATTAATGTTAATATATTAAGAGATGTTAGCGTGCCTTTTGAAAATCGTCTAAATAGTTGCCATTTCGAACATCTAATTAAGTAGGTTGTGGTGTTTTATACGATTTGCTACTTAGTATTGTTTTTTTGATTGTTATAATTTTTTTTATTTTTACATTCTAATTACTTTAGGGTGGACAACCTAACAACTAGCTTAAACTAGTTGTTAAGTGTCCTAGCTAACCCCTAGTTATCCAAACTAATTTAAAACAGGTTTGGCTCGCTCAGTTTTCGTGTATTCTATATTTCCCTTCTCATCAAACCGTTGCATACTCTTTCAAAAGTGCTTCTCGTGTTTTTCTTCTATCAGGATACTTTTCGTGATATAATTTTATCGCTAACAATTCCTCTCACTTGCTCCTAACACATAAATCATATCAATCATTTCATAATAACCACCAGTTTTTATTACTATATCATTGTAATACTATCATTTGTATTTGTGAAATTTTTGGACTAAAACTTTTTTGTTAGTGATAATTTTTTTTGAAGTTTCCATGCTGGTATCAATATTTTTTTTCAAAATAGATGTTGAAAGAAGAACACTTTGCAATATTCTGCCGTAATAAACTGACATGCCCACCCATAATATTTTCCAAAAGTTTCCATAAATCTTGAACGACTCTGTATAGACCCCACAAATTCTATATTGGGTGAATGGCCAAATAAGGAGGAATCTGAAAATATATGATATACAAAGCGTTCCATTTAAATTAATCGAGAAAATTTGCATCCAGGATTTTTATTTACCCTGTATACCGTTATTAAAAAATACTGAAGAAAAATACCGCAGTTGAAAGAAGTTTTTACCATGCTAAAATAATTGATGCTAACACATTAAGAAAAGATCGTCAAATGTACCTTTGATATTTTAGAAAAGTTGCCATAAATCTTGAATGACTTTGTATATAAACCCTATAAACCCAATATTGGTTGAATGACCTAAAAGGTAGTAACTTGAAAATAAAACAATACACAGGGTGTTACATTTAAATAAATATAACTTTAGTTTGTGGCAAAGTTATCCTCATCACTGTATAATCAAATATAATTTTAGGTTGTAACTCTCAGCAAGTCCCTACAACTTTGGCATATTTTTTTAATTCTTATAATAACCGAGTTATTGGACTTGAACCCACTGGTGGACCACCCCGTATGCGGACAAATGAACGAATGAGCGAATAGTGAGTATATAGCAGGCTTATTCGTTGGTGCGATTCGTTAATTCGATTCGTCATTTCATATTCATCACACTATAGATTAATTTTTTATTTAATTCGCTCGAACGGATTTCGTGCATTTCAGTGTTCGACTATACTTCGCCGACCGAAGACAGAATTGCCGTGCAACCTGTCGCACGGACGAACGGGACCGTCTGCACTATACGGACGAATTAACGAATGGACGAATAAACGAATAGTGAGTAGCGGGCTTTATACTTTTCCGGTTTTTGGTCCACCTGCTAAAGAATTTATTATTTCTTTAATCATTCGTAAGTCTTGGGAATTGTGTAATGTTCATATCTAAAAGATTGCTAGGGATGCCTCACTTAGACCCACATTCGATTGATTAAAGCACGACATGAGCTTCATAGGCCTCGATTTACAACCATTTATCATTTTGGATCAACAATAAAGGGACATATAAAATTAAATCAGTTGGCCCTCAGTATAATTTCACATATTTTTGAGAGGTTAATTTATGCCAGTAACATATTTCAATCCATAAGTAACAAACTCGGTTATGACGTGATTTAAAATGTATTTGTAAAACACTAACAGACCATAACAAAAGCACTAAAATTAAATGTGCCATAATAAAAAAGATAAATTTCCCATGTATGTTTGTTTAAAATGCGTTGTACATGTACAAGTTTCCCAAATATTTTTGGTAGATTACTGCAAATTCCGTGTTTTACATAAAACGCCATTCAAAATAAAACAACTACCTACTGTTACAATATTTGGATTATGTCCAACTGAGTATACAGATGTAACAGAAGCCTTGGAAATTTAGTCTATTTAAAAAAGCTTAACAATTATAGAAACCTGAGCGAGCCAGGACAAACGAAATGCAATAAATTTAACCCGTTTTAATAGTTTTTCGAGATGTGTTGGAATCTAGCTAGCAATAATCTTCGTATTGTTGCGGTCAAACTGTCAACGCAGAAAAAATACGAAAAACATCAGTATTGAAAAAAAAGCATTGTCTAAAGTAATCTTCATTTTAGGCGTCCAGAAATCAATGAAATAGTCATAGGTACAGGAATTCTGAGTCATCACTGTTAGCTAAGAAATCATCGACAGTCTTGTTGTCTCATCAATTCTATAACACTAGTTTAGAGTGATGGTAGACACATTTTATCACGTAAGATTTTTGAGTTATTATGTTTTAAGCAAAAATTAATAAATTCGAGTTTCGGTATAAAGTTTGCACTTTGTTTAATACTTGCGCATGGCCTATTCGTATAGGAAGGGGCATCGCCAAAGCCTTGCCCTCCCTGAAATGTCAGATGTTAGTCATAATTGCGGTATATATCAATACGCATGTGGATGTTTCACATGTTGAAGTTGTTAAAGTGAACTATATTGTTGGAACATACCGGGGCGGACGTTTTCAAATTTACGTTTTCCCTAAGTGAGAGAAATTGTGCACAATCTGGCAACACAGCACGGTGATATCTGGAGACGACCCCTCACTTACAAAGTCTTAGTCCACTAAGACTTAACATAACGGAAATGCCCATTAAACCCCCGTGGTCGTGAAAGGGTCAGCTAATTATCGATGAGCCCAGGAACACAAGAATTATTCTAGAACTCCCAACATCCGATGTTTCTAGTAAAAACCAGAGGTACGAAACAGCTTTAAAAGCAGTCGGCCGGCCATCGGATCATCAGTATTGGTTTAGCACGAGTAGATATCAGCGTCTGGGTTTTCAAGAAAGAGCAAACATAATATTAAATATCCGGAAATTCCTAAAGCTAGGCCGGTTTTTCATGGAGAAGATTTACCAATTCCAGCGCAGCGTCCCCGGCAAATCGGGAGGAAGAATTAGATGATGATAAAGCAAAACCAGATACTGTATCAGAAAAGGACGGATCATATTTTCCCACATTTAATCGAGCAAACTGAATTAAATGATCTAGTTCGGGACCTCCACTTATACAAAGAGCATGCTGAACTATTAGGTTCACCATTACAATAATGGAATTTACTGACCACTGGAACCAAAGTTACAATATTTAGGAGCCGTAACCAGGAACTATTCTCGTTTTTTGCTATGCAGAATCTTAAAATACACTTTTTGTACTCCCACTTAAATATTTTTCCTTAAAATTTGGGTGCGGTTAGCAGTGACGAGCAAGAAGAAAGGTTCCACCATATATACTATATACTAACAATGAAGCAACGCAACCAAGGCAGATGTTATCCAGCATTGATGGGAGATTATTGTTGGTTTCTAGCATTTGTAAAAAGTTATCTACAAAAAACTTACTATAAATGTTTTTTCACCTGTATTTTTTCAAATAACACCGGTTATCCTTATTTTGTACAAAAAAACTGATGCATTTTATAACTCCGAATCTATACGTGGCGGATAATTTTGGGTGTTGAATTCGTAATCAAGATTTTTTAAGCTCCTCCGTACAGCCATTGTAACATCCGTTGCAAATATTTTTCGTATTTAAAAAGTATCAATTTTAGAACAGGGCTTGCTGACAGCCTAGGCTGAGGGACGTTTAAAAACGAATTTATAGGAGGCCCAACTGGAACTTGTTTAGTCCCAATCTAATAATTCTTCTGCCATTTATGCTGGAGACTCAAGTAGGTATGTATGGTCGTGCAATGCAATGCACATTGCACACACATTTGCGGCCGAAAATTGGGCGAGATATTTTTGGGAAGCGAAATGCCAATAGTTTATTCGCAGATATGCAAGCTGAGATTCCACAATTAGACTTTTTAGATATTATAAGCAAATTTCAGAAAAGTGGATATGGAATTGAAGTATGAATCTAATGCTAGAGAAATACAACTTCGGCAATTATGTGCTTAGAAAACGAAACCTTTAACTGTTTCATTGAGATATATTTATATTGGCAATGTGAACAGAAGTGCATATAATAATATTTTAAAAAATATATTATTAAATACGTATATGTTTTTTTACACGTAATTATCGGCGAGATGCGGTTGAAAGGAGTGAGGGTTTAATTGAAAATATTAGATAAGATAAATGTTTTTGTTGATTTTTGAGGAAAGTAGGGGTATGAAGTTTAGAGGGCTGAAAATATAGTGTGAAATCATAATTCTTGACGGATAAGAATATATTGTTTCTAATAACATGTTCGTAAATTAGGAAGTGATGAGGTTGACAATATCATGTTGCACATCTTTCCACGACGGCAAGGATCCTAATATATTATGCGAGATGGGGTTGGGAAGGGGTGTAGGAAAGTTAATTGGAAATATGCAGGTTTTTTGTCGATGAAAACACAAATATTTCTATTTTTTTTAAGCAAAAAAAAGCGAGGTAAGGCCGAATATGTGTATTAATTTCTGACGATAAAGCGGGATAGATTGAAGGGGAAATTGGGCTATCATGTAAGATATGAGTATTTCAGAGACTGTTTGACGTCTAGGAGACAAAATTTCGACAAGATTGTTTTTATTTTTTTTTCCTTTATATTCAAACCGGATTATTAGATTGGAATAAAACTGATTGTAGTTAGAATATGAATAGAAATATTTCCCAGTATAACAGCCCATGTATCTATTTAAAAAAATTAACACATTATTTCTTAAAACGGTGAACCGTGTCAACCTTTCGTCAAAATGTTTCAAAAACCATGTAAAAAATTATTTATTTAATTAAATTCAAATTTTGCATAAGTATTAGGTATGATAATTGGGCACGACTCTAGTATGGCGGAACAAAATAGCATCTTAATAAACTTTTTAGAAAATTATATTGTCAAAGTTATCTATCAAATAATTTTGGTAAGAATCTAATATGACAGTGTATGATAAGTAACAAAATTATAATTAATTGATATTTTTCTAATCTGCCAGTCATACCATCAAAGAATAAAATAACCTTACCCACTTCCAATTAACAAAACCATACAAGGCTTAAAAATAAAAAGGTGTCTGGATTCTCATATAGGTACCCAGTACTTAATAGCTTACATTACCCTAAATAGACGTATTAAGTCTGTTTAATTTCACGAAAAACATTGCAAATATCTATCTTTTGCATCTAAATAATATTATACAATCTTTATTAGCGGGAGCCTTGAAGACGCCAAAAAAATTTAAATGTGGACAAGACAATCTACTTGTATGGTACCTAGCACGGTCAAGAGAAGAAGGTTAAAAATCCACAGTACCGTCGTTGTTCTATAATTCATGATCTATTACAGAGAATAGGCAACCAATAATATCTTATAAGAACTCTAAAATGTGTTAATTATTACTACTGGCTTTATAAAGGCAATGTTATAGTCGTTACACAATATTGTTGAGTCTTATTCAAGTCCAAGCCAACATAATTATGGTAAAGCAGGTACTTACTTTGACTGGAAACCTTCAAACTCTTCTTGTTGTTCTGAAATCGATGCTTCAAGGTCAAGATAGGCCCCATAATCACCACCTTTATATAGCTGAAGTGCCGCATCATCCAACTGCAACAAAAAAACCAAATAATAAAATTCTATGTTAGTAATGAATGGGAAAATGTAAGGTTCATTATTGATTTATGTATGTAAATTTTTTGTACCTTGTACAAAATTGTAGGTACTGTTATAAATTTTTTATACGAAATCTCCTCAAAACAATTAATAGTCTGGCTTTAATTTGCTTTGGCCGGTTATCAAAGTCAAGCAACGTCGAGCATTTCTATTATTTGGATAGGTGATCGTTTGTGTACATTTCATCACATGCTGCTGAAATGTAAGAAATGATGAAGTGACAGATTGATTAAATTGATTAGAATCGAGCACTACGCCCGGGGTTGAGCTTTATAAAGAAAGCCAATGATAATACACAATATTCAGTTTAAAATTTTATTTTCACCATTTCTCTCAACATTGGCTGATAAAGCCAATGCTGTCAATAATAAAAATGAAAAGTTTTTGGGTTAAATATGAGGGAAATTCACCACATCGGCCAGAAATGATATTGAAGAAAAACATACGCAATAAAACAATACAAAAAATAATGTTGAAAGGTCTCGGTAACTAGTCGATCATTAAAAAAAATACGTAAATTGGTGCAGTAGAACTCTCTCACGAATTTGCTGAAAAATCTCGCTTAGTGTTTTAAATATAAAGATATCATATTTATTCATACTGTATAAATGAAATAGACAAAATGTTTTTAAAAAGAAGGCTGACGCTGTTGGCCTCGCACATAGCCCAGAGTTGTCAGGCCGGGACGCACTGCATCCGATCGGCTGTTAATGTGCGTTCTAATTAAACAGTTAGAAGTATAAGTATTCTTAAGGGAGCTACGATCCTTCCGGTTTTTCCTCAATATTTTCGAAACCGTTCATACTGAAATTTTGAAACTTGGTATACTGCAAAACGTTTGACGATGAATCAGAATCTGAGCTCAGATTTGACATTTTGATTGTTGAGAAAATTACAAATTTCTACATCGATGGACATAACTGAACTCCTAAGATGCTAGGTAAAGTTTATGGGAACTATACAGAAATTTAATAAGCACGTGGTAGATCTCGTCAAAATAAAGAACTTTCTTCCTATAAAGGTATTCTTTCAGATTCAGGGTAAACATTATAAAACATAATAAAATTTCATACCCTGTATTTCAAGAACAAATATTTTTTTGATACTTCATAGGAAAGTTATTTAACATTAATGTAACTGAGATAAAAATATGGCGTACTTCACTGGGTTTACCAAGTACAAACACTTAATACCAAAGAGTCGTTAAAACGTAAGCAAAAATCCTTTAAGTACCATATGTAGAACGTCAAAAAAAATTACCATTAAAAAATGGGTTTATTTTTACCTTGAGACCGAGCCTTTACCCAACCAGTATAAGTAAGCTTTTGATTAAATTTTGAAATTCTGATTCAGCGTCAAAAGTTTATGCAGAATACCAAATTTCATGATTTCAATATAAACGGTTTCGAAAATAATGAAGAAAATCTGTCTTCGGTTCATTTGAAGGCTCGTAGCTCCCTTAGGAAGTATTTTTCGCCAAATGAACTTTTCTTCATAAAAATACCTGTGAAATTACCCTTTAAATTTTTGACTGAAAACATCCTGTGAAAATTAAAAAAAAATGCTCTTGAAAAGAAACTCTTTGCGAGGTCGAAGTTGGAGTCGAACTAAAAAAAACAATAAACCCGGAACGAAAACACATCTAGAATAATTATTTTAGATTTGGTGATTGGAACTTGACAAAAACCTTGCCATAAGAGCTAATGTGTTAGACCGTTGTGTAACGGTTCTATTGCACAGTGGAGTCAATGGGAATACATTTCTTCTTATAGCACCGTCTTTTTCAAATTTCTCCGGGGTCTTTAAAGATAAAGGTATCGGACCTGAGATATTTATTATCAGCAAGAGACCTCATTTTATGGACATATAATATACAGGGTGTTGCCTTGTTGTATGTATGTTGGGTCTGCTACACATTTTGGGATATATATATATATATATATATATATATATATATATATATATATATATATATATATATATATATATATATATATATATATATATATGTATATTTTTATATCTTCTAAAAGTAAGCCAATATTGGGTATGGCGAATTATAAGGAAAGACCTCGTAAGTAGGATGGAAAGGTTTAAGCGGTTATGAAAAAATGAAAATTATATGCGTATATACATTTCTAAATATAACTTTCATTTTTAATTATTACAAAATCCTCGCTTTAAATTTAATATTTTATAGAAACTTGACTGAAAGCAGGAAAAGTCTATCTTTATTACCGATCTTGATATAATGGTGAATGTAAAATATTAATATATTTCAGCCTTTCAGATTTACTGAAGAACAATCTAGATTGAAGAATAGTACTACATAACTATTCAGCATTGAACATTGAATTTTATTATTCAAACAAATATACATATAAAGGGCAATCAGTATGGTAATAGGTCCTAAACTACAAGGGACTTAATGCTTTTAATAAAAAAAAACATATTGTCAGACGAACACAAAATCGTACTATTGGCACTACGATAATTTCTGTAACTAGAATGGAGTGCGGGTTTCTCCTTTTTTTGCCTGTTTTTCTTCTTTGCCCTTTCAAAAAATTATTTACACATTATTGGTAATATTTAGCTACTTATTGATATTTCGAAAAAACAATTTCAGACTAACTTGAAATTCCACAGGTAGCCTGAAAATCACGCATAAAATGCTTATCCTAATTTCTAGAGCTAAGACAACACACACATGCCAAATTGACAGCACATGTTTCTAGTCTCTTGCCAATGCCATTACTCAAATCTTCTGCAAATATTCCTTCCCACAGGTGTCGATTTTCAACGTCTACGTCTAAAGCGGAAGCGATTTTTGCATAATTGTAGGTAGTGAATTAGGTTCATTCCTAACTTTTTGCTTTAATAAGTTTTACTGTTTTCACCGAAGCAAATGCACAAAATATTACCTTTCGAATCAAAAAGGTTAGTTCTTGTAGCACTTTATATTAAAAATTCCTTTGGTATCTTCGCCGACGGTGTACCACAAAAGCTAAGGTAGGTAATTAAATAAGTCCCAGGTTTCCAGTCTATTCATACACATCTATTTAAAGTATCATAGAACATGGGGGCTTTTCGCACCAGTTGCAACAGAAGAATAACGACTGGTAATAGCCAGTTTAAAGTAACATTAGACGATAACCTTTTCTACTCTGCATCTACTCGTTTTACTTGAGAGTAATACGTTATAGGAGTACAATTGAACGTAATGGAGTAGTCTCTGCAAGGTTCAAGATGGTACAGATACTTAAAAGTTGTAATTTAGTAAACAGATAAGAAACAGTCACTTTAAATAATTACTATTATGTTACGAAAAAGAAATGACGACCTTGGAGTCAATTCCGTAAGTAGTTGCTTAGCAGTAGTTATTATATAATTACTTTACAGGGAAAATTACTATAAAGTATTACTCGCAGTAACAAATACATACATAATACTTAAAAACGTTTAACCCAAAGTGTTTATTGATATATAGTAAGTTTATTAGTAACAAATACGTAAAAACTCTTAAAGGGAAGTAGTGGGAACAGTCATAGCTACTTTAGTGCTAGCTGGGAGACTGTATTGACGCTCGACATTTCCAGGATGCTCAATATAATTTGAATTTATTTTTTATTCCAGGGCTTAATAAATGATCCATGGTTAATTAAATTTATTTTTATTCTGTAGAATGTGTATACTAAATCATCTTCTTCCGAAATAACTTCATAAGCAAATGTAACCTATGAGAGGTACATTTACGTTCAAACCTATTTAGAAAAAAATGTATACCTGTTAAGATACAAAGCTGCGGCCTCTTCAGGGTTTTCATTGCATTTAATAAAACAAACTAAAATGTCTTATTTCTCTAGTAATATTAGCTTTCCTTTTGTGCTTAAACTGGCCTGTATATTGTCGTATCACGTACCAACATCTAGAGAATATCAACAACATGTTTTCATCATCAGCATCGTGTTCTGATTGATTGCAAAGGATTTACCTGTGCGATATATAAGTTGTTATAGCATACCAGGGTACAATGTTGCTAATTCTACGTTTTGCCTAAGTTAAGGGAAATTGTGCACAGTCTGGTAACACCGCATGAGGTGTCTGTGGATGACTTCCCATCTACATCTCAACTCTCTAGGGATTAAAATAACGGATATGCCCATTAAACTCTACATAATCCCAAATTTCGACATACCCCGTAGTCGTCAAAGTGTCAGCTCCTTACCGAAGGGCTCTTGTATACAGGAATTATATTATGTCGTCGCTTCGAGTATTCTCTATACCGATGTTTCTAGAAAACACCAGATGTTCGAATCGGGTATATATAAGCAGCTAGCCGGCCATCGGAGGATCAGTACTGAATATATGAGCGAAGTTTAAAAAACGTATGTGGTGAAGAAAACTTATAAGTTTTATTTTGGGTGCAAAGTTGGCGATCAAGACAAAATTGAGGCTAGCAAAATTTGCTGTCAGACTTGCTCAATCAAGAACCTTACCGGGATGTTAAGGGGTAGTCACAAGTCCATGAAGTTTGGAGTGCCAATGATTGCATAGTATAAACTGTTTATATCATCTGCTGATGATGCTAACTTGGTTAGCGAAACGAGCGTCCAGAACGTAACAAGTTGTGGTGTAGTGTGGTTAGAACTCTTGTATTTTGATTTGTGTAATATATCAAAAATGACAGGGCAACAACTCCATACTAGTTAGTAAGGCAGTTGCGAAAACTAGACATCCTGTATTATAAATACTTAATAACTTACTATACCAATTTCCGTACGACTGAGGAATAAAACTTACTTTCATTAGTAAACCATAAGATATAAGGAAGTACAAAAGAACGCTACTCAAAAACAATACTATATACCTATTAGTTTCATAAGCCTTTTAGGTATCTGATTGGAAAAATATTACCGTTTAGAGCTTACTAGTTAAAAATATTACCTAATGAATCTTTTTTATTCCTGGTAACTCGAAAACTAACTGTTTTCCTGGATTCCACTTAAAAAGGCAATAGAACGATATTACTTAGAGATCAAAGAAATGTTTATTTCATATTCCGCATTTTGTTTGAGTCATTACAAGGCATTTCTCACGACTTTTCTCAGTATTGTTTCATGTTCAGTGTGCAAAATATAACAGGTTCTCTATCAAATAGCATATTTTATGAGTAATACAGTTAGTCTTTAGCCATAGTAATTTAGCATATTAGGAACTTTAAGTTGTAAAATTCGCAGTGTTTAGATTTGAGATATGTATTAATTAATTTCAGCAATTGCTTTTTTTGCCGAAAAAAGTAATTCTTAATAAAGTAGTTTATTATTTTTTGATGAATAAGACTGGAAAATGCTCTAAATTTCAAGTGAAAACTCTTCTCGTCACAAATGTTTCTGTTTATCAAGAAAGGTGAAGTATGAACCAATTTAATTCCGCACGTAATTATTTAATAAGATATACAGGGTGTCACACTCGGTGTCCCATGTAAATTGCAAGGATTAAAAAAAATTAAATACATTTTCATACTTTAATTTGAATTTTTTAAATATATAATCTTGATTTACCGGGTGTCAACGAATCTATTAGACTTCTAGAGTATTAGATGCATCAAAATGAAATTTGGTATAGGCAAACGGCATATAACGGATTTCTGCATATTTTTCACTTTCCAGATACTTTTGACTTCACTGGAAATGGCTTTCAAAATTTTAAATGGAACCTCCTATATATTTTTATACTTTCGTATTCCTGAAACAATTCTGGATCAGTCTGTGACATATTCAAAACTTATTTTTTGAGCCACTTTTAATATGCATTTAGGCGGCCATGATCGCAAACAAAATAGTCTAAGGGCCTCAGATGATATTAGAAAAATATACTACCGAAGTTTTAGTGACTAGTATTACAGACATAAAGTACTTATATTATCATGCAGTGTACTCTTTATCAAGTATTCTTTGTAAAACAAAATAGTCATATAAGTAGCGACAGTGGCCTACGCTTCATAAGCCACGTAAAACTTTATTAATTTTCGCTAAATTTTTAGTTAAAACATCATATATTCAAAGTAAAAAAGTGTATATATTATGAATATTTGGAGAATGTCATAAAAATTCGAGAAATGCACCTGCGTTGTATGCTCAGAATATCCCAACCGGCGACATACAGCCCATCAGTATTTCCTTATCTTGTCAATCGTTCTATACAAGAAGAAAATCGAGAGGTTGAAGAGACGTTTAATATAAATTAAGAGACGTACTTGCTGTGGTTGAGGTTGATAAAACTGTGTCTTTAAGAAAAATTGGTCAAGAACTGCAGATAAGAAGAATACTCAAAAGAAACCGATATCAATCATTTACACGTCAGTTGCACCAACATGTGTATGCTGACGACGGCGACAGGTTGTGTGATTGGTGGCTCCAACATCATATAGCAGACCCAAATTTTATCAACTTAAAATAATTTCCGACGAATCAAGATTTACGAATAATAGTATGTTTAACAAACAAAATACTCGGTACTGGGCCCAACAGAATCAACATCAAATGAAAGAAGATAATTTTCAAGAAAGGTTTGGCATATAACTCAGCTTTATTTCTCGCAGTTTTAATCCAAATATTAATACCATATCTATAATATATATAATAATAACTTTTTCTGTATTTCGCTTAGACATATTTAATGTATGAGTTTATTTTTAAACCAATCGCAAATACATTAGTATTATTAGATACGCCAAAATTTTTTTTTCAGAAGTTCTTTTCTGACATCATCTGAGGTCCTTAGATTATTTTGCGGGCGATCACGGCCACCTATATGCACTATTAAAGTGGTCCTGAAACAAAATTAAATGGGATTAAAAACTTTTAAAAATTGTGATTCCAAATTGTCTCAGGAATCTGAAAATATAAAAACATAGAACAGATTCTATTTAAAATTTCCAAACCGGACCCAATTCCGGTGAAAAATGTACAGGAACTCTCCTCTTTATATACAATTTACCTATACCAAACTTCATTTTGATACATCTAAAAGTCTAGAAATTATGGTTTGTCTTGACACCCGGTATATAGAAGGTAAGTTTTCCTTGCCTTAACCAGGTATCAAATTTTTTCATTTTAAATAGGATAGCCTGTATATTATTCCCTTGCATCGTCACACATAGCCAAAATCCATTGGACCCCTTTCTCACCACTAACCTAGAGCCTTATCAGTTTTCTATTTCCGCTCCTCTGGATTCCTCCATGCCATCTCGTACTATTTGGTACTATAATTCCACTTACTGGGATGGGTTGCGCAATTTCTGCTCTTCCTTTACTTGGAATAATGTTTGTTCCTCTACCAACGATCCTTCTGAGATCTGTTGATCTGTTCACAAATCTCGGATGTAATCCAATTAGGTATATAACCCTTTATAGCACATGCTATTCAGATTTCAAAACCTCATAAAAATAAACCTTGGTTTTCAAAACCCTGCGATAACGCCCGACTAGGGAAAATCCGAACCCATAACAATTTTCTCAAGAACCTTACTTCAGAAAATGTACAGGCCAAAAACGAGGCACGAAATCATTACAATCGCATAATTCTCGAAGCCAAAAATATCTTCAATATACACATCAATGGTGAAGTTCTTTCTTGCGAAAATAAGAGACAATCATCCCAGCTAGCACTAAAGTAGCTACAACTGTTTCCACTACTACTCTTTAAGAGTTTTTAAGTATTTATTACTAATAATCCTACTATATATCAACAAAAACTTTGGGTTACACGTTTTTAAGTATTATATAATATGCACTTGTTACTGCGAATAATACTTTATAGTAATTTTCCATGTAAAGTAATTATATAATAACTACCGCCAAGCAACTAATTAAGGAATTGACTCCAAGGTCGTCATTTCTTTTCCGTTATATAATAGTAGTTATTCAAAGTTACTGTTTCTAATCTGTTTACTAAATTACAACTTTTAAGTATCAGTACCTTCTTGAACTTTACAGAGACTACTCCATTACGTTCAAATGTACTCCTATAACGTATTACTACAGAGTAAAACGAGTCGTTGCAGAGTAGATAAAGTTATCGTCTTTAAACCGGCTGTTACCAGTCGTTATTCTTCTGTTGCAACTTCGAAATAAGAACTACAATAATTATTTACTACAAGTAAACTATGACCTCTTGTACTTGAGGTTCCAGAGACAGGGGGCATTGGTACGAGATTCGGTCGGGGATTTTATAAGGACAGTGGCAACAATAGAGTAACCAATTTTTGATTGGTTCGGCCATATTGCTTATTGCTGCTAAAATCGTCTTGTTTACTTTTTGCCTACGTGGATTTCTTATGAGGTTTGTTGTTTTAGTGTCCCATTTTATTAGTTTTTGTGATTATTAAAATGACTATCGATTTAAACAAGAAGTTCTCTCAGCCATTGGCCATATGGAGAAATGTATTTAAGCCTGGTTCACCTGTTGTTACTGTTACCTGACCGTAAATGTCTTAACTTTAAGTTTACTACAAGAGAAGTTATTAAATATTGCACATTATATATTTTGGTTTTATTTTGCTGTAAAAGACAATATTGTTTCATGTCTTAGCGTATGTTTTACTTCATTCAGCACCTCAATTTAAGGTAGAACCTCTCTAAGATTAGCATAAAAGAAACTTTATTTTGTAGGCCTTCTTCATTACATATTACATTACTAAATGCACTTGGCAGAGAACTCTCATTAATCGCTTGCACAAACATTGTTATTTGATAGAAATCTAAATGAAAAAGTAAGTTTGTACTAGATAGTTCGAATGTATTATTAAAGTAAAACATTTACATAACACGCTGACAGATGTTGCCAATATAAAAGTAGATTAATTTAGTCATATTTTGCGAAAAACTAACGATAATATGGGTGCCCCCATTTAAACCTTCAGAAATTTTGCATCAACTTGGCGGGTGGACTTCGATTGTCTCCTTTGTCCTTCTAAAGTCATTGTAATTCGGTTTACAACTATTAATTAGTTGTGTATGTGTTATGTTATCGTCTACGAGTAATAAGTTAAAATGGTTCACAATGGCCGTCACTCAGCCACATTTTATAAAAAATTCAAAATATCACAACTTGGTTATGTCATACCTGAATAAAACAACCTAAAGCGGTATTTTAAGGAAACAAAAAATAAAAACGAAACAAAGGGTTATGGTTGTGATAGATGGCAAAATTATAGTAGTGACTCAAATACCATGACATAAACTCCCCGCATACTACAACACAACGCATTAAATTTTAAAGAACCGGCGAGATGTTCCCAAATCGTAACCGCTTGGGAATAATATACAGTACAGGTTTAATAAGAACTTCAGTGTAATTGGGTATAAGTGACAGTTGCGTATTTAAAGAATCCAAAACTATAAAACGTATGGGAGCAGTTGTAGACACTTGATGTTAAGTAATTTTCTCAGTAAAGAAATGGCAGCCAACCTAAAAGTTAAAGTCCAATACAACGCCATTGTTTATTTTCATTTCCCCTATAAATATTTAGCTATGATGTTTGTTTTTGTGGGTATAAAGATCAAAAATGCAAACAAATTAAACATTACGTTAAAAAAAGAATCACTCTTTATAATAAGATATTTAATGATAATTTCTATTTAAACCAAAGCCAAAAATTACATTTTTGAGATTTAAATTGGCCAATATATTTGACCAAAATGTATTGGAAATTAACGAATTTTAAAGGCACGTAATTTTTTTACGACTATTATCAGCATATTCACCAGAGAAATTGCCTACGTTTTAATTTTAGGTCCTTAGCATAGCCAGAACACTAAGTGAAACGCAAGGATCCTACCTCAAATACCAATAACGTATTCTATACGCTCTATACCGTATTCCCAATTTGAGTGTTTGTAGTCGCCATAACTGTTTTGTTTGTATTAAAACGAACCATACATATTTTTAAAACGGACTAAATAAAGAGAGAAATAAGGAAGTAACAGTTACATGTTATTCACGAAATAGTTACCCTAAAATTGTTCCCCATTTTGGTAATGACTACGTAGTCTCAGCTTAAACAGAACATGGAGACACCAAGTTTAGGTTACTTCAATGAAAATACTTGTGATAACATTGAAGTATTCATCACTAAAAGGGCTACTTGGGAAAGTTCTTTCTTGGCAAAATCAGAGCCAATCATGTTGGTCGCTTGCCAAAAATGTTAATTAAAGCTTGTGCAAAAACTTCTTTTCTACTTTAATCCCTCCCCTTCACTTCCCCTTTCCATCAATACCAGCTTTGCCATACAATATGCACGAAATTACCTTTAAGGTTAAAAAGATACGACATATTCTCAAAGCACTTAATACCAAAAAGTTCTCGGACCTTGATGCTATTCCGGCCATAGTCCTAAAAAGGTGCGCTTTTGAATAGGCCCCTATCCTCACCAAGTTATTTCAAGTGTTCTATTAGAAAGCCATTTTTCCTAAAAACTGGAAATCTGCTCAGGTACAGCCTGTTCCTAAAAAGGGCTCCAAAACTCTTCCTACTAACTACAAACCCATATCCCTCCTCCCAATTATTAGTAAGGCAATTGAGATAATGGTCTTTTAAATTATCTTGAAAGGTATAAATTTATACAATATAGGCAATACGGCTTCCGCCACCAAACATCCACCGCAGATCTTCTTACCTCCGTTAGCTACAACTGAGATAAGACTATCGAATTCGACGGAAAAGCCCAAATTATTGCCCTCGACATATCCAAAGCATTTGATCAAGTCTGGCATGATACACCTCTTAATCAACTTCCTGCCTATAATCTTCCTCCAAAATTTTGTTCTTGGATTGCCAGTTTTCTCTCCAACAGAAGTATTTCGGTTTCCATTCATCAAACTTTCACCAAATCAACGCAGGCGCCCCACAGAGTTCAGTGTTGTCATCTACCCTATTCCTTCTACACATCAATGGCCTGCCATCTTCTACCAACAATCCTATTCACAGCTATGATCACGATCAAAACTCCACTCCAATATAGAATTTCTCAAACCTGCCTCCAAGACTAAAATTGGTGATAGGCGTAGGGTAATAACTTTATCCAAAGACCTCATATAATCGTAGAATGGAGACCAAAGGACCTTGTCTAGTTTAATGCCACTACGACACAATCTTGTTTACTACCTCACAAATCATCTCCCAATATCCACACCATTCAAAGGAATAATCAAATACTGGAAGCCAAAGATTCCTTCAGCCTTGTCGGTATCCCTTTTCAGAAAGGTCTTCGCTGGCATGATCACATCACCTCAATTGCGACAGCAGCCGCGAAGAATTGAGTTTTCCTTCCCGAGCCCGAAAATACTTTTCTTCTGCCAACCTGTTTACCCTTTACACTTCGCAAATCAGACCATGCCTTGAAGATTGCTTGCACATATGGGAACCAGCTTCTCCTTCAATTCTTAATATTCTTGACTCTGTCCAAAGAAGAGCTATTCGTCTGATTGACGATCCAAACCACACAAGGACGCTTGCATTACTAGAGTATCGTTGAATCGTGGGCGATCTGTCTCTGTTTCACAGATACTACCATGGATTCTGTTCTGTTCTCCATAGTCAATCATGCCAGGGAGACACATGCATCCCTTCACAGTCCAACTGTAAAAACCAAGGACCTCCCACCTTGTTCGCTCTTTTATTCCCAGAGTATCCAGATTCTTCTCCTACTCTGCAAGTCTTTAAATCCCGCATCAGTAAACTTTTCCTGTCTTTATTTAAAGTACGGTACTTAGTACTCAGAACTTCGGCCTTCGTGGTCTGCTCATGGATAAAAAAACGTGGAAAACAGATATCAGCTCTGGTGGTCAGCGCTGATGATCAGTACTGACCGTACATTCCATGTGAAACGGCCCTAAAGATCTAGCCACTACGCTAGGACAGCCTTCATTCCGAAATTTTAGTGAGTAACCTCTTAAGCCACCGGTAATTGGCAACTGCAGTATTGTTTACTTAAACTTATAACTTTTAATTCTTGATTTATAACTTCAAAATTGCATATTGTCTGCTTTTTCTTTTAAAATTTTCTTACCTTCAAATGCACTTTAAAAAAAATCGCTTGTATGTTTTTTTTTAAACACATTCGCGAATGTACTGTATATTATATTAACAGATGACGTCACAGGCGTTGTTACGGAATTATGATTCAACTGAATGTTTTATATTGCCAGATGATTTCACATGTTATATTTAGTTAAAAAGTGATTAATAATTGAAAATTTTTATAAAATGCCCAAATTTCAACCACGCAGATTTAAGAGATGTTATTTTTCTACCTTTGATTAATCACAACCCATAAAACTGTCAAGCACCATGCCCACAGTAAACTAGAGATTGGTTTCTGTAAATATTTATAACAATTAATACTTCTTCAGTGCATATAATTATTATTTCACAATGTGAAAAGATTAGTGGTCCATTTGAGTTGTATATATTGTTATGATTTAGGATTTAATTAAGATTAAAGAAGTCGTCCATATTAACTCAAAGTGACTAGTTATAGGATTTAAAATAAGAAAAACAAACTCTCAAAGTCTAAGTCTCAGTAAAAATACAAATTTTTATTTTTAATTTAGGCAACATGTTTCGCCCAACCGAGCATCATCAGGCCTACAAGTGAAAAATAAACTTCTAATTTCGCTACAATAAAATAGTAAAATTAAATTAAAATACCTTAAAGACGACAATAAATAAATACACAATAAATCTAACAAGCACATGACAATGTTGACAAACAGACTGGCATGAATCAGAGATGAGGTTAAACGCTGTTAGCAACAGGACAAAGTGGGGATATATCATGTAAACATATTATTTGATCTTATTAAATATCAATTTGGTTCAAAATTAAAAATATCGTCTACACAGGTTAACAATGGACTCTTTTTAGCCCTAGTTATTTCCATCTTTTGAAACATTGAAAACTACAGGTCAGAATGTTCTCTTTTATGTTTCTTTTTAATTTTGTTACTTATTTGATTTTTAGATATTTTTATGAATATTAAGCAGTGTTCAGCAAATGCAAATAACGGGAACGAAAACTAACGAGTATTCTTTTGAAATACCTGCGTCTGTATAGGTAGGACACGTGTGAGGTGGTTTAACTAAACAAAACAAACTGTCTCCTTACAAAATCTAAAATGGTTTACATACATTTAATACAGTGAAACCTCCCTAACGGACACCTCCGAACAATGGACACCTCTGCTGAATGGACAATTTTGAAGTCACCGACCGTCAGTATATGTATTCCAACGAACACTCTCAACAACGGACACGGACAGTAAAATTTGGAACATTTTTAATAAAAATAGTAGAATTCACCTCCTCAGAACGGAAAGATGTTCAGATAATTTTTGAAAAATCCATATTCAATGCCGGTATTTTTATTGCACATTATGGTAATATTTAGATCTATGCTAATCCAGTACGCGGAATAAAACAAACTTAGTGTTAGAGTATTAGCCGAAAAATTCTGTGTAGGTAAATCTCAAATTAGTGATATTTTGAGAAACAAGAGCGATCTTAACAAGTGATTCGCCGAGACCGGGAACATGAAAGAGAAAAAGAAATTTGCGAAAACTGAGGGTGCTGCTATAGACCAAATTGTCTACGACTGGTTTTGTAAAGTATGCTCCAAAAACATTCCAATATTCCGTACAATAATAAAGGAAAAATCAGAAGAAATTGCGAACAATCTAGAAGTTGATGGTTTTAAAGGATCAAATGGATGATTAGAGAACTTCTGTCAACGTCATAATATCTCTTTCAAATATATCTGTGGCGAAGCAGCGGCTGTAGACTTGATTCAAGTCACTGATTGGCCTACGAAATTATGTGCTATTATCAAAAACTATAGAGAGACATTTATAACGCCGATGAAACGGGACTCTTTTTCCGCGCCTTGCCAAATAAAACTTTTTCTTTAAAAGGCTGGAAAGCGTCCAAGGAGAGACTCATTATTTTACTTTGCTCCGCTATGAGTGGAAAAAAAGAAAATGCACTGGTGATTGGAAAAAGTAAAAAACCTTGTTGTTTTAAAGGATCAAGCGCGGAAAAATTGCCACTTGAATGGTACTATAATAGAAAGCATGGATGATAAGGGATATAATGTCGGATTGGTTGATGAAATTTGACCGAAAAATGCAAAGGCAAAACCGAAATGTACTTTTATTTTTGGATAATGCTGCATCTCATCCAAAACTGGAGTTAAAAAATGTTATAATAAGTTTTTTACCGCCAAATACGACATCACCTTGCCAGCCATTGGACCAGGACGTGATTCAAAATTTTAAAAACCACTACAGAAAGTTGTTAACCAAGCGACTTTTGTCATCCATGGAGTATTCTGAATCTACCGAACAATTGGAGAAATCCATAAATGTTGTAAGTGCCTTGATTTGGATTGTTGCTGTACGGAAAGAAGTCCAATCCAAGACTATCAATAACTGCTTCCGCAAAGCTAGATTCGACGAAATTCTCGAGGAAAACGTTGACTACGATAGTGAAGATGATGTGCCATTATCGGAATTATGTAGAAACATCAATGTATTCTCTTCCGAACTTAACTTCATATTCAGAGATTGATGAAAGTTTATTCACGGAAAAACCTAACATAAGTGTACGTGAGTGCATCAGTAAATTTCAAAATAGTGAGAACGGTCAGATTTCATCTGACAGTGATGATGAAGAAATTATTTCTTCCAATATTAAGAACATTAAGGAAGCACATAAAATGTTAAGGGATATTGAAAACGTTTGCATGTTGAGATTCTGTTTTAGGGGAAAAAATCACAGAAGTTGCGTTTAAAATAGAATCTCAAATTATTAAAGACAAATTAAATTAGTTTAAGACAAACAATACTTGATAAATTAAATAGAAACTTTTTATAAAGTAGAACTGTATCAAACTGTATATGTAGGTAGTATAATATTTAATATTAGGTAGTACATTTTTATTGTATGCATATATGTACAGTAGTGGAAAAAAGTAGAGCAACTTTTTAAAAATCATAATATTTCTCTTATAACTAATACAAATGTATAAATACTATGCCAAACTAAGCACACGCTGTAAGCAAAGATATTCTGATAAAAAAATATTGGAATGTATATCTCCTAGCGTTTTGATACTGATAAATATTTTTAATGCTGGAAAAAAGTAGAGCAACTTTAGCATTTTAAAGTGTATTTTATTTTATTGTTGTCGAAACAAGCAAGTAGTGAAGATTTGATTTAGTAGCAGTATGCCTCGTGGAAAATCTGTGTCAATGGATATTAAAGTTTCCTATTGTAAACCTTTTTAAAAATGGTGAAAAAGCGGCTAATATCACCAAAAGGTTTTCTTTGAATAAATCTATTGTGTACCGTGTTTTAAAGAGGTTTCGTGAATGGGGAGGTCTTTCTGGAAAGAAAAAGTCTGGGAGACCAAGAAAAACAAGCTCGTATGAAGATAAGGAAATTCTAAAAATTGCTAAAAATGACCATTTTATTGGGTCTAACAAAATTAGAGCTCAAATTTTAGAAACTATCGGGGTTCACGTGAGTTCCAGGACAATAAGAGGTAGATTAATTGAGAGCAAATTATATGGCAGAAGAGCAGCTAAAAACCGTTACTGTCAGCAAAAAACCGACGAGCCAGATTAAACTTTTTCCAAAACTCATTTGCACTGGTCAGAGTCTGAGTGGAAAAAAGTTATATGGAGCGACGAATCAAATTTAATTTATTTCAGAGTGACGGTATGACTTATGTAAAATTTCGAGAATTTTAAAAATTTCCATTGATGTCATAAATTCTCAAAATGTCCTTTAAATTCTCAACCTTTTGTGAATATTCTCAGAGAATATTTCATTTTTATATATTCTCGAGAATTATATAACACTACTTACGTAGAACCAACTAGTGACTAGACTACAAACAAATAGCTTTATTACTTATGTATTGGTATTATCGGGCTTTCTTCTTAAAAACTGCAGCATAGAGCCTTTTAACTCAGCGGAGTCAACGGTTAAAATAATCCTTTTTTGTTTTTCCCGACGATATGCCGCCCCCTACTTTTTAGTAACTCGATTCCTTACTCTATCATCGATTCATCAAACTAACTAAAATTGCTAATCGCTAATGCTATTTGCAAATTCAAGCCTAAGCGTCGATTCATCGACCAGCACAAGCACTTGCACTGCACAGGCAAAACACAACGCATGGATAAAAGTTTATTGATATAATTTTTTACTAAATGTTGTTTTAACGTGTTATTGGTTTTATATGATATTATTATAGATTAAATGTTTCTAATTGCAAAGAAAAATAAATAAGAAATGTCATCGATCTATAGTGTTTTTATTTCGTTCTTATTCTGTATAATACTAAATGAAAGTTTATATTTTTTTACAAATCTGTAACTATTTACTAAAAGCATTCAATGAGAAGCCATTATTTAAAGCGATTTGCTTAATAATACCGAGTTCACTAGTGAAAGAAATCTTAGAAAGTAGTAACTTGAAAAGTCTATATAAGAAGGAATTGAGTGCTGAAAACTTGTGAAAAGAAGGGCAGTTAGAAAATCTTGGATGATATTATCAGTCGATTCCTTTACACATCAAAATTAATCTTATTATTGTCTCTTGTTAAAAAGAGAATTTTACCATTATTTTCTATCTCAAAGTTGAAAGTTGCCGGTTCGTGTAGCAAATTAACAAAATGTAAAAAAAGAGAATTGATCACTGCTGTTCCAAATAAAAAAAGTATCATCAACAAATCTTTTATAAGCTATTGTTTATCAAAAGAGATGCTATTCATTATGCGTTGTTCTAACTGATTCATAAAAATTTAACTTAAAAATGGGGAGAAGCAAGATCCCATTACCAGCCCCGTACTTGGACCGAAAATCCGGTTGTTAAATTTTAAAAAATTCTGTTCTATATTAATTAATATATGGTTTAAAAATTAAAAATGGTCACATATAACAAATTAAACTAATGAATCACGACCTAAAATCAATTGTACTCAGATGTAAACTTCTGTAATAAGATGAGCTATACTATGCCTCTTGACTAGTCTTGACGATACTTTCACATCGAAACAAAAAAAAAGGCTACTTAAAACTGTCCGGTTCAGAAGAAAAGAGCAAATAGAAAAGATTGAATTAAGGAAACCTCAATTTTTGTTAAAAAATCATAGACAAGAATAGAATCAAAGAGGAGCAACTAACAACAAGGAAACGTGTGAAACCATATTAGGGATCAGTAAGCGGGTGTTCGGGAAACCGTCTGAAGAGATAATACAAAAAACATTTAACTTTTTCCACAAACATTGAAACACTTGATGAGATACGTCGAATTTATTTTTTTTCTGTATAGATACACTATTTCCCACCTTCCAGTATACCCTAAAGTTATAAAAAAAAACGAAAACATTTTAAAAATAAAAAGTTTATTTTTTTTTAAATTATGAAAGGCGTCTAATTTGTTGTATTGTTTATATATAAAATCCTTTAAGACTATACAGGGTGATCCAAGGGGGTAAAGCAACTTTTTATAAGAAAAAAACGACATTATGACAAATATATTATGTTTTTTGTATATAAACCTCTGACTTACATAACATATATCGGGAAGTATGTACAGAGTGTCCCATTTTGGGTACTTTTGCGGGGTATCTCACTTATTGTTATAGATAAAAAGGTTTTTCGCGACAGTATGCTTCTTTTTCATAAAACTAGAGATGCCATTAACAAAATTTTCATAGCCCTTTTAGTTTTTCAAATACAGGGCTAAATTGAAAATGTTACATTTTCAGGCACCCCTAACTTTTCCCGTAGAACTCAATTCCGCCTTCGGAATTAGTACACAGGGTCAGGTCGAAAAGTTATCGGATCCTACTTTATTTATTTAAATGGAACACCCTGTATATTTATCGACTATAAATATTGTCTTTTTTTACCTTTTCAAAAATATATTACAGTATGCACTTTTCTCAGAAGCACGCAAATAAATGACAATTTTCTGAAATTAAATGCCTAATTTAATTGTAGACTATGGCTATTGTTTATGACAACAAACAAAAATAAACGTCAAATATTCGTCTTTTTGTGGGTTTTTGGATCAACTTTTGGTTTATAAAGCAGTTTATAAACGTTCTTTTGGTATTTTTATTTAATTGATATTTATCAATTTCTTCGAATAATCTATGTTTTGATACAGAGTAATGAAAATTCTGAAGAAGCCTCGGAATTATATTTTCAAAGGTAAGAAGCTATTATGGCTATGAATATCTGTATTATCATTATAACGGTTATTCCAGAACAGCTCAAAAATATTCCATTAGCCCAGTATAAAGCTGTTTACCTACAGCAAGATGGTGCCTTAAGTCACAACTCTAAGGGAATTTCTTGATAATAACTTTCCTCAAACGGACCTTTTAGATGGCCTACATGATCTCCAGATCACTCAATTTTAGATTTTTTTTGGAGCTATATATAAAATGAAGTATATAAAACACTATATGACGCCATAGCAGAACTTCGAGAGGCAATTCATTTAGCCTTTCGAAATTTGCGAATGAGACCTACGCTTCTTTTTAACGCTATTCAAAGAATTACAAAAATGTGCCAATTTTGCATTAGAGAAAATGGTCGTGAATTTAAACATACCTTTAAAAATTTGTTTTTTTTTTATTTTCTAAATAATGTTATTTTTTGTGTTTGTTATATTGTTACTTTATGCTATAAAACTGCTGTTACAAACTTATTGTTATTAAAAAATTCCATAGGTATATTTTTATATAAGAAGATACCTATATGCAAGGTATCCAATTCTTCGTTAGACATATGTAACTTTTAAATGTTTATTATTGTTATCCATAGCCTACTATTAAATTATGCATTTAATTTCAAAAAATTGTCATTTATTTGCGTGTTTCTGAGAAGGTAAAAACAAGACATATTTTATAGTCTATAAATATACAGGGTGTCCCATTTAAAAAAATAACTAACTTTTTGTCTTGATACTGTATACTAATTTTGAAGGCGGAAATGAGTTCTAAGGGAAAATTTATATAAGAAAAAGTTTTCACATTTTGTGTATGTTAAAAACTAAAAGGGCTATGATAATTTTGTTAACGCCATTTTTAGTTTACGAAAACGTAGCACACTGTCGCGAAAACTGAAACTTTCTATCTATAAAAATAACTGACATACCTCGCAAAAGTACCCAAAATAGGACACCCTGTACTGTATGTCAAAACGCATTTTTAGTACAGATTTTCGTTTTAGTTAATTCAATAATATTCGATAGTACTGCAGAATTAGAGGTGATAGTAAACAGTGTTAAGGTAAATATTGGTAAATTATTGTATCTATTGTATATTAGCTTGAATTATTACTCTTTAATTTTAAAATGCAATTTCTCTAAGGACTTTAGAATAAACTTATCGTTTTAAAGTTAATTTGAAAAATTGTGGTTGTACTAATTAGTTATTGCGGTGACTTAGTCCTTCTTTAAAAATAAACCTGATGAATCCAATCACTAAAATGTAATAGCCAAAGAGCCCTTTTATTTTCGATTGACCACCCAGTAAAATATTTGAAATAAAACCCTCACAAGTTAAATTTTTTTTACGGAACTAATAACCTCTTTTCTATTAAATATTTAATTGAATGCTTTGTGCCAAATGACGTGTCTGTAAACATAGTTTTCAATATAATATAAAATTATTTCATAGAGTGAAGTATAAACTAACCGCGGTTACTTTAATACTGAAACGACCTTAGTTAATGTAAACTATAAAGTAATAACACCTGAGAGACGAACTGAAGTAATGTAGGTATATATTTACTATAATGGCATCATTAAAATTCTTAATAGATTTAATTTGTAATCAGAACTATTAAATATAATCTACGAAGTTTCTTTTCATAAAATACAGGATTTAAAATAAAGGATTCTCGAGAAGGTTTACATTTATGGCAGATAATGTTGGTAGTGAATCCAGTAAAACAAATCTGTATAAACAAAACAAACATAAATAAATCATTCGTCTAAAAAATTCAGTGGATGGTTAAATATCATGAGAATTTTGGTAAAAAAAATTAAAATTGTTAATAACTTTTAATGTACAAAGAAATCACTTGTTATTGTTGCATTTTCTATAATTCAAGATGCACAAGGGCAAGTAAAGGTTATAACATGAAAAACTGAAAAGCATACTGCTTTAAGTTAGAATATGTTTGAAATTAAAGAAACGAAATTTGAAAAAGTCTGCCCTCGGATAGGATTCGAACCCACAACCTCTGTCATACCGGGACATTGCTTTACTAACTAAGCTATCAAGGGATCCATATGATTTTCCCCACTCGCCGCAGACATATTGAATTTTTCAATGCCCCACTAATCGGCATCGGTCCTGCTTCGAACTAAGACTCTCGTCACATTATGCAAGTTTCCTCCGTGAGTGTTAAAATTGTGACAAGCTGCAGTTGTACGTGGAAAAGGAGTATTTTGTCGGTTATGAAAACCAGAACCAGATATTAGTTGTAAAATGTTTGAAATTAAAGGCAATGAAAAGTGGAAAAAGTCTACCCTCGAGTGGGGTTCGATCCCACAACTCTGTCATACCGGGAGTTTGCTCTACCAACTAAGCTATTGATCCAATAGCAAACCTTTTAACCCGAATGATGTCTGTATATACAGCCATACTGTATGTCGTTTGATTTAAATTATTTTTATTTTACCATTTCATAATAATAATTGCATCGTGTATTAACTGTTTTATATAACAATTCTGCTTAAGGGAATTTTTGATATTACTAATTTCTTTATGTCAAATTTTTTCATTTCTATGCTTTACCTAAGATCTATAAAAGCCATTTATAAGCTGCAGACATTCAGAGGCCAGTTAATTCTCCAAACACATGTTACAGGATAAAAATGCTTGTTTTGCTAAAAATTCTAGCCATTCTATAAATATTTTTTTATTTCAAATGTTTTAAGAAAACAAAAATATACAGTGAAAGAAAATAATATGTTAATAACTCTAGCTTACCCAGCAGTGAAACATTATCATCTGTTTATTCTTCTAGTTTATAGGTGGTGCAGTTAACTTCTTTAAAAAAAAAATAGTTAATTCAGTTTGGATTCTTAATTAACTAAAAACATGGTTTTCATTTATTGCTTCTAACTGGTAATAATTTACCATACAAGTGTAATATTTTAGGGAAATATTTCTATCAATTTTGCCTTTGATATTGTAAAACTATGTAAACATTCCTTACAATAACACAGCGTGTAGTAAATCTACAGTCTGTTTCAGAAAAGTATAGAATAATACTTCATATAAATAAATAAAACTAAAAATAAAACTTCATTAGGTATGCAAAAGGACTACATGGTGTCCCACCAATAATTTATGCCACTTCCAAAGTTTGACATTGATCTCATTGCAAAATTCTTTCTATTCATCAAGTGCAGGTAGCACCACCCAGTTTCGGCTCAATTTATGCGTTTGGCCTATTGTTATCCGTTCATAAACACTGAAAATGGCACGCCAGAAGCGTGCGGTTGGATACTTCTAGAAAGAATTTAGATTTAAGGACATTTTATTTTAACCAAATAAAAATTATATATAATATGTACATATATTTATATATATATATATATATATATATATATATATATATATATATATATATATATATATATATATATATATATATATATATATATATATATATATATATATATATATATATATATATATATATATATATATATATATATATATATATATATATATATATATATATATATATATATATATATATATATATATATATATATATATATATATATATATATATATATATATATATATATATATATATATATATATATATATATATATATATATATATATATATATAGAGAAACAGAAATTTCAATTTCTGTGCGGTTCTTGGTCGTAAAAAGTTATACAAAACGAAACCAGTAACGGTAAGGATTACTCCTTCACCATTTTGTCGGGAATCGACCAAAACATGACGCTATGTTTGTTTCCAGGGCCAGGAATATATATATATATATATATAGTGTAACCTATATTATCCGAACATGCGATTTTCCGAATATCCAGTTAACCGAACACGAACAAACTGAGGCCCTTATCCGAACAAGCCTCGATTAACCGAACAACGCCGCTCCTTCGATCTAAAATCGTCGTCCCCACCAATCGAATATATAAATGGTGAGCCGCGCGGCGTCGTGTAATCGGTCACGTACGCATCTTAGTTATTCTGTCGAGTTGAACAAAAATATACAGTGAAAGAAAATAATATGTTAATAACTCTAGCTTACCCAGCAGTGAAACATTATCATCTGTTTATTCTTCTAGTTTATAGGTGGTGCAGTTAACTTCTTTAAAAAAAAATAGTTAATTCAGTTTGGATTCTTAATTAACTAAAAACATGGTTTTCATTTATTGCTTCTAACTGGTAATAATTTACCATACAAGTGTAATATTTTAGGGAAATATTTCTATCAACTTTGCCTTTGATATTGTAAAACTATGTAAACATTCCTTACAATAACACAGCGTGTAGTAAATCTACAGTCTGTTTCAGAAAAGTATAGAATAATACTTCATATAAATAAATAAAACTAAAAATGAAACTTCATTAGGTATGCAAAAGGACTACATGGTGTCCCACCAATAATTTATGCCACTTCCAAAGTTTGACATTGATCTCATTGCAAAATTCTATCTATTCATCAAGTGCAGGTAGTACCACCCAGTTTCGGCTCAATTTATGCGTTTGGCCTATTGTTATCCGTTCATAAACACTGAAAATGGCACGCCAGAAGCGTGCGGTTGGATACTTCTAGAAAGAATTTAGATTTAAGGACATTTTATTTTAACCAAATAAAAATTATATATAATATGTACATAATTTATATATATATATATATATATATATATATATATATATATATATATATATATATATATATATATATATATATATGTATATATATATATATATATATATATATATATATATATATATATATATATATATATATATATATATATATATATATATATAATATGTACATAATATATATATATATATATATATATATATATATATATATATATATATATATATATATATATATATATATATATATATATATATATATATATATATATATATATATATATATATATATATATATATATATATATATATATATATATATATATATATATATATATATATATATATATATATATATATATATATATATATATATATATATATATATATATATAGAGAAACAGAAATTTCAATTTCTGTGCGGTTCTTGGTCGTAAAAAGTTATACAAAACGAAACCAGTAACGGTAAGGATTACTCCTTCACCATTTTGTCGGGAATCGACCAAAACATGACGCTATGTTTGTTTCCAGGGCCAGGAATATATATATATATATATATATATATATATATATATATATATATATATAGTGTAACCTATATTATCCGAACATGCGATTTTCCGAATATCCAGTTAACCGAACACGAACAAACTGAGGCCCTTATCCGAACAAGCCTCGATTAACCGAACAACGCCGCTCCTTCGATCTAAAATCGTCGTCCCCACCAATCGAATATATAAATGGTGAGCCGCGCGGCGTCGTGTAATCGGTCACGTACGCATCTTAGTTATTCTGTCGAGTTGATGCGTGTTTGAGCTGGACATACGTTTTTGAAGATTTTAGCGTTCGCGATGCCGAAAAGAAAGCGTACTTGTTTAAAATTGAGTTACAAAATTAAAATTTTAAAAAGTTTACAAGCTGGTGAGACTGTCACAGGGACGGCTTTAAAATACAATGTTGGAAAGTCCACAAAATCCGATTTAAAAAAAAATAGCCAGAAAATACTTGGATATATCGCCACTTAAGACACTGAAACTAAAAATCGGAGAAATCTCAAATTAAGTGCCTACCCTGATGTCGAAAAGGCTGTTTATAATTGGTTTTTACAGGAGAGGTCTAGAGGTATGTTAGCTTACAAAACATTATGTATCCGTTTTTATGACCTAACGGCTAAAATTATTTTAGGAACCCCTGTGTCTGGTAAGCCCCTTTGCGAAAAAGCCAAATTTTTTTATACACAAACGTATAAAAACGGAATATCAAGGCTAGCTCTGGTTGGCTTCAAAAGTTTAAAAATCGTTATGGTATCCGCCAATTATCCATATCAGGGGAAAAATTATCTACTGACCCTACGGCTGTTGAGCCTTTCAAACATCGGCTTCTTAAAAAAATTGAAGAACTTAAACTTACGGCAGATCAAATTTACAATACGGATGAAAGCGGCCTCTTCTTGAAAATGTTGCCGCAGAAAACATTGGCTCATGCGGGAGAAAATTCAGCACCAGGAACAAAACAATATAAAGAGCGAATTACATTTACGCCATGCTCTAATTCTACAGGTACTCACAAATTAAAATTGTTAGTTTTGGGAAAATCAAACAAGCCACGTTCATTTGGAGGCAGTACCATTCCAGTCATCTACAAGGGACAAAATAGGGCATGGGTAACGAGGGAAATCTTCACAGAATGGTTTCATACGTCTTTTGTTCCTGCCGTGCGTCGAAAGATGAAGGAATTAAACTTGCCACCAAAAGCTGTTTTGATTCTGGATAATGCACCTGGTCATCCAGTAGAATTAGCAAGTGACGACTCCCAAATTTCGCCGCCCAACTGCACTCCATTAATTCAGCCAATGGATCAACATGTAATTCAAGCAATTTAACTCCACTACAGAAAAAATCTTTTGAAAAAGATTGTTGAGACGTCGGGAAACATTTCAGAAGAGCTAAAAAAATTACATTGAAAGATGTTGTGTTGGAATTAGCGCAGGCTTGGCAGCACGTAAAAACGGGTCTGATAAAAAGTTCTTGGCGGCAACTTTTGCCACCCTGTATTTTAGATCAATGGGAAAATGAAGACTTAATTCCCCTTTCTGCATTGGCCCAAACAAAAAGATCAGAAACTACTGGAACTGAAATTAGTGACATAATAGCTCTTACAAAACAACTGCCAGAAGTTCCGACAGATGAAGAAATTCAAAAATGGGCACTTGGAGATGAGGATCTTGTGGAAATGATGGACGACAGTGATATCATAGAAAGTTTTAACTCGGAAGAAGAAGAGGAGAATGAAGAAGAAATTAGCAGTGGACGCTTGACTCGCGGGGAAACAGTGAATTATTTTGATAAGTGCATAGCGTGGGCAAAGGAGAATGGAGAGGAGTCTTGCCACATACTCCTTTTAGAAGAAGACAGATGCAGAACAGGGCAAAGCAACTGGAAAGGAATACTCTCGTTCAAAAAAAGATTACGTCATATTTCGTAAAAAAGTGAAATGTTCATTATTATACGAGTTTAGGTTTATTTTATTATACATTTTAGATCTGTACCTGTATAATTATAAGTAATTACACACTTTAGACTTCTATTTTGTATTATTTGCCGCATATTCGATTATTCGAACAAAAGGGTTAACCGAACAATGGCTTGCAATAGATAGTTCGGATAATCGAGGTTGCACTGTATATATATATATATATATATATATATATATATATATATATATATATATATATATATATATATATATATATATATATATATATATATATATATATATATATATATATATATTTTTTTATCCTCCTGTTTGATGACATGCTGGACTGTTTTTCGCCAGTTCTCTGGTGTCATTTCCTTGATGGCCTGATCAACTAGCAGCTTAACATCTTTCATTTTAAATGTTATGTTTTGTCTTCTTACAAAGCCTTTCACTTGGGCCCATGTATGTTCTATAGGATTTTGTTCGCAATGATATGATATAGTAAGCGTTGCACCGATATATTCTATTTTTCTGCCATATCTTCCACGGCAGATTTCATAAAACAATTTTTGTTTAAATTTGTTATGGCTAGTAGTTCTTTCTTTATCAAATTGGGTTCAAACTCAATACCTTTAGTAGTTAGCCAGTCGATAATTTTTGTTTTCTCCAAGATGATGTTGGGGTTTTCTCTATGCGACGTGAATGATAGCTTGCGTTATGCATAACCACTACAGAATCAGCCGGAAGATATTTTATCATTTTGCCAAAATAGTCTTGGAAAACATCCGAATTTATGTCCTCATGGTACTGTCCCATCCGGCACGACTGAAAATGTAGCAAACCTTCTTTTAGAAATCCCTCTGCGCTTCCAATGTTTACAGTTATTAAGCTCTTTCCTTTTTCCGAAGGCACTTTAATATCCGTTGACAGGCGTTCGATGAAAGCTGGGCGGGCACTGGTTATATTTTTGTTTTGCCACATTTTTTGTACTATATAACCAGGGACGTAGACAGAAAATTCATTTTGGGGGGCCAGTTGGGGGCACAAATAGTTCTAGAGGGGCCTATATACAGGGTCTGTCATTAGTGATTAAAGATGGATCCTGTAACAAATAATATGTGTCAGTAAAAAAATTAAAACGAATTTTCTACATTTATTTTAGGTTTTGGAACTAAATAACAAATTTTATACAAAAGTGGAAGTATTACTAAAACTAATAAAAAATAAACTTAAATAATATAAACCGTTAACTAAAAAATAAAAAAAAATGATAAAATTAAATTTGTTCTTCTCTTATTTTCCTCGAAAATATATATTACTCTTTGAAGATCTATGCTTTTTACCAATGACTTCTCAGTTGATAAAATAGCCAAGTTTGATAGTCTGTCATTTCCAATTCTATTTTTCAAAAATGATTTTATTATTTTTGAACAGGAGAAAGTTCGCTCACATGAAGTACTAGAGACCGGGATTGTTAAAGCGATTATTACTGTTTATATTTCCTTTGTTTTAATTAGGTAAGAGTCAGCTTATATTTGGGATTCTTACTAGTAGAGATATTTTGTGTTGTTGTGGTTTGAGTATTTTATTTCGTAAAAAATATTGTGCTTGTATGACCGTACCATATAATATATTTATACAGGCTAATGGGCGGAGCCAATGGGGGGGCCACAGGATAAAAACGGGGGGCCGCGGCCCCCCAGCCCCCTCCCCTGTCTACGTCCCTGTATATAATCTTCATTGATCTACGTCTCATCAAGATAAAACAATTTCTCTTGCTCCCTGCGGTACTGGTTTATACTTCTCAAGTATTTTCGTCGCCAGGATACAATTTCACCGCTTTCCAGTAACAGCGCTTTTCGGTTATGCTTTTCCCTTGGCCAAGGTCCATCAGAATTTGATCTAGAGTGGGGGGATCTTTACAAATAAAAAGAGCGAACTTTTCTTCGAATTGCACATTTGGTGTCTTCATCAAAGACTTTTGCTTTTTGCTATTGCTCCCGCAATAATTTGAAAACCGTGGACATTCCAATTTCAGTCATTCGGAAATATCGTTCAACAATTTCTTGTACACTAAGACTAGGGTAATCGTGTTCTATACAATCGTGTATATATAAAATAATAACTTTTTCACTCACTGATAGTGCAGAATTATTAGAACATAATTTCGTTGGCCGGAATGTCGCCATTTTATTCATATTCTTATAATGCTATAAGTATGTCGTAACAGCAAATAATAAGATATTTAAAAGACAATTAAGTATTTATAATCTGTGTTTTATTCCCTGCCTCCATTAAGTACCAGCCTGTTATGTATGCATTGAGTAATAAATTTAATCTATAGAGTAATAAAACTTCATTATGCATGCAAAAGGACAGGGATTTAATTAATTAAGGATCTTTATTATTATTTCTATAAACAAAGTTAACCTACGCCCATGGACAACCCTGAAATTCAGCCAAACTGGACGGAATTCCTCATTTTATTACTCCATACATTTCTGAAATACACTGTAGAGGAGAAAAAACTTTTTAAAAACTAATTTTGATTCTTTAAAAATGTTTTTATATATGGACTGAATTATTTGCTTCGATTTTTATTAGATCATAAAACGAATCTGGTTTCAAGGTGAAAAGTCTTGATAGAAAGTACAATCTTGCATAAGACTGAGTGATTCCAGTAGAATTGTTGCAGAAAATTTGGAACTAGCTCCAAAATTGGAACGAAAAACTTCCAAATATAAAAAGCTTTTGTGAGGAGCAAGAAGAACACAGCAGACAACAGAAACAGGAGACACCTAATTCGGATTAATTTAATGGAATATTTCAAGATGACCAAATAAAAGCTTTAGTAAGAAGGGTTTTAAAAATTACCAAAATTCAAGCAATAATCTAACAGCACAGTAAAAAAATATCAGAAATTAAAATTTAGTCGTTTGAATAATAGCTATGCAAAATTATTGAAGTAAGGAGATCCTCAATTCGTACCTTCCAGAGACAATTAGAAAGCTTAAAGTTTAACACTAAGTAACATAATTATGGATGAAGTGTTTCAATTTTAAAAAATTGAATGTACCTACTACTTTTTATCCACATGTTTTTTAATAAATCAATGATTAGTTAAACTTAAACTTGTCAGATTGTCTTAAGCTAAAAGAAAACATTATTATTCCATAACATAAACAAAATATTGACAACTTATCAAGTAAATTTATTGCGAGTGATTCCTTCTAATTCTAGTTTTAATTAAATTATATTTTATAAAAAATGGTGATAGGTTGCAGCATTCTACTTACTGTTTCTTATCAGTGTAAAGTTTATCCAATGCTTACATACAACACAATCACAACATGAAAAATAATTGATGACATTTTTTATTTCCAATAAATGTAGTTACAAGAAGGTATCCGATAAAATATTGTAGAGCGGCGTCCAACGATCTCTCAGGTTTTACAACAGGATATGTTGTCAGTTTTAGAGACAATTACACTTATATGCAACTTGACCATAGAATAATAATTTGAATGAAAAAAAAAATACCGACTTCAAAAAATGCACAAAAAAATGACAACTTATTCATAATTACCAGAAATATATTTATGTACTGAATTTTTTGATATCTTTATTAGTTTAGTGCCGACTTTACAGAGAAAAATTTCCAGATGAAATAAAATATTATTTTTCACTTTTCAGTGCATTTTTGGAAGTCGATTTTATTTTTTTCTGTAGAAATTTTTTTTGACCCTTTTAGTTCTATTATTTCCCTCGTAAAAGTAAAGTAAAGTATTGTAATCGTAAAAAAATCACTCTCCGAGATTTTTTCAGATCTTCAAGTTTCAGGGTCCCTATAGATGATGAAAAACATGTTTTCTCAATTCAGTCGGTCTGTCTGTCTGCCTGTCTCTTCGCGGCGTAGCTAAAAAAACTACTTAACCGATTGACTTGAAATTTTGGTCAAAAATTAAAGGTCATAGGGAGATAGCCTGGTAACATTTTGGTAAAAATCCAAGATGGCGAAACAGAATGGCGGCTTAGTGAAATGTTAAAAAAATATTATTAAAAAACTACTTATCCAATTTATCTCAAATTTTGCAAAAAGTATTATGTTAAAATCAACTAATAACATTTTGGTACGAATCCAAGATGGCGGCTTAATAAAATATTTGAAAATTCAGCCTGAAAAAACTGCTTAATGGTTTGATTTCAAATTGTTTGCCATAACTAATTGTGGTATAGGGATGAACTAGTAAAATAGTAATTCTAATTCAAGATGGCCGAACAAAATGGCGGCCAAATAAAATGTTTCTATTCGTGAAAAAATCACCCTCTCACTTTCACATATCTTTACGTTTTATCATCGCTAGATACCAAAAAATATGTTTTATCAACTCCGTCGGTCCGCCTGTCGGTATTTCTGTCTATCAGTTCGCGAGATAGCTTAAAGACTACTTACCCGATTGACTTGGTCCTGTGGGGATGGCCTAGTAAGATTTTGGTAAAAATCCAATATGGCGAAACAAAATGGCGGCCTAGTTAAATGTTCAAAAAGATATTATTAAAAAACTACTCATCCAATTTATCCAAAATTTTACAAAAAAACATCAAGTATTATGTTGGAATCAACTGGTAATATTTTGGTTACGAATCCAGGATGGCGGAACAACATGGCAGCTTAATAAAATATTGAAAACTACTTAATGAATTAATTTCAAATTGCGTGCCATAACTAATTGTGGTATAGGTCAACTAGTAAAACTGTGGAACTAACTCAAGATGGTGGAACAAAATGGCGGCCAAATAAAATGTTTGTAATCGTGAAAAAATCACCCTCTCAGATTTTACATATCTTCACATTTTAGCGTCCCTAGATGCCAAAAAATATGTTTCATAAATTCAATCCGCCCGTTTGTCGGTCTGTCTATCAGTTCCCGGCATAGCTTAAATACTACTTAACCGATTGACTTCAAATTTTGACCACAAATTGGGGGTAATATGGGGATGACCTGATAATATTTTGGTAAAAATCCAATATGGCTGTAGAATGTTAAAACATTTTTGTTAGAGTGGTGTATTATTTGGAGTTAAGATCAATTAAAAAAAAACAAGTGTTTTCTTAAAATGTCTACGTTTCGGAACTTAATTTGTGCATCCTCAGGACACATATATATACATCCTATATCCTGCAGGAAACCCAGATTATCAGTCTTTACCTACTTCGTTGGTCCGCAGATAATTCCTAAATATTAAGTTTCTTAATGGTTTTCGTTAACAAACCTCTTCTTGTTATGTTACAGTGGTGTATTATTTGAGGTTAGCGTCCAATAAAAAAAAAGAAGTCTATTTTTAAATTGTCGACGTTTCGCAACTTTATTGTTGCATCTTCAGGACACATATATATATAGATTTTATATCCTGCATGAAACCCATATTTTAAGTCTTTACCTACTTCGTTGGTCCGCAGATATTTTCCAGATATTAAGTTTCTAAACGGTTTTCGTAAACGATCCTCTTGTTTTTATGTTAGAGTAATGTATTATATGAGATTAGGATCCAGTAAAAAAAAAGTATTTTTTTAAATTGTCGACGTTTTGCAACTTTATTGCAATTCTCAGAACACATATATAGATTTTATATCCCGTATATTATCAGTTTTTACCCACTCCGTTGGTTCGAAAATATTTCCCACATATTAAGTTTCTAAATGGTTTTCGCTAACGATCTTCTTATTGTTAGAGTGGTGTATTATTTGAGGTTAGGAAATATCGGCAGACCAACGGAGTAGGTAAAGACTGATAATATGGGTTTCATGTAGGAATAAAGTAATAAAGTTGCGAAACGTCGACATTTTAAAAAAGGACTTTTGTTTTTTTACTGCATCCCAACCTCAAATAATACATCAGTTTAACATAACAACAAGAGATCGTTAACGAAAATCAGTTAGAAACTTAATATCTGGGAAGTATCTGCGGACGAACGGAGTAAGTAAAGACTGATAATATGGGTTTCAATTTAAGATGGCGAAACAAAATGGCGGCCCAATAAAATTTTAAAAAAATCAATGTAAAAAAATCTTGTTCAAATGATTTTCAAGGAAAATTAATGTGAATGTGAAAATGGGATAAACTGGTCCGAATTCAATATGAGTAGCAAAGTGGCAGTATGTGTCAATGTAAAAACTACTTATTAAACTTTATAATGCCCAAAAGTCAAGTGTCGCATAGGTAGAAAGAAAATGTTGGTAGGAACCCAATATGATGGAAAAATAAAAATGAAAATGAAAAGACAGTATACGTAATACATATATACTGTGACTATATACTAAATTTAATTGGGTCACACTTCCTAACAAATGAAACAAAATTATAACGAGGGAATTTCCGGGTAAAGAAATTTACCGGTTTTTTTTATACGAGTTTCATTGTAAAAGTAAAGTTTAACAAAAAGCCACTGGGTCCATTTCATATTATGTAATATCACTGTATAATAACAAGGTTTATTATAAAATAAACAATGGTATAATACATTTTTTTTCTGACAGAATGGTGAACGAATATATTTTTCAATTTAACATCGTGTAAACCGTTCAAAATTTTTTATATTTTTTCAATACGCTTCCTATAGGACTACTCCAGTAATATCTTGAATATTCCCTAAAAAATCCAAATTGGTCAGACCATCGCGGAGTAATCGATGTACATTAATAAAAAAATACATAGGATCGAATTAATAATCTCATCCGCATGCATCTTAAATACCATTTCCAATCACACTCTAGGTGCGTAAGTTAAATTGTCGAAGGAAGTGACATAGACATGACAGATCTTTGGACTACCTAGAAAATTAACTTATTGCTCTCCAGACCGGTGAGCTAAACTATGTGGTTTCTGCTTAACATAACTCACTTATCTAATAAATATTATTATTGGCAACCGACCGAATAATATATACATAGTTATTATACACAACCTTTTATAAAAAAGTGGAGTTTAATTAATTAATTTTTTTTTTGTAAATTGGCATATTTAATATTTTTATAACTTGCAGCTTTAAAAATTATGTTATAAATTCTATACAAAACAATATGCATAATAAAATAATATAAAATATTCTTTAAACATTTTTTCTTTTAGAAATAAGTTTAATTATTATAAAAGGATTTAACGAGATCTTTTTAAATAAATCACATTATCTGGATACTATATAGATTTATTTTGGTCTTATTATTACATAATTTTTATTAAGAATCTTTGTGAATCCGAAATCATCAATTTTTAAAAATATTTTGCCCAATAATTCATTTGTTCACGTCTTGTGAATGAACTATATGATATTGATATATACTCTTTTAAACAAACTAATTCGAATAACTCGTCAATTTGGTAAATACATAAATATTTCCAGCTGGTTTTAGCCTGATTCGTTAGTGAAACATTCTGATATAATTACTAATACTAATATTTTGATTATTAATTTTTAGATTAATCTCACCTCATTTTTTCCTTTTATTTAAAAAAAATAAATACAATAGTGCGCCACTGACCTTCTGACTACTTTCCGATTTTTTCTTCACGTTGTCAGTTCGACATTATAGAAAGTTTATTTTTATTTGATCCACAGGTCTGCTGCATCCACTTATCAAATAGTGGAACTCTATCCTAGCATAACATCTTGTAGTATATTTTAATCAATAACCAAGACTCGTCAGTTTATTGTCAGTATGACAATTTTGACAGACAAATGAAATTCTCAGTTGTAATACCATAAGCCCATAAAAATTACCTGAAATTCTAAAAAAAAATCCTGTTACCTGAAAACTGCACGACTTTTTTTATTGTTTCAAAGTTAAAATATTTTTTGAAACAATGAAGAAAATAAGCGCATATGGTTTTGAGGCAACACGATTTTTTTTTAGAATTTTCTGGTTAATTTTTATGTAAGAATGGAATTCGGTGGAGAATTCGCCGAATAAAAAAATGAATGCTATTTCTATTATTTATTTATTTATAATAAAAAGTTCAATGATTATGTCGACGTCATCGCAGTTTATATTTCAGTTTTGTATTTCACCTACTGGGTGATTTTCACTTATCAATATGGCGATCAACTCACTTAATTTATAATACCATTTAGGGTTTCCTTAACAATCTGAGCGTCGAAGTCTCTACCAGACACATGAAAAGCGTCATCTATCATAGCAGCAGCACAACTATTTGTCATTTTATTATTATTTATAATCTCGTCAGAGTATAACGACTTTAAAACAATGTTATGGCAAACATTTTTACAGATAATACAATTTGAAATACGTTTACACCATTTTTGCTTTATGAAGGGATAAATACCATTTTTTGTAGCATTATGCAATATTCTCATTGAGACATTTTTATTTAACATGAAATTATTGACATAATATGAAAATTGTTTATAAGTATTAGATCTATTTGAATTATCATATTTTGGGCATAAAATAAGATTCGTATACTTACTAACCGCAAGCAGACTATCAATATGTTTTTCCGTAAAGTTTTAGTATACTTAAGATCTAAAAACAAAACAACCATATCATTTGAATTGTAGTTCTTTGTTACATTGAATATCGTATCTGAAAGGACATAAACGTCCGCTCCAGATTTCACCCAACCTTAAACCGAAAATGTACTACAGTCTAAGTGATTCCTAAGAAGTAATGCACAATTTAATGCAGATTTATCCCCATACACCAGTACTTTACTTAGATTTCTGGAGATGCTAGAAAAAAAAACGTGTTAACTTTGAAAAAAAGTGTTACCTTTGAAATCCTTACCTCTTGTACAATCTAGGATTTTACTAGTATCCACTTTGACTTCAGATGTTTTATTGGAAACAATACTAATGGTTGGCAGTGAAGATATTTCAGCAGATGAAGTAGAACTTTGTGTTTTGTTAGTCGAACCATTGTTGCTAGTTTGTGTTTCCACGTTACAGGATAATTTATTATCCTGTAGATAAATTAGACGTTTGTGTTTCTTTTGGTAAATAAATAACAGTAATAGTTTGCGTTTCTGCATTGAGGAACAATTTACTGTTAGCTTTTAGCGTCAAATTAAAAATAGTCATTTTTTGTTCGCTAATAAGGTCGTCTTTACATTTACAATTAAGAACTTGATCACTTCTCAGTAGAAATGGTTTATAAAAACACCTCTAAATATTTTGCCTTTATTTATTTCCTATATCTCTTATTAGTCCAGTAGATTCAGTCAAAATATAAAAATTGTTACACAGGCTTTATGAACAACATATCAAAAGTCCGCTAATCTGTGTGCTGAATAACAAATCAAGAGTCCCCTCATCTCACATGTACGCGTCATCATGGATTATTTAATCCTATTCTCCTAGAAACTATTTCAAGTGCTCAATAATCTACAAATTTCGCCTTTTCACGCCCGTGACGCCTTGCCCCCGATATATGACTGAAATACATCTCATCGCGACACGATTATAGCCTAGTAAAAGGGCACCAAGTGCCTAGTCATGTACAAATATCGTCATTTCTTTCCTCCGGTGTCGCACAAAACTAAAACTGAAAAAGCGCAATCAAGAACTTGATATTTCACATCGTTCCTGGTACCCTAGGAAGACAATAAGTTCCGAATCTTCTACAAAACGTGGCTTTTTTTAATACTTTATAAAGTGCAAAGTAGGTACAAGAGACCTACTACTGATGTTTGCTTGTAACATATTTATAGATTAATCGCGGTGACCCTCTAGAAGGTCGGCAAGTGTCAAAATTGCGAAAAACAGGCAGATCGACAGATAAACCGCCGAAATTGATAAAACATTTTTTGGTATTTAGGGATGCTGAAAAGTAAAGATATGTAAACCCTAAAACAGTGATTTTTTTCACGATTACAAACATTTTATTAGGCCGCCATTTTGTTCCGTCATTTTGGAGTCGTGCCAAAATGTTACCAGTTGATTCTAACAATACTTGATTTTTGTACAAAATTTGAGGTAAATTGGGAAGGTACTTTTTTAACAATATTTTTTAAAGTTTTCACTAGGCCGCCATTTTGTTTTGCCATATTGGAATTTTACCAAAATATTACCAGGTCATCCCCATATTATCGTTAATTTTTGACGAAAATTTAGAGTCAATCTGGTAAGTAGTTTTTAGCTATGCCTTTAGGGACCCTAAAACGTGAAGATCTAAAAAAATCTCAGTGGGTGATTTTTCACGATTACAATACTTCCTTTTTACGAGGGAAGTAAAAAGCTTATTTGTATTCTGAAAAACAATTGGACTTTAATTTTTACAAACCCTGTATAATATATTTGAATATTGAAAATAAATATTATGGCTTTAATTCAAAAATTAAATCTTTTTAATACATGAATAAAAATATACTTTAAATGGGGCCTGCGTCTGCATTGCATCCCTGATGTTTTATTTATTTATTATTACCTTTTTACATGATTTTTTATAAACCCCGTACAATATAGTTAAATAATCAAGATGAAATGTTAAAACTTCTCAAAAAGTGGATAAAAAATATGTCTTAAGTAGTATCATGAGCCATCAATATCATCAATTATATTTTGTACGCCCCTTGTAATATTACCTTAAAGGATAAATCTTCAAAAACGACACTATATTTCACCTTATAAGCTAAATCTTATCCATACGTAAATAAAAAATATATTTTTTACAGCCTTTACATTTAATTCTTAAATACCCTGTACAATATATCCGATTATTAAAAAATGGAACTGCATTTTACCTTAAAACATAAATCCCTTTTATGCATTTGGAAGCGAAAAGGACAAATATTGAACACTTGAAATAGACCAGGACCAAAAAACCATGATGCCCAAATGTGAGATTAGGGGACTTTTGAGAGGTTGGTCAGCACACATCATAGAGCATCTGTACCAATTTTTACCTCATGGGTATTTTTCGCCGATAGATATCTAAATCTACTGGCCTAAGTGGTTTTCAAGATAAGAGAATAGATGTTCTCATCTATGACATCCAGTACATCGAATGTCCACATTTTAAAATTGCATAAGCTTCGACATGTTGCCGCGATTTTAATTGGATACATTATAAAATCAGACTTAAATAATTAGATGCGCCATTTTATGGTAAATTATATATGTAATCAAATAACAAACCGTTACATACTTATATGAGGTCAACATAAACCTTCGCAATCGTTAATGATTCCACCTCATCTTTTTCATCATAACAAAACTGAAACAAACTTGACGTTCCTATACTATATAAACTTACATCACTTTCTCTAGGAGCAAAAGAATTACGTCCTTCGATGGACCATTGACTTTGAAAGATGGTCGGTAATGCCAAGGGCACGTTTCTTTCTCGCCCATATCGAATCGGCCAAGAGATGCGATAGAATTAATAGGCCAGTAAATTTGTATAGAAATATGAGGATACTTGGAAAAACTGTGGATTAACTCGGGTATTTGCCAATTAAAAGAAATTCATTAAAACGTAAAATCGATTTACATCCACGTGCTCTGTGCTCTGTTTTAATTTCATAGTTAGTCAGGTTCCATGAAAGAAAGCCATTTCTATCGTTCATTACGGTAGGGATATTTTTAATTACTATAGCCAAAAACTGCTTAGTACAACGCTTAGCGGTTTTGAAAAATAATCATAAAGGCCGATTTTTTACAGATAAGTCGACTTTAATGGACAGATTTTAAGGATTTGAAAGAGGACGAATACCCTCTTTTTAATCAAAACTCGCAAATATTAAGAAATTATTTTTCTTTGCCATACAAAGGAGAATTTTATTGTTAAAAATAGCTTTCTACTATTTTTCCCGATAATGCAATGGTTCTCGGTATGGTTTCGGTTTGCAAGTTACAATCATTTTGCCAAAATAAATCGTCAAGCAGTGCGAAAAATAGCAATCTCAAGGTAACTGATTTAATTTTTCAATTAAATCATAGAATATTGATTTTATTTCGCTATAAAAAGAAAAAAAAAATGATTTAGAGGAGCATGCATCGTGGACTTAACCTCACAGATAATAATTATTTTTTTCCTGTTATTAATAGCTTACAAGGAAAAATCTATAGCCTGTTTGATTAATTCTTCGTTATATTATGCAGGTTTAGAAAAACGTGAATTACCAGAATTGAAAAAATACAAAATTGAAAATCGGGAAATACCAGGAATGTTGAAAAATTGGATTTGCACGCCAGTAAAAACGTTATTAAAAAGAGCTACAGCATCTAAATAACAACAAATACACTGGATACTCTTAAATATTTTTTAATTTATGGAAACATCGACTATTTTTAAAATGACCGCTGTCGAAATTGTAAGTAAAATATATATTTTTTATTGTTTAAAACAATATTTTCAAGAAAGCTATTTATCCCCTTTTTTCAATGTTTTTGGTCACTTAAGGGTTAATTTTCGTGGAATCATTTGCATTATCTTGAATAAAATTCACTTGTGGGACTTGGATTGTCTTTAATTTAAATTATTTACAACGTTTTGAAAAGTCAATTTTATCCAACAAATATTTTTAATCAAATTTTAATACAAAATTTGGTTCAAATGATAAATATGATTCAAAATTTAAAGATTTGATATCATCTGATAATTTTAGGTACTTAATTGATAAGAAAACCAGGAGTAAAAATTGTTTGGACGACATTCTTACAAATTGCGAAAAGTTTATTGATGCAGAAATAATTAACCCTGGACCCCTCAGATCATTCTGCAGTTATAGCAAGGATTCCAGTTTACTGTGCTATATGAGCAGGTCTATTTCTGACACTAGCCTACATCACTCTTTGCGAGGTCAAATAAATATCGAATTTGTAAGTACTACCTTCAGTACTTTGTTGACTCTTTGTTGTCTAAGCTTAATAAAATATTTCCTAAACGAGCCAAAAAAAAGAAACACCTTACATATCTGCAAAAAGTAATGGTTGGTTTAATACAGAATTAAACTCTATGCGTCAGCACCTACAATTTTTAACAAATTTTACACAAAATATCCACCGCCTTTCAATTTAGCAGTTAAAAATGAATATAGAATTAAATATATATAAATTAAAAAGTCAAAATTAAATTACAATAAAAACTTAATACAAAATTCGAGTAATAGCGCTAAATCATGTTGGAACATTGTTAAACAAAAAAAAGGTAATCCCATAAAAAAATTAATATAAATCAACCTTTTTTATTTTTAAATGTGTTCAGATTATTTGTTGCGTATAGATTGACAAAACAAAAATCTTTTTTGGCTTTTTCGCAACTGAATAAAAATATTTAACTTTAAATTAATTGAAGCAAATATTTAATATAATTACATACCTCAACATGTAGACTAGTCTGTCTACGGAATGTTTATTATATTATGTATCGAAACATTCCGTAGACAGACTAGTCTACATTTTGAGGTATGTAATTATATTAAATATTTGCTGCAATGAATTTAAAGTTAAATATTTTTATTCAGTTGCGAAAAAGCCAAAAAAGATTTTTGTTTATAAATCAACCTGTTGATTTGATTGATGATCACATGTTCAAATCGCAGCAACCACAATCTCTCAGCTTCCTGATCCTACTATGGGCTATCATTCTATTTGAATCTCAATAAAACTATCTACAATTCCACATTTTCATTCATGCAGCTAACATTTAATGATGCCATCGATAATATTATAAATTCAAACTCAATGGACGGGCACGAATATAATGCTAAATTAGTTAAAGGTATTAAAAATTTAATTATTGCCCCTCTAACCAAATTATTCAATGAATGTATAAGATTAGGTCATTTCCCTGATAACTTAAATATTTCAAGAGTAGTCCCAATTTTTAAAGAGGGCCCCTCAAAGGATTTAAATAATTTCCGGCCTATCTGAATACCTCCTATTTTCACAAAAACGTTTGTAATTATCTTAACATACTTTGAATTAAACAATCTTTTCTTTAATATAATCAGTTTGGATTCAGAAAAAATAAATCAACTACCAACGCTGTAAGGCAGCTGGTAAAATTGTGATTGAGGGCTTTGAAAATAACGAGTTTGTGGGTATCATTCTGTTTAATTTAAAGAAAGCATTTGATTGTATATCACCTGATATTTTAGTAAATTAACTCCAACTACCAGTTTAATTTAAAGAGTTGTAGCCCAGATAAACCTACACCAGATGCGAAACTTAGACAAGTAGCGCCTCAATTTTCTTTGGCCTCGGCGCAAGAGACAGGTATGGCCCGCACCACAAATTTTGCTGGATATTAAAAATTATTAATAAATTAAAAATAGCATTACACACGCCAAATGTTCATATTCCTGAACTATTCAGAAAATGGTGTTTAAATTAGGAAAAAACATATTTTTAACTTTGAGAAAAATATTTATTCATACACAAAATCATAAAAAATATCTAAACATTAATTATGTAACTAGTTGATTAAGGATATCCTGTCCTTTATTAAGGAATTACATTATAAAATGCCATCACTTTATGATTTTTTTAAAGTAAAACCAATATTATCGGCATTAACAAACAAGTATTTAGGTAATATCTAATACACAGATAATTTTTTTTAGAAAATACGTTTTTTCAATTATCTGTATTGTACAAGTAACAAAATCTAGTCCATGCCAATTCGTGCCGTAATAGCCGGTAGCCAAACCAACGCCAAGGGTCGGACGAGACGTTAATACGGGTCGGTATGTTAATTCGATTTGTTGAGTGGATTTATTTAATTATTGAGTGTTATGTTATGGAGTTAGTATGAGCATATATATTATTAAAAAATGCTGGTTTTTTTGTGTATACCGTAGCTACTCCTCCAACACAAACGTATTATATAAACCGTTTTATTGCTTATTCTATTTTTTCGATTATTTTGTTGTCTATCTAATATTTTCTTTACCTTAATACGAATTTTTTAGACTAGTTAGTAGGTAGTTGGGTTACAGTATTTTAAAATTACTTTTTATTGTTGATAAAAATCAATTATTTTCATGTCTTTAAAAGACCATTACTTTAAAACATGATTAAAAATTTTAGCGGTTCAAGGGTGGTTTTTGTAACGTTTGCATTTTATTTAATGTTATCCGTAACTATAGTAATAAACTTTTTGCTTATAGATGACCGTGTTCACCTTCATAACGTCTAAGATTTGATTTTCTCATGCCCCTGAGCCACGGCCATTTGGTTTATTTCAATCTTACCAGGAATAATATGATCATCGGTACCGGTATTTTAACAATGCTGTCTTTAACAATAAAATTACCTACCTGATAGAATTATGGCCTTTTTCGGAGGTTCTTCGAATAAAAAATCAGGTCTGCGCTTTGGTCCAGGAAAAATTGTCGGTGTAGCGGTTATCATAAAGACGGTTTACACAACTTGTAGAAACCGCAAAACATTTACATTTACCTTCAAAGTGATAACTTATAATTATAATAACTTTTTTCTAAAAGATCGTCCCTTCCAGCCGCTCTAAGCCAACTGTTAAATGTAAAATTATTATATTTCTATACTATAAAAAACCTATAAATTAGTTTATACTTATAAAGTACCTACTTGTTAAAACATATTTTGCGTGAACCTATTAAACTTACTCTCAGGCGTAAAACATTGTAAATGTTAATAACAAAACCAACATACTTTATGGTATCTTGAAGTAATTTAAACAGTGATTTATTGCTCCCACTTCTATTTGAACAATGTAAATAAAGGCACTAATATCCAGGCATTTTTACAACCACAAAAATAAATGCTAAAATATAAGCTCTCGCACTATCGATATCGGCGCTCGAGCAAGCACTTTTCCATGCAGATTTAAAATATCAACAGGACCCCTTACTATGTCTCAGATTGCTGGGCATCCGTAGGAGGCGGAGTTTCACATAAATTCGCTATGCCTGCGTTAGACACGCACTTTCGCATCTGGTGTAGGTTTATCTGGGGTTGTAGTCTTACACACCCTTTTTTAACTAACAGATATCAATTTGTTTCTGAAGGATCGAATAACTCTAGTAAAAAATAACCCTCTAGGAATACCTCAGAGATCAAAATTAGGACCAACAATCTTCTTAATATTTATTTACCACAGCTTTTATTGTTTGCGCATGACACGTCAGTCAGTTCTGCTCACAAAGATGTGGCCACACTTAATAATAATACACAAATTGTCCGAAATAATATAGCACAACAATAAAACACAAAAAATAATATCTTCATATAGACTCCATGCTTTTGAGAATTTGAGTATAAAGTATCTGGGCCCACATATTGATCCCCACCTCATTTGGAGTATTCATGTAGATAAACTTTGTAAGAAAATTACTCCTGACATTTTTTTGATTCGATAATTAAAAAATTAGGTCCTCGATGAGGTCTTGTTGTTGGTTTACCACCCCTCTTCATGTCAAAGTGCACATATGGAGTCTCGCTCTGGGGTCTCTCAACACATATAACGCAAAATTTTGGTTTACAAAGAAAAGTTGTGAGAGTGTTGTCCAATTTAGGCTATAGAGAGGATGTTAAGGGTAAGTTTATCCAGCTCAAATTACTTAACAATGCCTTCTTATTTTATCATGTTGTTTATTATATATCAAGGAAAATATGCATTTGTATGTAACAAATTATTCAATTCATAATCATTGTACAAGATCAGCTAACAAGGTACGTATTCCCTTTACTAGTTGCTGTTACATAGCAGATATTTTGAAAACTATTATGATCCTATGTTCTATAATAGACTGTCTGATAACATAAAAAATTCAGGATAAGAAAATATTTAAGAGAACTCTTAAATTTTTAATTATAGATTACGCCTTATATTCATTTGAGGAGTTTCTTAATTTTAACTTGAATCCCCTGGTTAATCTCGGATACATAAGCTTGTTAGTTAGTAAGGTATAGTATTTGAAGCTAGAAATATTTTTTTTTAATTTTTCAAAAATCTTGACGAGTGTAAAACAATTTACTTTGTTATTAAAACTAATAAAATTTTGAATTTTAGCTTATAAATAGATAGATAGACCGCTCTATTGAACATCAGGTATATTTGGTCAGGTCATATTATTTTTGGTAAAAAAAATGACAATTATAGTATTTAAAATTTTATTCTTAAAACTTCTTTAAACTTAATTCCAATTCTTAAAACAATATTCCCAAAAAACTCATTCATCCTCTCTTTTCTCCTTTTTGACTACTTCTGCTGGATTGAATTTCGCTGAGAAACTTGTTTTAACGTATTATATACAAGGTTTTTCCATATATTCAGACAGACTGTACCACATTTATTATAAGAGATAGAAAAAAATCTTAAATATAAAAGATGTAGGGATTGTTTTGAACCGCCAGGATTTTATTATCAACTTTATTATTTTAATTGGAATACCCTGTATAAAATATGTCAGTCAAATGGGTCTCTTCTTGCTGATTATAAATATACTAGGTTTGATACCTTGATCTATAAAGATACCCGAAAAATTTTGTCATAAGAGGCAGTGTGTTAGAGAGAGACGGAAAACGTTCTGTAAGTGGAGTCAATGCGGGAATACATTACCTTTTATGGCAGGGTTTTTTTTCAAATTTCGGGGGTATCTATTGAGATAAAGGTATCAAACCTAGTATATTTATAATCAGCGAGAAGAGACCCATTAGAGGGACATATATTATAAAGGGTGTTCCATTTAAAATAACAAAGTTGATGCTCTTTTCGTAAATTTCCGATGTTTAATTATTTTATCTGGTAACGAATCTTGGCAGTTCAGGACAATCACTACAACAAAAATTAAACAAAATTTTAAAAAATGTCTTAAAATATATTATAATAATAAATTTCTTTTAAATTGACAACCACTCAAATTATAAAAAAGTAAAAAACATAATAAAAATGTTCTGAAAAATAATATTCTTGTTGAGACGGCAGTTCACCAATTTTTATTTTAAACACCGCCAGAAAAACTTCTTTAAGACTGTCTGGTAAGAAAACATTACTGGATTGATTCATCAACACTATGGCTTTATCGGATGATACAAATAGAATGAAAACAAAATGAATGAACAAAACCTTTTACCTGTTTAACAATGGGGTTTTCATATTTATAAAAGGCGAATTACTCAGGTCAGTTTGATCATTAGGGAATAGACCTATTTTTTTAAGTTTGTTTATTTCTAAAGAATGTAGTAAATTTATTTTTATGCCTTCCTTTCCTCTAAAATTTTTATTGGACAGTGTTTCTTTAATATTGTTATTTAGTGCCATATATCTTAGAAAACATTATACTTAAGGGCTTTGAACTACTCTGACATTTTCTATATTTTATTCAAACTCTAAATTGATGGTAAGTAACGCACAAATATTTACATGCTATGAAATTGCAATGTGGATGATATATAGTTATTATAGATTACCATGCAGTCCCTAGAATGGAGTATCTGATTAATGAGGCAGCAAAACACTCATACAATAGATTTGACCGCATCCTCTTCGTAATTGCCATTTCTGCAGAGAGAAGTATCAGTAAGCTTCATATTGGCGTGTGCAGTCAGAATTCCTGTGAACATTGCAGATTTGTCTTCGACATTGCAGTCCTCTTACTCAAGCATCTTAGGAAAGAAAATTCCTTATTGATGTTTTCATAAATGAAGACACAAGAAGATGAAGGGCCTATGTAAAATTTGTAAGTATCTACAATTCTTTCTAGATAGGTCTCCTTCCGATTTAAGGACAAATAAAAAGGTCCCGATTGCATAAAGGGCCGATATACTAAGTAGTCTGACATTCTTATAATAGATAAAGGACCTAAGAATCCAAAAAAGTCTTTTCCTCGTTTAAAAATTGACGAATAATAATTGGGCGAACGACTTAAGTAACCTACAAAAAACGTAAATTCATGGTTAAAAAGCCTACGTCAATAACACAATGAGTACAAATTGCCCTTCATCTAGTGTCAACTTGGAATTTGTTCAGGCCTAATTGAAATGTTGAGGTTATGCTTTAGTTTTTGTATATCAAAAATATAAGTTTTTTTGCGTAACTGTCTTGCAGAAGTAATAATTATAGAAAATCACTTCAAAAATGTACAACAAATTATCAATTTTTGAAATCTAATGAATAAAAAGAAAATTTAACTCCAACAAAAAATTAACTCAGCAGCTAATATAAAATGGGTTCGTGGAGAACAGCATGACAGCTATTTCTATGGAGTTTATGCGAACATACACCATTCTTTAAAGCGAATATTATATACATGGTAAAACATTATTAACTGAATCAGATAGCTTCTAACTAGAGATTTTAAAAATAAGACGACCAAGGTTTTAAATATTTTTAGAACAAAATGAAAGCAAAACTTCTGATGCCCGCCAAGAAGATACTAAGCAAAAAAATAAGTCGACATAGAATTCTCAAAATACATAATACTTTAATATGTGGGTTACTGGATAAACAGCGTACGTTGTTAATTAATTTTTGTTAAAAATAAATGTATTTTTACCTCCCTCGTAAAAGGGAAGTATTGTAATCGTGAAAAAAATTTCTCTCCGAGATTTTTTCAAATCAACGTTCCTGGATCCCTAGATGCCGAAAAACATGTTTTCTCGATTCCGTCAATCTATCTATCGGTCTGTCTATTCGCGACATAGCTACAAAACTACTTACCAGGTTGACTTCAAATTTTGGCCAAACATTAAGGGTCATATGGGGATGAGCTGTTAACCTTTTGGTAAAAATCCAATATGACAAAACAAAATGGCGGCTTAGTGAAATGTTAAAAAAATTATTACTGATAAAGTGCTTAATCAATTTTTCTAAAATTTTGCACAAAAATTAAATATTATGTATGTATCAATTCAAGAATTTAACAGCGCTTGTTTAAAAATGAGAACAAATCAATTGTAGTGGGGTTGTCGGTGCCAATTTTTAAAGAACAATTTTCTCATTCACGTCTTGTCACAGGTTCAAGCTTAGATGTAATGTGAAATATTACAAAACGATCCCAATTATCTACGGGTAGACCCAATGACTTGAAAGCCCTTAAATGTAGATTTGCTTTGCCCTGAGTAAGACATGAGATTCTTTATTAATTGGCTGAATTTCAAAAAATGCTTTTTTTTGCTCGATTCTGTCGATCTGTCTATCGGTCTGTCTGTTCACGGCATAGCTAAAAAACTACTTACCCGATTGACTTCAAATGTTGTCCAAAAATTAAGGGTCATATGGGGATGATTATGTATGAATCAGCTGGTAAAATTTTGGTACGAATCCAATGGTGGAACAAAATGGCGGCCTAATAAAAAATGTAAAAACTACTCATTAGATCGATTTCAAATTTTAATAAAAAATTAAGGGTCATATGGTAATGATCTGTAAAATTCCAATATGCCGGAATAAGATAGCGCTCTAGTGGAACTGAAAAAAAAATTACTTAAAAACCTAATTCCCCATTCCAATTGACCACAAATTTTCCACAAAAATCCAGTGTTACGTAAAAATAAAGTGGTACTATTTTCGTATGAATATAAGATGGCAAAACAAAATGGCGGCCTAATAAAATATTTAAAAAATAAGCCTGAAAAAACTACTTAATAGATTAATTTCAAATTGTGTGCAAGCATTAAATGTTATATAGAGATAAACTGGTAGAGTTGTGTTACTAATTTAAAATGGCGGCCAAATAAAATTTTGAAAAAATCAACGTAAAAAAATCTTACTCAATTGACTTAAATTTTGGGGAAAAACTTAAAGTGATATAAGGATAAAATTGTACGAATTCTACGTGACGTAAAAATGGCGGTGTGTATCATAGGTAGAAACATGTAAAGTATTGGTAGGAATCCAATATGATGGAACAAAATGGCGCCCAATAAAAATGTTTTAAAAGACAGTGTTCAATATACAGTTAAGTTAATTTAAGTTTAAATAAGGACTTATTATTAAATGTGTTCAGAATATTTGTTGCGTTTAGATTGACAAACAAAAATCTTTTTTGGCTTTTTCGCAACTGAATACAAATATTTAACTTTAAATTAATTGAAGCAAATATTTAATAAAATTACATACCTCAACATGTAGACTTGTCTGTCTACGGAATATTTCGATACATAATATAAACAATATTATTTAAACAAGCATAAGAAATGATGTCATTTATCTTAAGTTTTTATAGACACATAGTAGTTGCACAAATACTTTCATCCTATCGGGACTCATCAGTGCGCCGATCGTAAGAAAGAAACATTAAATAATAGAAAAGAATTGATTTCAAAATTTTAAAATGTGCCAGTTTGTTTGACATGTAACCTAGATATGAAAAAAATGATAGTTTGCAGCCATCTATAATGTTATTTTTTAAATGAGTTCAGAATATTTGTTGCGTTTAGATTGACAAACAAAAATCTTTTTTGGCTTTTTCGCAACTGAATAAAAATATTTAACTTTAAATTAATTAAAATATTTAACTTTTAATTAAATTAACTACTATGTGTCGGTTTCTTAGATAAATGACATAATATCTTATGCTTGTTTAAATAATATTGTTTATATTATGTATCGAAACATTCCGTAGACAGACTAGTCTACATGTTGAGGTATGTAATTTTATTAAATATTTGCTTCAATTAATTTAAAGTTAAATATTTTTGTTCAGTTGCGAAAAAGCCAGAACAAGATTTTTGTTTGTCAAGGACCTATTATTTAAAATATATAAAACTTAAAATATAAAATTAAAACATTAAAATCACACTAATTTTCTATGTACAAACATAAACTTCCTTCTCTTTTTAACGAATATTTTAAATATATCGCGAAGATACTTCGCCTTCCGCTAGTGTGTTTAGTACGCAGGGGCAGAAAAGAATAAAAAAAAACGTAACCGACACGACTTACACCTAATATAAAATTTAGTTACAAAATTAATATAAAATAAATGCCGTACCGCGTAAAATGAATCAAACCTCCTAAGCTATAAACACATAAGTGATTAAACTGATTTGAACAGGATACTCTGAAGAAAATGTATGGCATATGGTCCTTAGTATTGTTACAGCAAACTAAATGATCTTTTGAACCAGCTATTTGAAATTTTTGTTTATTTTTGTACAGACAGTATATATATGTCTTCCTAAATAACTAAATATTGAACTAAATTGGTCCACACTTCACTATTCCTAATAAAAGGAAATTATTCATAATAAGGGAAGGGGTAAAGCAAATTTGCCGATTTTTATATATACGATATATACTAAGATTACTCAGTTTGCTAAAAAAGTTTGCTTTTCTATTTTATCCATGTATAAAATCGCTATACAAGAAACTTTAAACTTTCTTACCTCATAGGTTTATTTTCGCAACATAGGTCCATAGTTAGACACTTGTATCTTCAAATGATTTCTACAATTTCTGTAAATATTGTGTTGCATCAACTCGGCACAATTCTTTCTTATCTAGAATCGTTCCTAAATCTTATTGTACTATGTGTTTGAGTTTGGAAGTTATTTCACTAAATTTTACTATTTTTTGAGCCTTAATTATCTATTTGCTGATTTGAAGATGCTAGGTGATAAAAAATTGCTGAAAAGACAAACCTCTTAAGATTTTAATCGAAACAAAGAAAAATTAAAGGAATTTGTTAAGGCTTTAGAGTTGGTGAAGTGAAAAAAAATATTAGCAAAAATTGCAGTATATGCCATTATTCTAACAACAACTATTTTTCAAAGATAACCAAAAACTGATTTCATGCCGTCATATTTTAAGAATGCAGTTTAAACATCACCATTTTTGGGAAAAATTATAAGATTTCAGAAGAGATAACTCGATTACCAACTATCTTGTGTGAATATTTCCTTCTCTACATTATTTATAATAAACCCACGTAACAAAGTTTTTTATTTTTGTACAAAAACTTTATGTGTTTTTAAATAAACAAATATATAATTGGCATTTTATTTGCAAAATCATGAAAACATTTCATCATTTTCCCTAGTCAAAGCAAGATCAAACTAATTATCATCTTACGGTTATTTATTGGAGACTCAAAGAAATTTCCGAAAGAACTGTATGCCAAACAAACTGTTACAAAATTATTTTCGGCCGTTGATTGTTTTTTCATTTTTCACTTCTTGATGACTTCCTAGTTTATAGAAGCATTAACCATCTGTTGTTGTCATTCAAAATTAACAGTTAAAGTGATTTGGAACTTGGACATACGTTGCTTTATGAAATTATATAAGTACTTAGTACGCTTGTGTCCTATACCATCTACCTTTTTACGTTCGTATATATCTTTTTTTGAGGTGAAACACGTGTTTTAGCAAAAACTTCTAGATAAATGATTTTTACAGCCACTAGTGTGGCAAAAAATTTCATTAATATAATATACAGGGTGTCCCAGAATAGGTGTGCAATGTCTGAGATATGTTTTTAAATGTGTTCAGATTATTTGTTGCGTTTAGATTGACAAACAAAAAATTTTTTTTTGGCTTTTTCGCAACTGAATAAAAATATTTAACTTTAAATTAATTGAAGCAAATATTTAATATAATTACATACCTCAACATGTAGACTAGTCTGTCTACGGAATGTTTCGATACATAATATAAACAATATTATTTAAGCAAGCGTAAGAAATTATATCATTTACCTTAAGTTTTTATAGACACATAGTAGTTGTACAAATACTTTCATCCTATCGGGACTCATCAGTGCGCCGATCATAAGAGAAAAACATTAAATAATAGAAAAGAATTGATTTCAAAATATTAAAATGTGTCAGTTTGTTTGACATGTAACCTAGATATGAAAAAAATGATAGTTTGCAGCCATCTATAATGTTATTTTTAAATGTGTTCAGATTATTTGTTGCGTTTAGATTGACAAACATGTTTTTCTCTTATGATCGGCACACTGATGAGTCCCGATAGGATGAAAGTATTTGTACAACTACTATGTGTCTATAAAAACTTAAGGTAAATGATATAATTTCTTACGCTTGCTTAAATAATATTGTTTATATTATGTATCGAAACATTCCGTAGACAGACTAGTCTACATGTTGAGGTATGTAATTATATTAAATATTTGCTTCAATTAATTTAAAGTTAAATATTTTTATTCAGTTGCGAAAAAGCCAAAAAAATATTTTTGTTTGTCTGAGATATGCTCGTAAATAGCGCAAAAATAATGTTAGTTTGTCATATAAAATTTTTTCTTTTACAGCTCACCAACTGAGATATTCATTCTTAAAATAGGGATTTGGAAAATTAGTTTTCCAAATAATTTTGTTATCGTTTAACGTATCTTCATAATATTTGGGTGATTGACGTAGTAGCTTAAGTTACTTGTGAAACTGTCAACTCTGGAATGCGTTACTCCTAGCACTGGCATTGGGTTATTTCTTATTTGTTCGAAGTGGAGGTTAATTCGAGCCACCAACCCGTCTCTGGTAGCAATCGGGTTGCAAGACGATTTTAGTGAATCCTTATAAATGTGTTTATGAACGTTGAAAGGATAACAATTTGGCAAGAAATAAAATTTTATGTTAAGCTTAATATTAGGAGATCAGAAAATAGAAAGAACTTAACTTAGGAACTATCTAACAAAGTGGTAGATAACAAGTTGGTTAAATAATCATGTAAACATTTTGACGTACATTTTAAGTAACTAACTGTAGGTACATGTCTTAGTGTTCAGAGAAAAAGATAAGTGGTTATATTTCTAGGGCTGATTTGTTTTTAGTTACGAAAAAGATGTTTTTTTTTTAATTTGAAGAAGCTTATGGGCCTAATTTGGATAATGCCTAATGGTGATTCAAACTATAGTCTATGAATGAAATTTTCCTTCGAAGTAAACTAATCTAGATACCTTTAAGCAGATTGAATTTTGAGGAAAAATCAATAATATTTTCTAATTTAATAGTCACAAAATCATTGTCATTAAAAACTTCTATTTAACTTTTCTTGTATGTTAGTTTAATCAAAATGACTTTTGAAGCAGTTCCCGCTATCGGAATTGACTGAGATTTGCTATTCTTACATAAACTCGATGACAATGTAATACTATGGTCCCAGATAAACCTACACCTATGGCATCTAATAGTGAATGGCTTATACAAGGTGTGTAAAAAATAATGCCAAAATATACAAAACATTTCCTGTTATCGGAATTGACTGAGATTCTGTATACATACGTAAAGTGCGGGACGCGAAAGAAAACCGGGCGGTCCTTAAAATAAAGGTTCATAGTTTTAAGCAAGCGGAAAAGTAAAATTTGTGTATACAAATAAATTTTATGTTATTTTATTTATTGTAATAGTTTGCTGCTTCTTCTATAAAGTGCGCCATCTAAGCGGTATCGAAAATTAATGGAGGATTTAGTAAATTTCGCACTGGTCCACTTGTAATTGGAATGTGCCTAGAGTCTTCATGCACTTGCCGCTAGAAGGTTTTAGCTATTTCCAGTGGCGCATAACGCAATGGCAACATAACGATCGCTCATGTTCTACTTCACCTTTAAAATCTCCTGGTAAAAAAAGACCCCGATACTTCGTACTGTAAAGAACAAAATAGGTTTTCCGTACGGGTATAAAACCTTAAATCGGCTTTAACGATCAAATGGTTTTGTTTGGCGGAAGTGCCAAAATAAACGAAAATTGCTCATTGAGAGACCAAATATGTTTCACTGGCGGGTGAAATATCTATCAACTGTAAGGCAATATAGGCAAGAAGGACGTTTTGTGTATCTAGACAAAACCTGGGTAGATAATAATATGACAGTAAACAAATGCTGGCCAAAGTGTTACAGGGAATCCACTCTAGTAGTCGCTTTATTATAGTTCATGCTGGTTCAGAAGCCGGATTTGTTCCAGGTGCTGCTTTAGTTTTTCGTTCAGGACTAACAACTGGAGACTATCATGGACAGATGAATAGAGATAATTTTGAAAAGTGGTTGCTCGAGAAGCTTCTACCTAACATTCCTCCCAAATCAGTCGTGGTAATGGATAATGCATCTTATCATTTTCACGTAGAAGATAAAGTGCCAACTAAATATTCTACAAAAGCTCATATGATATCGTGGCTTAAATCCAACAATCTTGTATGTGATCCAACATGGAGAAAATATCAATTATATGAAGTAATATCAGCCAATAAGCCTAGAGAAAAAAAGTATAAAATTGACGGTCTTTTACGTAACCTAGGTCATACACCTTTAAGGCTGCCTCCATACATGTGCGACCTCAACCCTATTGAACTTGCATGGGCAGGAGTAAAAAAATATATTGGAGAGCGCAACACCGGTGAACTTTCAATTAAAGATTTAAATAAAATAACATTAGAAGCGATTGACTCAATATCGGCTGAAAATTGGAAATCGTATGTTAAACGTATTCGTTCCATTGAAGATAAATACTGGGAAGTAAATGGCAAAATTGAAACGGTTATTGATGATTTAGTTATCACACTGGGATCTTCAAGTAGTGACGACGAAACCTCATCATATTTTCAGAGGAAGACAACGATTTAGAAGGAATCGAACCATTAGAATCCCAGCCGTCAACCTCAAAAATGACTTAGTTTTTTTCATATATTTTGTAAAATTGTTCATAAAGTAGCTGTCAATAAACTGCTTCAAAATAATTAATTTTCTGCTCAATACCGGGTGTCAAAAAAATATCTAATATTGCAATTAATATTTGAAAAACTACAGAACTGATATTTTTCCAAAATTAACACATCAATGTAGTTATAGTAGGGGAGCCAGCACTGGTTCCAGTGAACAAGATTTATCAAAATTTTAACTTATGCAGTTCGACTTTGGGCTATTCGGGTATGCCAAAAGTGACTGTTTGTCTCCGTCATATTACTTTGTACAAGGGGCGCCATTGTGAAGTACTATACAGGGCGTTTCCAAATTGCGTGCTAATGTTAAAGGGGGGTGATTCTTGGACCTTTTTTTCTTAAATCCTGATTCTGATGCTATTATAGATAAATAACTATGTGAAATTGATACACGTCTTTTTTTAACTATGTGAAATTGATACACGTCTTAAAAGGGCATTTTTTATTAACAATCAATTTTTGAAATTTCTACCAGTGGCGTGCATATGTAATTAACCTAGGTAAATCCGTATGCTCCTTAATGCATAGAAGACGTGTGTATGTTTTTTTTCTAAACTTTATCATCCTGTATCTCAAAAGTTAAGACTTTTAGGACATAAAAACACCCCCTTTAACATCAGCACGCAATTAGGAAACGCTCTGTATAGAACTTCACAATGAGGCCCCTGTATAAAGTAATATGACGAACGGAGATAGACGGCTACTTTTGGCATACCCGAGTAGCCCAAAGTCGAACTGCATAAACTAAAATTTTGATAAATGTCATTCACTGGATCTGATGCTGGCTGCTCTTGTAAAATCTGGACTTCTAAATCATGTATCATTATACTGGGTTGTCCAATAATAATGGAAGTAGGCAGTAGCCCAGGAACCGTTAATGACAGAACTCAAGAAAAAATATATTTATAGGTAAATCGATCAAGAAAAATCAAAATTAAATCATTTTAAAATTCGAAAGTTCGCCGTTTTTGCAACACAATAGAGATATAGAAGTGCGGTACACGAAAGAAAATAGACAAATATAGATAAAGGTTCATTAAGCATAGTTACATTTTTAAATTATCTGAAGTGCGTATTCTCAAAAAGGAGTGCCATATTATTTAAAGAACGACGGGACACCACTGGTTTAAAAAGATTTCTTGGCCGACCTTCCTAAACCAATTGACTCCGCCCGGTTTTCTTTCATGTCCCGCACTTTAAACCTGATGACAATACAATATTATGATGTCCAGTCGTGAATGTCTTATACAGGGTGCGTAAAAAATAATGTTAATAAGTACTAGATAAGATAAATGCATAATTTTTTTAAAAAAGGCTCTCATTTATAAACCCTTGAACTACAAAATAAAAAATAATTAAACTTACATAAACACAGAACTTTAAAAATTAAAGCTTAAGGCATGGCACTTAATCACACTTGAAATACAACCTCTGCTTTTAAGAAAATAAACTGGTCAACAAAAAGATCGGAAAATCTAATTTTTGGCACCATGTTCAAAGTGCTGCGGTTTAAAAATGGGTCAATGATTTTTGATGAGCTTTTCGGATTTTGAAAGATCGTTTCCTGAGAATTTTGTTTCCAAATTATTTTGACGTTGGCGACTATTATCCAGGGGTATTGAATAAGATGGTGTAAAAACTAAACCTTTCTGGTGGCTGACAATTTGGCCCTAATTTTTTCGAGTCGCTCACTACTCGAAAATGAAAGCCTAAGGTAATGTCTCGGAAAATTTTTGGCGGTTTTTCAATAAAAACCCCTTTTTTACCTTAGTCTTTCATTTTCGAGAATCTTATTCAACATCCTGTATAACATTGATAAGAGTCGCTACATCAAAATAAGTTAGAAGTAAAATTTTCAAAAAACGATCTTTCAAAATTCGAAAAGCTCATCAAAATTCGTTGACTCATTTTCAAATGTCAGTACTTTGAACATAGTGCTAAAAATTAGATTTGCCGATTTTTTGTTGATCAGCTTCTTTGAATTTTTTAACGTTCTATGTTTATGCAGGTTCCATTATTTTTTACTTTTCAGTTCAATAGTTTATTAATAAAACGTTTTTTCTTATATTTTTTTACATCATAAATGCCAAATATTGTAATCGTGAAAGAATCACCTTACAAGATTTTGCAGATCTTTAGGTTTCAGGGTCCCTAGATGACGACGGTCTGTCGGTTTGCCTGTTCGGGCATAGCTGAAAAACTACTCATCCGATTGACAAATTTTGTTCAAAATTAGGGGTTATATGTTGATGACCTGGTAGCATTTTAGTAAAAATCCGAAATGGCAAAACAAAATAACAGTCTAGTGAAATGTTAAAAAAAATGATTACTAAAAAAGTGCATATCCATCCAAAAAATCATAAATTTTGCACAAAAATCAAATATAATGTAGAAATTAACTGGTAAAAACTGGTACGAATCCAAGATGGCGAAACAAAATGGCGGATTAATAAAATATTTAAAAATTCATTCTGAAAAAACTACTTAATGAACTGATTTCAAAATGTGTGCCATATCTAATTGTAATATAGAGATGAGCTAGTAAAAGTGTGTTACTAATTCTCAGGTTTTACATATCTTCGCTTTTTGGCGTCCCTACATGCCACAAAATATGTTTTATCAAGTCCGTAGGTCCATCTGTCGGTCTGTCAATTCGCGGCATAGCTTAAAAACCACTCATCAGACTGACTTCAAATTTTAGTCAAAATTTATGTCTCATATGTGGGATGACATGGTAATATTTTGGTAAAAATCTAATATGCCGAAAGAAAATGGCGGCCTAGTGAGACGTTAAAAAATTAATACTGAAAAAACTAATTATACAATTTACTTCAAATTTTGCAAAAACAAATAAAATGTTTCATAAGAATGAACTGGTCACATTTTGGTATGAACATAAGACAGAAAAACAAAATGGCGGCCTAATAAAATATTTTAAAAAACCAGTCTGAAAAAAACTACTTATTAGATTAATTTCTTTAATTTTAAATTATGCCCAAAATCAAGTGCGGCACAGGTAGAAACTGGTAAAATATTGGTAGGAATCCAATATTTGTTTGAAAAGACAGTATATACGTGTTTCTAAACAACTAACTACATATATACTCAACAAAATTAGTTCACACTTCATTATTCCGAATAAAAGAAAATATTCATAATGAGGGAAGTTCCGGGTTAAGGAAATTTAGCAATTTTTTTGTCTTGATTTAGGTAAGTATCGGGAGATGGTTATGTTAAAATAATATAAAAATCCAACCAAAATTTAAATCGATTAAAGAAAATAGAAAAACGTTCAGCCGATACGTGTTTTCATTATCACCCGGCAAACGTTTTCGAATTATGCCTACCTCTTGAGCATAAAATACAATGAATGTCAGTTAATGCCACTGAATACAAAGAGAATCCAAGAAGCGAGCCTTGTAAAAAGTGAAACTGTTCTAACTTCGGAAATAATAAATTAAATTCTGAATGTTAAGTAGATAATTCCGACTTGACTATACATTACATGCACTTCACATTTTTCGTTCTAGTTATATTCCAGATTTTCTCGTTAGATAATGCAATAGCATGTAATAATTTTACGTTGTGACGTTGCCTAATGTGCATTTAAATAATGCGCATTCTAATTAGTTGGCGGCTGGTAGGTACTCTGAGTTATTCCTAATGTATTTTGAATAAAGAGACTAGTGCGTGCTTTAATTAAATGTGCCCCCGATTTCTATGGTGTTTTGATTATGCAGCTCATTAATTGGCAGAATTGTACCCTACCAACTTAATTTTTCCCCGACTGCATCACTTTCTAGACCATTATTACAGCTCTCTGCTTGACTTAAGGTCAAAACCTCTCCTTCTAGTTCTTATACGTCTCATACGTTGCCGCACATATGCAACGTTTATGATTAAATGCCACCACCGATGCTGCATACTCTATTTACATTGTTTTTCATACAGTTTTGTGTTTTACATCTATCTGTTTTTTTAGTGTTTTTGACTTTGTTAATCTATTTTTATTTGCTACCATTATGCCATCATTTTTTTTAATAGAAACTTTGGAGTGCCTCTCCTTCTACGCTACATACTTTATTTACATTGCTATTCATAGAATTTTTGTGATTTACATCTGTCTGTTCTTTAGTGTCTTTGGCTGTTTGCGAATTTGCCATCTTTGGGTCATATTTTTTTAATATAAACTTTTGGATTACATGTTCTTTTAGTTCTTATGCATCTCATTTGCAGCACACATCATCATCATCATGAGCTTATATTGTCCACTGATGGACGAAAACATCTCTTATTTCTTTCTACCTCTTTCTATCCTGTGCCACATGGATCCAGTTTCCTGCCACTCTTTATATCATCCGTCCACCGACTAGGGGGTCTTCCTCTGCTTAGGTATGCCTCGCCTCTTGGTCTCCATTTCACAAGTTTTCTAGTCCACCGTCCGTCTGTCATTCTGGCGACATGTCCCGCCCAATTCCATTTAAGATGTAGCATGACTCTGGCAGCGTCTCTTTCTTATGGTTTCATTGGGGATTTTGTCTCTGAGGGTAATTCCCAACATCTATCTCTCCATTTTCCTTTGCATAACCTGGATCTTGTTTATGTTTTTCTTGGTCATTGTATGCGTCTCAGCTCCGTATGTGAGCATGGGTAATACACATTGGTCAAAGACTTAGTTTCAAACAAATTGGAATATCTGATCTGAATATGTCCCTGGGCTTCCCAAATGCCACCCGAGATAGACCTATTTTACGCTGTATATCATGCGTCCGGTTATCTCGCAATTTCGTGGCCCAGATATTCATAAATGTAAACTGGTTCGAAGTTTTTGTTATTGATTTTTAAGGAGTCATTTATTATCAGATTTGTCATGAACAGGGTTTTTGATAAATTGATTTTTAGACTAGCATTCTCTGATGTTTCGTGGAGCATTTGTAGCATGTTTTGTGCTTGTTGTATACATTATTAAATAAAATTTTAAGAGCCTCGGTGGTTTTCTTTCCACATTCCCGAATTACCTCTGTCAAAAGTCCATAATTGCCAGGCGCTTTGTTCTTCTTCGTGTCCTTTAAAGTCGATGTAATTTCTTCCCCTGTTATCTCCGGAATTTCTTCCGACCGATTCCGATTTAATATTTTTGGAATGTTGACTTTTGGTCCTTTTGATGCATATAGTTCTCTGTAAAATAGTTCAATAGTTATTAGGATGTCTTTTTTGTTGGTTATAATGTTTCCATGTTTATTTTTCATTTTGTATATCTTTTCTTCCTGATACAGCACAGATGCAACCTATATAATTAAACGCCACCACTGATGGTGGTTTATTAAATTGTTGTTCATAGAATTTTTGTGCTTTACATCTGCCTGGTTTTTAGAGTCTTTGGCTGCTTGCGAATCTATTTTTATTTACTACCTTTGTGTCATATTATTTGTTTAATATAAACTTTTGAGATTCAATATGATTCTAATGACAAATGTTGACAGCATGCATTATTCAAGACTTGTAAAGTATTATTTATGCCTCACTAAAAAAGTTTGTTTTTTACATAATAAAAAGCTTATCGGACTTGTCAACAAAAGAAAAACAGAACACACTTAAAGTAAAAAAAGTCTAAGAGGGTGAACTCCAAAAATGTATTATAATAAATAACTTTAACAGGTGACTTTTGGCTGACAGTCAAACGTGAATATAGAAAATGTAAATAAATCTGTGATCTCGTGTTATAGCTATGGAATTTTCGAAAAAAATAATTTCATACTGTTTAACATGTAGATCAATCAAAAAAGTCCGAAAACGGCTTAAAATCTCACTAATTTGTTAGGGATCTAAACCAAATTAGGTACAGTACTGTAAGGGGATATTATGCATCCAATGATGTACCGGCGTTGTTGCAACATATTGCATGCAATATGCAACCAAACCTCAAGTTCTGGCCGAATAACAGCGTCAAATACTGGATGAAATGGAATTACTAACGGTTTTATTTTCAATTAACTCACTGTCAAGCAGTTCAGGGATAACAATTTGAACATTTGTTATTACTTATTGCTTTTAAAAAACGCCTTTATTTTAAAAACTATTGAAAAGTACTAGATATTTACTGTAAAATGTAAAAATAAAAAATATACAGGGTATTCAATTTAAAATATTAAAATTCATGAAAAACTAGACATGTGCAGCAACGCCGATACCACCTTTGGGTGCGTAATATCCCTTTACACTACTGTACAAAATTTGAGAGATTTTAAGCCGTTTCCAGAGTTTTACAAGCCTTGTCTAAAAAAAAAAAATCAAACGTTTAGTTCAACAGATATTTGGGCCATTACTGGAAGACCCAACATAATGTCGAACAATTTACTTGTACATACTAAATGCTTTATTAATCTAAGCATAGCCGCCTCAAAATATTATTCCTTAGGATTGGACTATACCAAGCCGTAATAGGTTAATTTTAGAACGCCAACAGAAACCGAAGTCCTTAACGACGAACGAATTACAAAGCATGAGCTACTTAGATTGGAAGGTAAGTTATTAATATGTCCCTCCCAAGTCATTTTTTGATTTAAGACAGTACTCAGTATTAAGGAAAACCATGCTATCAGCCTATGCAAATCATAAATAGTTCGCTCAAATAAGGTAGTTTTGACTGATTTCTGTACTTTATAGAAAAAATGACAAAGCAGGGTTTTTGGTGTTCAGAACCAACCCATTATCCGCACACTAGTCATCAAACTCAATCATAGCTTGATTCAAGGAAGTTTCTCCCGTAAAAGTTTGTAAGCTACAGTTAACTATGCCATTAAGATCAAAAAATAGGGCCATCGGGTAAGATTTATCCCTAAGCGTCTCGTAAACAAAGTCATAGGGGTCATTAATCGCTGTGGGTGTTAATCTGCTTTCCCTAAAACCTTTTTAAGAAGACCTTAATAAATGAAATCCTTCCAAAATTTTAGCAACCTGACTCCGCACAAAAACATTACGAAAATTATTTGGATTGAATGATGACCTTTTGTTTTCAAAACTTGGAATATACTTGGAATTCTTTAGTTAACTCGGATATAGTCCACAAGCAAAGGACTCGCTTATCACACCCTTTCACTAAACTCATCAATTCCCTCCGCAGGCTTTATTATTGTTTTTGCAATTATTTCTCTGGCGTAGAAGGTCTAAAGCTGTACTATGTTTATATTCAATTGTAAAACGGTTTTTGACGGGAACGTTAGAAAAGAATTAATTAAGAAAGTTAAAGATTTTTTCTGGATCCTTCAACCTCTCATCATGGTATTCGAGTTCTTTAATTTTTTCTTTATTACCTTTACTATTATCGACAGATTCATTGATAGTGTCCCAGAGTGTTATTATGACATTAAAAGAGTTAGAGTTTTTATGTGTAACCGAAATCCATTTATTATAATAACTAGCGTTTCCATTAAAGGTAAGTTGATTTACAAATTTATAATACGTATTTCGCTTATATTCTGCCTATAGTGTTTTGAGTTTCTCTCTAGTGAGTAAATTGCTAAATTAATTGTAATATTCTGAATATTTTCTCCTAGTGTATATAAATTGCGCATATACATTCTTCGTTACGGCAGCACTCTTTCGGAAAATTGAAATATGTTTATCAATATCTCAATTCAATAATGAATTGTGTTTGAATCTGGTAAATTAGTAAATGCGGTGGAACAAATTTTATTAGCAATATTTTTTATTTTACTTGATCATAAAGGAACTTGTCTTCCGCTTGAGTTGCAAATATTTTTAAATGTTCTTACCAATTTAGTGAACCATTCGTAGACTTTTGCAGTAACAGCAACTTACCTGAAATTAATAAAATAAATTACTATTCACAATAAATCTATAAAATATTCAGTTAATATTATCCGTTACTAAAGTAAACTACTTATTAAAAAATAATGCAATATTAAATCCGCTTTTCAGAAATTCTCTGGGCGACACTTATTTAATTAATACATAGGTATAATAATACAATTTTGATTATCAAATCGTTTTTACTTTGCCTGTGAGAGAAAAGTATTATATGGTGAAACAAATTACTCTCCGAGGTTTTTTAGATTTTTGCATTTCGAAGCTCCCCGTTGCCCAAAAAAACATGTTTTCTCAATTCCGTCGTTCTGTCTCTCTGTTGTACTTTAGAATGCTTATATTATTTTCCCAAGATGTCCATTTTGTGCCTTCATATCTATTCTGGCGGTCTGTCTGTCGTTAGCTAAAAGTACTTAAGACAACTCACTTCATCCAAATTTTGCAAACAAATTTAGCGAATGGAGAAGAACTGGTAACAATTTGGTAGAAATTTAATATGGCGGAACAAAATGGAGGCCTAATAAAATGTTAAATCAGTGTAAAAAGTTATTTAAGTTTTATAGAAAATCAAGCACGACATGCATGGAAAAATTTATATATGGAAATACTAAATAACTATATGTGAATTAGATAAGGTCATCTTTCACATTCATACCATAAATTTATTTTTATTCTTATAAAAACTATTTTTGATGATTACAATAAACTACGTTTTAAATCAAAGTATTCTGTATCGAATATGAATATGAGTATCATATAAAGAATTTGTGAATAATAGCGTTTTTTTTTTAAATTGAGTTATCTAAAATTCAAATAGAATTTGATTTTCAAAAACGAATAGCTACAATTTTCTAAGGAAAAAAAACAGCTAAGAAATCGAGCTTCCAATAGACTCTTCCCTGTAGATATTGTGAAGAGGTGTGAGACAGTCATATATTATTGTTCGGGAAACGCATATCCCAAGCCCCAAAAAATACCTAGCGTATTTAAGCTAAGTAAAAAACTCCGGTTTAAATGTTATGTTGCTGCAAATATTATAACTTATTCCTAACTTCTTATCTTACAAGCCTTAACTTGTCGAATTAATTTATCTATTTATATCAATCCACCAAGAAAATATTACCGACAAAACTTTGTTAGAAATAAACTGCCCATATAAAAAAATCTGTATGTTTACGTTTCACTATTCTATACCCCACACAATTCAAGCTAAACTTGAATTTCCTATTTGCATTTCTGTTTATCTTTATAACCCCGTTTAGCCCTATAATACTGTTGGAAAGCAAGTTATGTTCTCCGTTGCTAAAAACTGATTGGCAATGCCAAAGGTTACAGCGGGATGAGGGTGGCGTTGTAGACATATATACAGGTCCAGTTTTAACATAAGCCAGAAGTGTGGCTTTCTACTCCACAAAAGTAATAAAAATTACGCTATTAAAAGCGTAATTTTTATTTACTTTTCAGTATTATTAGTACAAATTGAAATTTTATTACCTTATCACAATTTAATTTGTGAGTATCCGGCTGCCTCGTCAATTTAAAAAATCATTCTAAGGACCCCTGGTCTATTATTAAGGGAATCACCCTAATCACGTATATGATAATAATAAGCTATTTGAGGGCATTGAACAAACGACATTGTAAAGTAGAACCAAAGACAGATTGTACTCTGAATAAACGATCAATCAAATGTAAAATAAAAAAGAACAATACGAACAATTTAAATAGCTAACAGGGTGTGAAAATATAAGTAAATTATTTTGTTGGCCATGTTTACTTTTTGAAAATAAAAAGGTCTCTGGAATAAAACTGGTTTTTCCGATTTAAACAAGTTCCATAAAGCTGTAAAAAGACACATTATGTCCAAAGCGCATTTACAGGCCGTCATAAAAGAAAAAGTCTTCGGCAAAACCAGAATTAAACACGCCCTTAATAAACAGTTGCAAATTAGTCACCGCCAACACAATGAACTAGTCGATAAAAATATGCAAATATTAAGAAGACTTATCGATGTTGTTTGTTTTCTCGGACAGCACGAATTGGGATTTAGAAGGTCATGACGACACAAGGGTTTCGTCAAATAAAGGAAATTTTCAACATTTACTTATTTTAATGGCTAAATATGATGATTGCTTAAAAAATCATTTAGAGCAGTCTAGCCTTTTTCGCGGAACGTCGAATCGAATCCAGAATGATCAATCAAATGTAAAATAAAATACCCCCAATCCTCGACTTAATGACGCTTCTGGCAACACCGAGTCAAATATTGTTGGATGCATTCTAGTTAAACAGCAACACTAGGAATAGATGTCTTTAATTGAGTTGTACTTAGTGAACTGTTTATACGAAGTATAATAATATTCGAAGAATTTGATAAAACGTACAAGAAGTCCCTCGAAGAAGCGTTGTTTGTGCGTATAAATATGATGTAATTTACTCATCTTACAAAAATATGTTTAAATTATAATTTTTAATATTTATAAATTAAATGGTAACTATAAATAAGCGTAGATAGAAGTAATCTGATTAGTATTCCTCTGAAGTAGTTAAAAGCCTATATAATATCCCAGCCAGCAAAGTCCGTTTAGAGAATAAAAGTCAAACTTCAATTTTCTATCACAAACCATCAAACGAAATATAAATAAGTTACATTCGCTGAAAAGAAAACGAAAAGTACTGCATCTCGAAAACGGTTATTAACATATTAATTTACACGTAATTAAAAACAATAAATCCGATATTTTACAAGACAAGATATTATGTGCCACAATTTATAATTTATTGACCAAACTGTTAAGTACTAGAAACCGTCTCAAATACGTCATGCACAATTTCGGGACGGTACCCCATAGGTAATTTCACTTTACTGTAAATGCAGGGTGAAATAAATAATTTGCTTTTTACAACAGGGGCAATGCTGCCCAATTTTAGTGCCCACTAATTTGTTGTTTTAAACATTTTTGTGACCTTAATCTTGAATATATTACGAAAAATACGGCAGGCTATCAAAAGTGTCTTATAACGATTTGTCATTTATGACGATCTGTCATATGGTATAATTAGCACTGAACAGATTCCCATTACATCCATTTTGAAGCAACTCCTCATTCAGAAATTCTACTAAAAGACCTGTAAAGTCGGGCACAGTTCCATCCCTATTCATGTTAAGCCAAATAAATGTCAAATCATCTTTAACTAGTATGATTTTATTAAATTTAAGTATTATGAAAATGTACGTTACTTAAATGCTTTAATAGTGGACTTAAATAAAGGCAATTTTTTGCATGAATTAGATATGCTGAGATTATCTGAATGTTGTATTCTGCATAGAGGGAAAGGTACAACACTAACTACAAACCTAGATCTTCATACATCTTCTCTAAAAATATGATGAGAGAAACTTCCCTTACTATGAGAATAGTGGAGGGCTAAGTATAATATACCATTACTTTATTACACCATGATTGCCTTAATAACTTTACTTCTTGTATTATATGGCCAGAAATCGTAGATTTAATCGACGTTCAAGTACCGAAATATGCATTCGCATTTCACAGTACATTTATAGAGAACGCGGTAGTACTGCCATAGGCTTGCCTTTGAGAAAATGGCAAATTTTAGAGGTATTAAAAGAACAACAAAGACAAACTGTTCATTTTTGATATTATCTTATCTTATATTATTATAGAATTCCAGCCCAGGGTCCAGGGGCGTGCAGTCCATGGAAGCAAGGGAAGCTATGCTTCCCCAAAAAAAATTACAAAACATCTTCTAAAATGTAATTTTTGAAATAGGAAACCATTAATTTAGTTTATATTAAAAATGCAAAAATATTATCTTAATTATAAAGCCCATAATAAATGCGGCCTTGACTCCGACCGAGCGACAATAGAAAATGGAATAGAACTTATGCGGGCCTCTAGCTTTTATGCAGCCAAGTCATGTATGCTTGATTTCCTATGAATCGAGCCAGAGGTTATTGAACTTTCCACCGGCTGTTTGCAATTTTTGCACTTCAGTCGCGTGCTTTGAGTGGTGGCGGAAGCTATCGTTGGAGTAGGTTCTTTGTTTGAACAGCTATCCGTGTGTTGTGTGATAAGTACGTCGCGTCGTGCATGGTGCGATATGGAAAACAATAATACGGACGTGGATATGCAAATACCGTCAACTTCGGCTGTCGTTAATAACGTTGCAAATGTTGCAGAATTTAGTAAGAAGAGTGTGTGTGAATGTGCTGTGGGTGTCTTAATTATAAAGGGATTTTCAACATTAAACTTCGCTGATAAGCTTCAAATAATTTCCAAAGGAAGGGCAAAACCGCCTATGAAAAATTTAACCACAATAATGAAAAACTGTATTAAACATTTTTATCCGGAAAAACAATACGAACAATTTGAATGGCTAACAGAGTGTGAAAATATAAGTAAATTATTTTGTTGGCCATGTTTACTTTTTGAAAATGAAAAAGGTCTCTGGAATAAAACTGGTTTTCACGATTTAAACAATTTCCATAAAGCTGTAAAAAGACACATTATGTCCAAAGCGCATTTACAGGCCGTCATAAAAGAAAAAGTCTTCGGCAAAACCAGAATTGAACACGCCTTTAATAAACAGTTGGAAATTAGTCACCGCCAACACAATGAACTAGTCGATAAAAATATGCAAATATTAAGAAGACTTATCGATGTTGTTTGTTTTCTCGGACAGCACGAATTGGGATTTAGAGGTCATGACGAAACAAGGGTTTCTTCAAATAAAGGAAATTTTCAACATTTACTTAGTTTAATGGCTAAATATGATGATTGCTTAAAAAATCATTTAGAGCAGTCTAGCCTTTTTCGCGGAATGTCGAATCGAATCCAGAATGATTTAATTTTCGCTGTTACAACCATTATTCTAAAAAGAATTAAGCAATGTGGGCACATTTTGTTCTTCGTAAAGCACGTACATTTTACGCCGTGTTACTTCTTTATCACCTTGATTTAACTTTGAAAAGTTTCCGCTATCATTTCTTATTTTTCTCTCTACGATAGGATTGTTCACAATTTTTCATATACTTGATTCTGGTACTTTCGACAAAATAGGGGTCCCTTCTAAAACTTGTTGCTTGTTCATAAATCCGGGTCCGGTAAGGATTAAATAAACGTTAATTTCTTTGGCTTCCACAAATAAACGTTTTCTATTTTTGCAATGGGAAGAAACGTCGGTAGAAACACCCCGTTCACACCATGGGAGCCACATATTTGCCCTTCGAAAGTTATTTTAACACAAGTGATTCGCACGAAATTTTTACCTTTATGTAAATTGCAATAAGTTCAAAATGCTATTTCATTGCCCTTTAAAACCGCCCTTAATTAAAGGCAGGTAGTCACTTTATTATACCTAGGAATATACTTTATCACTGGAAACAGCACATGGAGAATTTTGAATGACGGATTTGCGGCAGTCACTGAAACATCCTAAGCAAAATAAATATCTTCAACCAAAATCATTTAAATAAATGAGAAAGACAAGACAAATAGAATATATTATGTAGTGTTAACTCTAGTTAATTAACTGCCAAAGTCTACCGTTGCTAAATATTTACAATTCACATGACATATGTATTTGTAGATAACTAAAATCAGAATTTTTTCTTCTTTGTAATTATTCTCCTTGCAGATGTTTGGCAAGAACTGTATTTGATGAATTGGTATGCCAAAGGAACTTATAGACATTAGATCATGATTATATTTATTAAATTTTACTTTTCGGAATATTTTTTAATTGTAGCTAATAGTTTACTAGTTATGATCAATTCAAGACAAGAAAGTTTCGTAAATTGGTTGTCCAAGGATTTTAAACACAAAAATGCATATAAAATATTATCTGAACAGGTATGTATATTACACAAAAACTGTAAACAAAATAAAGCAAACAATAAAATTTAAAAAATATATGTATAAACTAAGTTCTTATTCTTAAAAATATTATTTAAAGGGCGACAAAATATTTGCCGCATAAGGGCACCGGGAAAAGAAAATTTACAGATTTTTTTTTATTTATATTTCTAATAAGAAAAGAAAATCTAAGTAAAAAAACTATATTCTAATAGTGTTGAACGTTTGTTACACAATGTTTAAACCAAAACTAACTTAATTTTATTTCCTTTTTTTTATGAATGATTTTCAAAATATCGAAATATCAAAAACAAATTAGTAGCCTCTCAAAAATATAGAGAATTCTTTCTTAAAATTATAAAAGTATGCACTTGTGCGATAGGTGCATTATTAAAAAAAAAACTAGTCGCCACCTTGAATTCTATCAAGTTTTTTTTAAAAATCGCTACTTCATAAAATATCTCTAAATTTACAAAAAATTAAAGACAGGAAAATTTAAAGTTATTGATATTGCTTTGTTTTAGTTTGTTGTGCAAAAAAATTGGCCAAGAGCGAAGAAAGTTTAAAAAATATATAAAACCATAAAAAATTGCCATTACATTAGGCAACCAAGGTATTCCAGTTATATTAGTTCAAGAATATATTTTCAATAAGAGAAATTATCAAATTGATTTTATTTGGCCAAATTTCAGATAAAAAATTACTTCAATATTAAAATTTGAAGAAAAGAATTTAAAGAAATTCTAAAAATTTGCTTTAGACAACTTTATTTATATGACCCAACTATCCCATATTTGCCTCACCTCTTAACAGCGCATGCCATTTGGGAATAATTATGGATATTGATTAGGTACTGTTATTACAAAATTACTACCAAAAATTTAAATCAGTGTGCATCAATGTAGGTGAACACAGACAACAAAGAATAAATTATATCTGGTTAAAAAACTAAAATAATTTGGGTAAGAAACTTTATCTAACCTTAAAAATAGGTTCTAACTTCCTTTTACTTCCCTCATAAAAGGGAAGTATTGTAATCGTGAAAAAATCACTCTCCGAGATTTTTTTAGATCTTCACGTTTCAGGTCCCTAGATGACGAAAAATATGTTTTCTCAATTCCGTCGGTTTGTCTGTCTGTACGCGGCGTAGCTGAAAAACTACTTACCCGATTGATTTCAAATTTTGGTCAAAAATGAAGGGTCATATTGGGATGACCTGGTAACATTTTAGTAAAAATCCAATATGGCGAAACAGAATGGCGGCTTAGTGAAATTAAAAAATAAATTTCATATTTACGTTTTAGCGTCGCTAGACGCCAAAAAATATCTTTTATCAACTCTGTTGGTCCGTCTGTCGGTCTTTCTGTCTGTCTGTCTGTCAATTCGCAGCATAACTTAAAGACTACTACTTACCCGATCGACTTCAAATTTTGGTCCAAAATTAAGGGTCATATGAGGATGGCCTGGTAAGATATTGGTAAAAATCCAATATGGTGAAACAAAATGGTGGCTTAGTGAAATGTTAAAAAAATTATTATTACAAAACTTTTCATCCAATTTATCTCAAATTTTGAAAAAACATCAAGTGTTATGTTGGAATCAACTGGTAACATTTTGGTACGAATTCAGGATGGCGGAAAAAAATGGCAGTTTAATAAAATATTTAAAAATTCAGCCTAAAAGAAGTGCTTAATGGTTTGATTTCAAATAGTATGCCATGACAAATTGTTGTATAGGTATCAACTAGTCAAATAGCGGTACTAATTCAAGATGGCGGAACAAAATGGCGGCTAAATAAATCGTGAAAAAAAATCACCCTCTCAGGTTTTACATATTTTCACGTTTAACGTCCCTAGATGCAAGAAAATATGTTTCATCGATTCCGTCGGCCCTTCTGTCGGTCTGTCTGTCTGTCAGTTCGCGGCATAGCTAACGATTGACTTCAAATTTTAATAAAAAATTAAGGGTCATATAGGGATGATCTGGTAATATTTTAGTAAAAATCGAGTATAGCAAAAACTAAATGGCCACCTAGTGAAATGTTAAAAAAATTATTATGAAAGCTACTTGTCGAAATTATTTCAAATTTTGCATGAACATCAAGTATTATGTTAGAGTCAACTGGTAAAATTTTGGTACGAATCCAAGATGGCGGAACAAAACAAAAATCAAAAATACTTAATGATTTCAAATGGTGTACCATAACTAATTGTGGTATAGAGGTCAACTAATAAATTGTGTTACTAATTCAAGATGGCGGAACAAAATTGGGGCCAAATAATTTTTTTGTAATCGTGAAAAAATCACCGTCTCATGTTTTACATATCTTCACGTTTTAGCATCCCTAGGTGCCAAAAACATGTTTTATTAATTCCGTTGGTCCGTCTGTGGGCCTGTCTGTCAGTTCGCGACATAACTTAAACAGGACTTACCCGATTGACTTCAAATTTTGATCAAAAATTAAGGGTCATGTGGGGCTGGACTGGTAATATTTTGGAAAAAATCCAATATGGCTGAATGTTTAAAAAATTGTGTTAGAGTGATGTATTATTTGGGGTTAAGATCCAATAAAAAAAGTAGGTATTTTATTTAAATTGTCGACGTTTCGCAACTTTATTGTTGCATCCTCAGGACACATATGTAACCTGCAGATATTAAGTTTCTAAATAATTTTCGTTAGCGATCTTCTTGTTGTTAGAGTGGTGCATTATTTGGAGTTAGGAAATATCTGCAGACTAACGCAGTAAGCAAAGACTGATAATATGGGTATCATGTAGGATTATGATGGAACAAATAAAAATGAAAAGTCAGTATATATAACACATATACTCTAACTATGTACTGAACTAAATTGGGTCACACTTCACTATTCCTAACAAATGGAAAAAAATCATAACGAGAGAAGTTTCGGTTAAAGAAATTTACCGATTTTTTATTTTTACCAGACTTCAAAAATTCAGGAGGTTATCAATTCGCCCTTAGGCGTTAATATAAATGTACACCTATTACTTTTTGCCTTAAATCCAGGTATTCAGAATTTTACAGTTGCAGATTTAGAAGTTAAAGTAGTTATTTAGGTAAATATACTATTTTACTATATTTTTACCATAGTTCGATTGTTTTTATTAAGCTTCGCACATTCAAGATATCGAATTAGAAGGCGAATTTTATATCCTGTCTGAAATAAAGTTAAAAAACGATACTTCCTTAAAGGGTGCACTGCCTGTATAAATATCGTATAACAAAGAATGTTTTTCTAGGTCTCGTATTGATTTGCCCACTATCGGAAAACACCTGGTTCGCCGCTGAATAACTAAAATGTGCCTGTCCTAGTTTTTCATGTTAAACATTGTTCCCCAGAAATAATTGGGTTAATCTACGGTTGTAAACACGAAACACTGAATTAGACATTGGCTTGGATTAGTCAAGAATTCTGAGCTGCATTTAAACGCAAAATATGTTCCAAAATATTTATATTCCGTTCGTAAATCGCTCGTACTATTTACACTTAAAAATTAAATATTTATATAATTTTGCCATAATAAAACTATAGAAAGTTGAATTTGAAAACAGCTTTTAGCAAGACCTATGCCATTAGCCATGTTTTAGACAAAATTAGCTACATCATTCGGTATATAAATTAAGTGTTTGTTTATAAAACTATAAAAATCCTGGGTTTATCTATTATTTTTCAAAGATGGTTATGAAAGATGCCACGTTTTTAAAATCAACAAATATTATCGAAGTTATAAAGCAAATTAATAACCTTAATAATATAGAACGAAAGATTTGACGGCTTTGGTCAGTTAAGAAAGGAATAGTTCTTGGGATTAGGCCGTGTCACAATGGAATTACTATCCGACGTTTCGCCTTTGATTGCACGTGGCATTTTTAGGGATCTTTCCTCCACGAGATCTGAACAGTGAATGAGCTCGAAGCTGCAAGAGATTCAGCCGGGCTTTCTAATACCCGACTTCTGCTCGCCGAACCGTGACCCTGTGTTAAGATCGGTTTCTACGTGTGATGTAGACCAATTCGTATAATATAATATAATAATAATAATATATATTTCCAAAAATTTTACAGAATTTTCTTGAAGGCAAGGCCAGCCATGGGATCTGTGGTAGCGAATATCTTTATGGAAGTCTTTGAGGATATTACTCTAACATCCGCTCCCCTAAAACCAAAACACTGGTTCAGATATATAGATGATACTTTTGTTGTTTGACCCCATGGACAGGATAATCTCTTCCATTTCTGGACCAGCTTAATCAACATCATAATATCAAGTTCACATTGGAAATTGAATCTAATGGAACGATTTTCCTTCTAGATGTATGTGTTCAATGGAAGGAAAATGGTACATTAAGACATTTTGTGTATGGAAAACCGACTCATACAAATAGATACTTAAATGCAAATTCCCACCACCATCTAGCACAAAAAAATCAGTTATGAACTCATTAGTATTTACAGCTATTTCGATTTCCGAGCAAGATTCTCTAACATCGGAAACATCGAAACTGATCGAACCTCTCAGAGGGAATGGCTATTGGACTGAAAATATTACGCGTTCAATAAAAAGACATAGTAATCCAACTCCGCCAAAGGAGAATGATAAGGCGCGACCGTTAGATAGTGATGTTCTTCCCTACGTACGACAGACAAAATAGGACGATTACTTCCGCGGTCCAACATACGTACAATATTCAATACACATTAGAAGATTGGAGAATGCTTGCGATCCCGAACGATATTGTATCTTTTCAAACAGAAGGAGTATATAAAATCCCTTGCTCCTGTGGAGAAGTGTACGTGGAAGAAACAAGGCGCTCAATATCAACTAGACTTAAGGAACATGAATGATGTATTAAAAAGAAACAAATTATTCAATCTGCTGTAGATGAACACCAGCTACCACTGGCCATATTATAAATGTAAAGGTAACCAAGGTTGTAGCATCGGGTCCAGAATTTTATAATCAAAAACTTAGAGAAAAATTTCAATAAAGATACGGGTTATGGTTTACATCACACGGTTCGGCGAGCACAAATTAGTTACAAAAGCCCGCGTGAATCTCTTCGAGCTCATTCAGTGTTCAGGTCTCGTGGAGTAAAGATCCTTGAAGATGTCTCGTGAAATCGAAGGCAAAACGTCGGATAGTAATTCCAATTTGGTATGGTCTAATCCTAAGAAACACGATTTCTTGACCCTTAATAATATAACTGCAGTCGTGGTATCGATAACATTTCATCAAAAATTGCGTTGGCTATCCCGTTAGTGCACCATAATTAATTTAATTTTTAAAACAAGTGTAGCTTCAAACAGTTTTAAAACAAAAGTCGTAATTTTACCTCTTGTAGAAAAATGGCGTTTTCACAATTAAAAAAAAAGTATAATTTTAACGGCTGCAACTGGTTCGTTCGGAACCAAAAAAAATGTTTTCTTCGTTTTCAATTTTCCAACAAAAGTGTAGTTTTGAGATGTCTATGTCCAATACATAACAGCTCATAAAAGAGAATTTTAGAATTATCTTCATAATTTTATTAGAGTTGAATGAATTTTGATAACAAATTGTGAAAACATACTTCTAATATGCACACCAAGGGTGTCAATTCGTCTGTTGTTTTTGTGCAACACGCCGCAATTAAATGTTTTATTCTTTTATAATAGGTTTTCTGTATGTTTAAAATATCTTATTAATTTCTTAACTTAAAACAAATTAACAAAATTTCCTTTTTTGCGTTTTAAATATTACTTTTATAAATAAGTATACGATATTTATACTCAAAGGGAAATCTAAATATTTGCAAAACTTTTTTTTAAACAAAAATAAAAAGGAATTATAATTAATATAATTATATTTCTAAATACAATAAATCTTATGTTATATTTAAACAACAATATTATTTAAAAATCAAATAAAATTTATTTTATTTGATTATAATGTATTATTAATTAAAATATATAATTTTTGGTTAAAATAATTATTTGTATTTATTTGGCTTACTTTTCGAGTACCTAATAAATAATAGTTTTTTTATATAAATTTAATTACAAAATAACTCTTGAAAACAAATTTTGTCTAATTTTTTATTTATTAGAAGAAATTAAACAGATTTTTTTATCTATTTAGTGCCATTTTGAAACGAATGAAAACACCTACATTAAAAGAAATCATTCAATTTGGCCGGTTTGCAGAAAAACAACAGACGAATCATTTTCACACTGTAGAATTGCTTATTAGTGGGCACTTAAAATATTTGTTATGGTCATTACTGACGACTAAAAGTATCTTTTTACAGACTTTTATCAAATTTGTAAAGAAAATTCGAAAATTCTTTATGTTCTCTTAAGAATTTGTTGCTTTGCAATGGGTGAGGCAATGAGTACTGACTAAATTTCAATATTTCACTACATTGACTATTATTTTATATTATATATTTTATATTATTATATATTTACTTCTACATATAGTAACATGAAAAAGACGGGTAATTGTTGCTTCAGTCTTCAGGTCATGTTTTACTTTGTTTTTACAAAAACGCCATTAAGCATAAATTTCAGTGATTAAAGATGGCTTTGCTTTTAGCTGTCAGTTTACTAAAGCACTTACTCCAAACAAAGCATTCCTTCAGGAAACCTGATCTTAAACTGGTACCCACTTCTTAATAATAATGGATGAATATCTTCAAATTATCCTGGTTTAACAAAACCTGTACGCACACCGAAAATATTGAAAGAGTACGTTTATCCATATAAAGAAGTACAAAGCACTCTGCAATCATTTTTAATCATTTATTTTGCTTATATAGACATAACCTCATTTTAGTGTCGATCAAATATGTAGTTTGCGTTTCCTGGTACTTTAGTGTGTTTTGTTCTATTTGTAAGTTATTTTTCTTGGATTTGTGAGTGTGATTATTCCCTAAGGTTTCCTCTGTTATTTGTAGATCTGATAATGCTCGAAAGGGCGAAACACGTGTCATGTTAATAATTATAATTTACTGAGATCGAAACTTGGAGTCTTTTTCTATGTTTGCTATTAATCATTTACTTCAAATCACCAGGTATAAATAACCTTATACATAAAGGGGAGTAATTAATTATTTAATGTTAAACTTCCTTAAATAAATGATGATTTTTCGAAGCTCGATTTTCACTACTTGTCCTTGAACTCCCAGCGCATTTATTAAACCGTCGGAAATGCAACGCTCAACCCGCTAAAATATTCTCTAGGTCTATCTTGGTGACTTAATGATAACGATGGGCTCATGGGTCAGTGGGCAGACAACAATGGGGTCGTACCACCATGGCTTGTGAGTAAGAAAATACAAGCAAGCGCTTAGGTATTAGATGCAGTGGGAAAGATACGAGAGTTTTTGCACGGTCATGGGAATTCTCATTTGAACTCTTGTGAATGTATTTATTTTGATACAGTGTTTTGTATTGCAAATCACAAGAGTTGAATATTTTTACATGCCACGTAAGTGATATATGTTTGTAGGTATTTATAAATAAAAGTTATACATTTAGTCTTGTTCTGTCAATGGTACGTAGATAATAAACATATTTTATAATAAACTTCATGAACTAAAGTTATTGAATGTTTGATTTTTTTACTTCAGTTTCTTAAGTAAATCTAGTTATATCAATTAACTGTGCCGTTCTTATAATATCTGACCACAATCCTTTTGCCTTTTATATCTGCTCATATTGCTACACATTTCTGCTGCTAGCTCTTAATGAAAATAAATTTTATACGATCAAGATTTCATTGTATTCAAATGAATTCTTTTCAGAATGACAACGGTATGATCCCAATTTGTTGCAGTTGATTGTTTACAAACATTATAAAATAATCCTTTAAACTCAAGTTGAAGGCATTAACAAGTGAAATACACAGTATACAGTAACCCGCTTTGGCCATTTGGGAAGCGCTTGATAAATATTTTTACAAGGAAAAAAATGTCTGGCTTAGTTGCTATTTCAAGCTAGCATTCTAAAGCACCTGTAGGTATTTTTCATATATTTTTTAACGGTAAAGGTTTGAGAATATTTTTTAATGATTAGTTTTTTCTAAGATGCGCCAAAATTATTACACGATTTACTTAAAAACAAACCTAGTGCCAGCTCTGGCTACTGTGTATGTAGTTTTTGATACTTACTTGTACTATTGTCATAGAGAAATATTGTTCGTCCATGGTATTGTAATTGTAAAAATTACACGCCAAAATGTTTTCGGTTCATCACGTCTTAGGATCACCAGATGCCGACAGACATGTTTTCCTATTTGTGTCTGGCGGCGAATGTAGTAACATGGTAAAACAAAATGGTTGCCTAGTAAAATGTTTTAAAAAAACACGTATTTAATTGAATTCAAATTTTGCACAAGAATCAATAGTGATATAGGGAATGAAATGTTGGCCTATTAAAAAATTAAATAAATCAGTGTTAATAATATCAGGATAATATATTAATATTTTGGTACGAATCCCATACGGCAGAACTAAATGGCCTATTTAAAAACTAAGTTAAGAACTTAGTACTAGTAAAGTAAGAAACGTTCACTTAATTATTAAATTGTATTCAGGGAAGAAACTTCCTGGTAATTGAATAAAACCGATCTGTAAAGACTTCCGTTTTAGGGTTTAAATTTAGCTATAGAACTAACTTTTAAATTGTAAAAGTTTGGCAGGTGCCATTGTAAAATATTATTGTATTAGATGGGTACGTCAGACATGGCCATTGGTATTGCAAAAACAAATATCATTTCAATATATATCGTTTAACAGATAATTTAATTTAGATCTGAAATATTGCAAAACTATATACAGGTTGTCATTTGAAGAAAGTTGAAAATACTTTTGGTAATACGGGAAGTGATACCGAATTAATATCAGGCCTAAATTAAATGTTGTCATAATATGTTTATTTAATTGTGAACTATTGTTTCGTGAAAAAATGAGTAATACCAATAGATTAATTATTTTAAGAAATGTTACGATTTCTGTCGTAATATCTAAAAATGCCCCCTAGTGGCGCAATACCAAACTAAAATCCATACAAATAACGTAGTTTTTGTTTCTTAAGAAAAGATAATTTTACCGACACTAAATTTATCGAAATCCGTTCAGCCGTTTTGAATTTACAGGTGTTTATTTACAAAAACATTTGAACACCATCCACCACTACATCTTTAGAGATATGACAAAACGTGTTTATCAAAAAAAAAACTCGAATTTATCGCGGCTTTAAAAAGCATATATTTTTTTGTTACATTAACAAAGCGGAATTCCGAGAAACACCACTTTTTTAAATTCAAGATCGCGGTTACGCCCCCTAGCGGCCATCTTAGAAACCTGAAAATAATTTCCAGAATTTTCTTTTAGACACTTTAGTTATAATTTTTTTTTACCGCAAATCTCTACAATACGTAGTCTTCGATATACAGTACCTTGCACCAGTGGCGGCTCGCGGGTGAAAAAGTAAGTGAAGTGCAAATGAAGCAAGAAAATATCGCAATAATTTTTTTTCCAGAATTTTTTTTATATGTGGAAGGGGTAGAATATTTTTTTACGGTTTACCTAAATTTTGTATACTAAATCAATTCTCCTATCCTTCATAGCAGCAAATTTATTTATAACATCCTCATAAAATGGATAAGTTGCCCTAATCTCCTCCAGACATTCCTTTTGAATTGAAATATTGCCTAGAGAAGTAAGTTTTTTTTGAGATTTTTAATTTCTTAAAAAGTTTTTACACGTTTGAGGCAAGAAAAACTTCTTTCCACTGAAGCACTTGTCGACGGTATTGTCCAAATAAGGGAAAACACTTTATATGGTTTGGTTAGAATATCTTTATTTTCATTAATTTTTTTCACTTGCTCTTGCAGTGATATATTCCAATTATTGTCATTGGCAAAAATAAGACCAAGCTCATTTTTAAGTCGTTGACTTTTTGAAAATATTTCCCTATATAACTGTAACAAATTTTCAAACGGGCCAGTCGGAAAATTTAAACTATATTCGGAAAATTTAGCAGAATCTCCAAAACATAAAAATGTAAGTTTTTCTTGAAAGTCTTGAAAGCTTAGTGTCATTTCCATTAAAATATGGTCCAATATTTCATAAAAAAGGGTTATATACTTAGCACTAATTTCTTCAGGTGAAAGCTTAGCAAGCTCACGTTTGTAATGATTTATTTCTCTAATAGATCAAACAAGTTATTAAAAAAATGTTTATTTTTTTACAGAGCGCCTCACGACAGCGTTTTATATTGGAAAATGAATGTCAAACGATTTTTTTTGAAGAACGCAATTTGAACAATCACATTTACTAACTTCGAATTTGAAGACCAACGAGTTTCTGTAATTGTTGGTATACGCCTCGTGGATGCAGATATAAGAGCATACCTTCGTTTGGCTGGCCGACATTTAGAAATATTTTTAAACTTTGCTGCATCAGAACAAATACAGAATGCGACGCTTTTTCTTTTTTTTAAAGGCCATTTAGATGGCCAGACATCACACTTGCGCCATCGTAACATTGCCCTATTCATTTATGTTTATAGTCAAATTGGTCCAAAATTTGATCCAATAGAGAATATAAATTCTCCGACGTTCTATCGGAGCTGACATTATAAAATCCTAAGAATCTCTCGACTACTGAAGCTTCTGAATTAACGTGTCTTAAAATTATGGAGCACTGGGAGGTTTGCGTAATATCAGTGGTGTCATCCACTTGCACAGAAAAAAACTGTGTGTTCATTATTTCATTTTTTAGAAGATAATCATTTGAATAATAGAAATGCATTCAATTAAATTCAATTAATAATTAATTATTTCGTTTTGAATAGTTTCGAGTTACCAGTCAAACATGCGTCATTACAAATGTTTTTAGCATTAATTCGCATTTTGTGAAATGTGTACTTTTCGAGATTAGTTATTATTGTGTTTTTAACCCTTTTCAAGGCAGTCGTAGAAAGAAACATTTTATAATTACATAGGATGCCATTCTACCACTATAATGGACATTTACCAAAAGGTTTCTCTTCATCCCCATATTTGACCGAAATTGTCAATCAATTTTTTAGCTATTCCGCGAACAGATACGTTTAGAGACAGGCAGACAGACAGACAGATAGACAGACATATAGAGAGATCGCTGGAATTGAGAGAACATGTTTTTTTATGTATCTAAGGACCCCAAAAAGCCTAAAAAGTGAAGTTCTGAAAAAACATGGAGGGTGATCTTTTCACGACCACAATGCTTCCCTCCTACGAGGAAAGTAGTTATTATACCGAAATTGTAAATAATTATCTCTGAAAGTTTAGACGTTAAATTACCGTGAGCTTAGAGTCCCGTCGTCCATTATTTGCCTTGTGAGAAACCGGTCACTTTAGGCAAAGTAATTTCGCATAATATATTGGCAGTACAAGTTCTCTACTACATCCTTTATCTCGAGTTTTTTGTCAAACTACGTAACTTGATAGTAAATTAACTAGAAGCAGAGTCCGTGAACGGACGAAGATCTATAAAAAAACTAATAAAACTTGTTTTATTTATATGCGTACATGTTTCAATCAACTAAACTGATTTAAATGCAAATATCGCACTCACTTATTTGGAGTCGCTAGGTACGAAGGAAGATAATAATATAATCTTAATTTTTAGCATATTTATCAACAGCGAGCAGTTAGAATGATAGTACTTATACAATCAGTCATGGATATTTGGAAAATGAAAAAGTTTTCTAATGTAACGAAATTTGTTTTTCGTAAAAAATAATAAAATAGAATTAAAAAAAAATTGGTAAATGTCCTTTATCCGGAACTGCCCTCGTTATGAATATTTCCTTTTATTGGGAATAGTAAAGAGTAATCAATTTTAATACCGCACATAGTCAGTTAGTATACTGTCTTTTCAAACATTTTTATATGGCGTCATTTTGTTCCACCATATCGGAATGGTACCAATATTGTACCAGTTTCTACCTATTACACACTTAATTTTTGGGCATAATTTAAAATAAATTAAATTTTTTTTCACTTTTCGAATTCCTACCAGTTAATCCCTGTTCAGATTCAATTTTGCTGCAAAATATTGAAGCTATTGAATAAAAAGATTTTTTACATTGCTTTTTTCGACATTTTGTTTCTCCGTCTTTAATTCATACCACAATTTTACCAGTTTATCTTTATATCACATTTAATAGATGACCAAAATTTAAAATTAATCTAATAAGTAGTTTTTCAGGCTCATATTTTAAAAAAAATTTTAAGACGCTATTTTGTTTTGCTTTCTTATATTCATAGAAGAATGTTACCAATTCATTCCTATGTATGATTTTTGCGTAAATATTACCAGGTCATCCTCATATGACCCCCAATTTTTGACTAAAATTTGAAGTCAACCTGATAAGTAGTTTAAGCTATGCCGCGAACTGACAGACAGACAGACAAACTGACCGACGAACAGACGGCCTAGATAAAACATATTTTTTGACACCTGGGGCTGCTAAAACGTGAAAATATGTAAAACCTGAAAGGGTGATTTTTTCACTAATATAAACATTTTATTCCGCCATTTTGAAATAGTACCATAATTTTACTAATTCATCTCTATACCACCATTAATTATAGCTCACACTTTGAAATCAGTCCATTAAGTAGTTATTTCAGGCTGAAGTTTTAAATATTTTATTAAGCCGCCTTTTTTTTGGATTCTTATCAACATTTTACCAGTTGATTCCTACATAATACTTGATATTTGTGCAAACTTTGAGATAAATTAGACAAGTAGAATTTTAGTAATAATTTTTTTAACATTTCACTAGGCCTCCATTTTGGTTTGACATATTATATTTTTATCAAAATGTTATCAGTTTATTCTCACATGACCCTTAATTTTTGACTAAAATTATAAGTCAGTCAGTTTTTTAGCCATGCCGCAAACAGACACACTCGGAGGGTAATTTTTTCAAGATTGCAATATTTCCCTTATTCGAGGGAAGTAACAAGTAAAAAAAACGAAATAAAAAGTTTAATCGATCTTGTAGTCAAGCTAATACCGAATTAGTAATACATTACAAAGTACTATCCACCAAACTCATTTTGTAGAACCGCATTATCATTACTTCTTTAGTTGAATGATACATATCTTTCAAACGTTTTCAAGTGTAAACTGAATGCTAGTTCCAAAGCTATTGTCTGATAAACTAGTCATGTCAGTTGATATGTTCCTGCCCCCTAATTATCTGAACCATCAAGTTTCAGGAGATTACAGCTTCCATATACTTGATAAATTTCCTGTTTTTATCTGTTTTTTAGAACTTTTTTTACCACCGATTACTTACTTTATTTGGGGTTGTTTTGACCAGACGTGTTTCGCTATATCTGGTTTTGACGTCTCTTTATTTTGTATGTACTTGGAATGCTTCTTGATTCTTGTTTTAAGAGGGCATTTTGTCTCCCAATTCACCTCACTTTTATTGGATTTGGTAAATGCATTAATTTCCCCATTTAGCAACAATAAATATGTGTACTTAAAGTTGTTACATAATAAAGATTTCTTTGGATTTTTTGTTGCTGCAAAATTGTCAGAACATTGGCTAAAGTATTGTCCCAGAGTGTGTGGACTTTTTGGTAAAGTGTATGCCTTGTCCAGAACATTGTACAATATGATTCATGTGTCTATGTTAAAGTTTTCGTTTGATTTAAGAATTGCTAATTGCAAGCTCTTCTAATTATACCATATCAGCTATAAATATATGTATTTTAGATTGTATACTAATCGATATTTTAATAATTAGCACGTTAGGTACGACAGCCCATGGTATGGCATACGTCACCCAGTTTTAATAATAAGTGGGAACAATAATAGAATCTTACCCTGTTTACTTTTACAATAAAATTGGCTGAATCTATATTTAGTTCTTGTTGTTTTAAATTAGATATTTTAACATATAATTACTTATTAAACTTTCGGAGTAACCATTCAGCAACAGTTTTTTTTGTATTTACTTCAAGATCCTCTGAATTTTTATAAGTTGTTACAGCTCCCTTATTAAAGATTCTTATAATGTCTACTTCGTTGTTGAAAAAGGTTGGAATCTTGATTAAGTTATTGTCCAGTCTGTGTTGCCTTTCGAAAGAATGTGGTTTTGATGCTTTCTTCAGTTCGTTTAACAATACGTCAAAAAAGACAAGAGAAAAAAATCTTCTTTCTTAATTATATAAAGTTATCAGCAATTGTCTGCCTGCCCGTCTCTCTCTTCGCAGAATATTCATAGCTAAAAAACCGGTTGAGTTCAAACTTTTGTTAATAATGGGAGTTAAATATGGCGGTTTTATTTTCTCCGGAAGTCGACCATTTTAACCCTTCAGAACTTTTTACTACATCGCTGCCCGTTTCTTCAATAAATTTAAACACCTTAATGAGTTCTATAATTTCTTACCCTCCTCAATTTTTAGGCATATGGCACAGTATATTGTCCATTCATGCACGTAGTTAATATGAAATTCAAACACCCAGTATTTCGAAAACAAAGTTTTTGCGAACCACTTATATATATATATATATATATATATATATATATATATATATATTTTTTTTATAAGCCGCCTTTTTTTTGGATTCTTATCAACATTTTACCAGTTGATTCCTACATAATACTTGATATTTGTGCAAACTTTGAGATAAATTGGACAAGTAGAATTTTAGTAATAATTTTTTTAACATTTCACTAGGCCTCCATTTTGGTTTGACATATTATATTTTTATCAAAATGTTATCAGTTTATTCTCACATGACCCTTAATTTTTGACTAAAATTATAAGTCAGTCAGTTTTTTAGCCATGCCGCAAACAGACACACTCGGAGGGTAATTTTTTCAAGATTGCAATATTTCCCTTATTCGAGGGAAGTAACAAGTAAAAAAAAAGAAATAAAAAGTTTAATCGATCTTGTAGTCAAGCTAATACCGAATTAGTAATACATTACAAAGTACTATCCACCAAACTCATTTTGTAGAACCGCATTATCATTACTTCTTTAGTTGAATGATACATATCTTTCAAACGTTTTCAAGTGTAAACTGAATGCTAGTTCCAAAGCTATTGTCTGATAAACTAGTCATGTCAGTTGATATGTTCCTGCCCCCTAATTATCTGAACCATCAAGTTTCAGGAGATTACAGCTTCCATATACTTGATAAATTTCCTGTTTTTATCTGTTTTTTAGAACTTTTTTTACCACCGATTACTTACTTTATTTGGGGTTGTTTTGACCAGACGTGTTTCGCTATATCTGGTTTTGACGTCTCTTTATTTTGTATGTACTTGGAATGCTTCTTGATTCTTGTTTTAAGAGGGCGTTTTGTCTCCCAATTCACCTCACTCTTATTGGATTTGGTAAATGCATTAATTTCCCCATTTAGCAACAATAAATATGTGTACTTAAAGTTGTTACATAATAAAGATTTCTTTGGATTTTTTGTTGCTGCAAAATTGTCAGAACATTGGTTAAAGTATTGTCCCAGAGTGTGTGGACTTTTTGGTAAAGTGTATGCCTTGTCCAGAACATTGTACAATATCATTCATGTGTCTATGTTAAAGTTTTCGTTTGATTTAAGAATTGCTAATTGCAAGCTCTTCTAATTATACCATATCAGCTATAAATATATGTATTTTAGATTGTATACTAATCGATATTTTAATAATTAGCACGTTAGGTACGACAGCCCATGGTATGGCATACGTCACCCAGTTTTAATAATAAGTGGGAACAATAATAGAATCTTAACCTGTTTACTTTTACAATAAAATTGGCTGAATCTATATTTAGTTCTTGTTGTTTTAAATTAGATATTTTAACATATAATTACTTATTAAACTTTCGGAGTAACCATTCAGCAACAGTTTTTTTTGTATTTACTTCAAGATCCTCTGAATTTTTATAAGTTGTTACAGCTCTCTTATTAAAGATTCTTATAATGTCTACTTCGTTGTTGAAAAAGGTTGGAATCTTGGTTAAGTTATTGTCCAGTCTGTGTTGCCTTTCGAAAGAATGTGGTTTTGATGCTTTCTTCAGTTCGTTTAACAATACGTCAAGAAAGACAAGAGAAAAAAATCTTCTTTCTTAATTATATAAAGTTATTAGCAATTGTCTGTCTGCCTGTCTCTCTCTTCGCAGAATATTCATAGCTAAAAAACCGGTTGACTTCAAACTTTTGTTAATAATGGGAGTTAAATATGGCGGTTTTATTTTCTCCGGAAGTCGACCATTTTAACCCTCCAGAACTTTTTACTACATCACTGTCCTTTTCTTCAATAAATTTAAACACCTTATTCGGTTCTATAATTTCTTACACTCCTCAAGATATATAGCACAGTATATTGTTCATTCATGCACATAGTTAATTTGAAATTCAAACACCCAGTATTTCGAAAACAAAGCTTTTGAGAACCACTGTTGATATAAAATTTTCTCTTGTTTTATTGTGATAAATAATTACCTCCCACAGACATGAATTAACTTACCACTAAAAGTTCAAGAATCAGAATTCTCTAAAGCACAGTATATCACGCAGATATATCAGCAGGGGAATATTTACGAAATGGTTCAAATGCTAAACAAGTCAATTCGTCCTTCCGAAAGGGTTGAACGCATCAGAATGAGTACTAGTAAAACATTATTAAATTAAAAAAATAATAAAAAGTTGCGAAACATCCACTATTTAAAAATACACTTTTGTTTTTTTTACTGGATCCTAATCCCAAATAATACACCACTCTAACATAACAACAAGAGGATTGTTAACGAAAACCATTTAGAAACTTAATATCTGGGAAATATGTGCTTAACTACGAAGTAGATGAAGACTGACAATATGGGTTTCACACAGTATATAGGATCTCTATTTGTGTCCTGAGGATAAATCAATAAAGTTGCGAAACGTCGACAATTTAAAAAAGTCTTTTTACTGGATCTTAACCCCATATAATACACCACTCAAACAATTTTTTTTTTACATTATTCCGCCATATTGGATTTTTAACCAAATATTACCAGGTCATCCCCACACAGACACATCGACAGACGAACCGACAGAATTGATAAAATATGTTTTTTGGGATCTAGGGACGCTAAAACGTGAAGATATAAGTTGAATTTTTAAATATTTTAATATACCCTATTTTGTTCCTCCATCTTGGATTCGTACCAGTTGATTCCAACATAATTCTTTAAAGTTCGTGCAAAATTTCAGATAAATTGAATAAGTAGTTTTTTCAATAATATTTTTTTAACATTTCACTAGGCCGCCATTTTGTTTCACCATATTGGATTGTTAGCAAAATATTACCAGGTTATCCCTATAATGCCCTTAATTTTTAAACAAATTTGAAGTCAATCGGGTAAGTAGTCTAAGCCATGCCGCGAACTGACAGACAGACCGACAGACAGTCTGTCTGACGGAATTGATAAAACATATTTTTTGGCATCTAAGGACGCTAAAACATAAACATGTGTAAAACACATGTTACAGGTGATTTTTTCACGATCACGAACATTTTATTTAGCCGCCATTTTGTTCGGCCACCTTGAATTATTACCACAATTTTCCTAATTGATCCTTATACCACAACTAGTTATGGCACACAATTTGAAATCAAACCATAAAGCAGTTTTTTTAGGCTGAATTGTTAAATATTTTATTAGGCCGCCATTTTGTGCCGCCATCTTGGATTCGTACAAAAATCTTACCAGTTGATTTCAACTTGATACTTGATGTTTTTTCAAAATTTGAGGTAAATTGGATAAGTAGTTTTTTAATAATAATTTTTTTAACATTTCACTAGGTCGCCATATTAACATCTTCTATGTTGATGTTTGTTATTTTACACAGGGCCGTTCCTAGCCCCTCGGCCGCCTTTGTGCAGAAATAAAACGGCCGCCCTTTTATAACAAAAAAAAACAATATTTATTGAACAAAAAAATATATTTAAGTTCCTACGTATACATTAACAAGTAACATTGTATCATAACAATCATAACATAAGGTAATAATCTATTAAACGAAACAATAAACAACATAAAACAAAATACAAATGTTTAAACTATTAATTATTTAAATATCAAATAATATAAAAGCCAAACAAACAAAAATTGGTATCTTTTATATTGTATCTAAGTATAAAACTAAGCAAGTCCCAATAAAAAAACAACCTCTTCATTTCAAAAATATTTTTCTGGCTTTTGTACTTGCGAACTCGTCTATTATTTTATTATGGTCTAAATTTTCACAAATTTCATTTTCAATGGCAATTATACCTAAATTTGTAAGCCTTTCCTGTGACATAGAAGATCTTAAATAGTGTTTTATTATTTTTAATTTTGAGAATGACCGTTGACCAGATGCAACCGTTACTGGTATTGTTAAAAAAATTCTCAAGCTTATACATAAATTAGGAAAAGATGAGACCAAATTATTACTATAAATAAATTTTAAAATCTCAATAGGTTTGATTTGATCTGTTAGAGATTTAAATGTAACAATTTCTTCAAATAGTTCTACGCCACTTATATCCCTCGATTCGTCTTCGGTTAATGCGATTTCAAGTTCAACGCATTTTTGTTTTAAATCATCCGATGTCACATCATGAAACCGTGTTAAAAAGTTAAAAATATTACTGCAATACGAAAGAGAATTAAACCTTTCTTCTACTGATATTCTAGCTCGGTCAATAACAGTATAATAAAAATTTATTTTAAATTTCTCTCGTTCGTTAGTTAATACATTGTCTGTACTTTAATAACTAAATTGGGATTTTTTCCGCCTTATACGAACTTCTGGAAAATCTGGTTCCACATCAATTTCATTTGCTAAATTGGATGAAATTTCTATGTAAGTGTTAAAACTTTGGTCCGATCGCATTTCGTTAATAAAATTAAGTACATGTTTTAATGATGTGACACACTGAGTCAGATCAATATTAATTTTTTGCAATAATTTACTGACTACGTCAATTTTAACTAATAACTCGTACCATATGACTAAGCTACAGATAAAAGTAAATGATTTTATTTTTTCTAATAATGAATTGGCACTTAGTTTTGTTTTTGAGTCTCTTGTAACATCTTCTGAAAGCTCAACCAAAGCTTTACAAATATTTCCTAGTTGATTCCGAAGTGGTCTAAGCGCTTTAACTCTGCTTTCCCATCGGGTGTCACTTACCGATGTAAGATTTAAATTACTAACATTTTTTTTTAAAACATCCCAACGAAAAGGAGAAGAAGAAAAGAATACATACAGTTCCTGCACGATGTTAAAAAAATTTATTGTTTCGTGGGAGATTTTAGCGGAATCGTTTATTACCAGATTTAGTGTGTGAGCGGTGCAAGGAACAAATATAGCCCTGGAATTAACATTTTTTACTCTTTGTTGAAGTCCGATATGTTTTCCGGACATATTGGCCCCATTATCATAGCCCTGACCTCTTATATCCCTAATATCTAATTCAAACTTAGGCAAAATATCATTAACCAATAGGTTAAAAATCCCTTCCCCAGTTGTATATAAAATAGGAAAAAAACCAAAAAACACTCTTTTATGACAACATTTTCTTCGTTACAGTCTACATATCTGACTACAAATGTAATTTGCTCTGTATGACTTGCATCTGGAGTAGAATCTAAAATTATGGAAAAATATTTGGATTTTTTGAAGAGTGTCGTAAAATGATGGCAAATATTTTTTGCTAGCAAAGTAATTATTTCGTTTTGAAAATGAATTCCCAAATAGTGAGTTATTTTACTTTTTGATTCTTGGGTCTTTGTAATTTTTTTTAGATGATCGGATAACACTGGGTCAAATTTTGCCACCATTTCAACAGCTTTTAAAAAATTTCCATTATTTTGTTCGTATAAGACGGAACTTTTTCCACGAAATGCCAATGATTGTCCAGCTAAAAATTGAATAATTGCAATAACTCTTTTTAAGATAGAGCGCCAGCGTTCCCTTTCAAGTTCAAAATAATTTTGCCGTTCTTTGTCAATAGTTAATTTTTTATTTAATGACATTTTTAACTCAACCCATTTTTGATTAGCTTGCAAGTGATGTACAGAAGATTCATGCTTGGATAAAATATGTGAAAGATGTCGCCAATCAGAATACCCCATTTTGCTATTTAACTTAAACACTTCCTTACAAAATATTTTACAACAAAGACAAAAAATGCTATTTGCTCTACAAGAGTATACCAACCAAGCTCTTTTAATTTTTTCACCATTTGGCAAAATTCGAAAATATTGAGTTGAAGAAAATTTCCTTCCCGATTTATCAGAAGGAAATTTTTTTTCTATATGCTGAAAATCGTTTTGTACTATTTGCTCAATAACTTGATTTTGTAAAATATCCGGCCAGGTGAATGGGTCGCTGACATCAAAATCATCATTAGTTTCAGGGATAACTTCGTTTAAGTTAGGATTATCATCGGTTAAGAGCATCTTTTCTTCATTATCTATTTCTGTATTTGATTCAGGGTGTTTTTTTTCTTCAGGGTCGCTTACTTTATGTGCATCCTTTACATTTTCATCCTCAATTGTATCTGTACCCTGTGACGATGTTGATGGAACTAAATATTTTTGCAAAGATCCACTTAATTTTTTTTTGTTTTCTTCCTTTTCTAATTTTCTTTTTTTATATTGAGCTCCAGATAAACGTTTTGTTTTTCTATCGGACATCTGGAAATAAAATTGAAAGGATGAAAGGTAATTAAAGTTAGAAAATTTAGTTTATGTAATAGTTCTGAATCTGCGAAGATATAATTTTATAGTATCCCCAATTAAGTTCGCACCAAATGGAATTTTTTATAAATAATAAGTAAAATTGTAATCTATCATCAGATTTTGTTTTTAAAATGACCCAAAAAATAAATATAATTATTATATTTTTACTAGATAAGTAAATTAGTAAAACTACTTTATACATTTTTTAAAACTTGAAATATAGAAAATTAATCTAGACATAAAATTAACAATAAACCACTTTTTGATCTCAAGCTAAAAAAAATTGTTTTTCACATGTTTAATATTAAATCCAAAACGTAAGATGCGGATTTGGATGGTAATATTAAGTAAAGTAATATCTATCCGAAGAACTTACCTTTTTAAATTACGAAAATTTGTTTCTTTTGAAATTTCACTTTTGCAAAATGTAGAAAAAAATAACTAAACAACAAACACTTTGTATCACTGTTAAACTCTCGCTAGTTAATCGAATACTAAAAAGAAAAACAAAACATTTAAAAACTGCCCCATTCTATAGTATATAGAGCTATATAAAACTATATACTGTACACATACCAATTATGAAGTATAAACAAACATTTTTGCATTGAAAGGCGGCCGCCCTTATCTATCATTTTTATTGCTTTTCCAAGGAACGCTGCTATAAATAGTTCTATTGTAATTTCGGCAACTCATGCACAGCAAAAAAAGAAATGACCGGTAATAAATTTCTTATGAATGTTTTATCTTAAAAGCCTAACAAAATGTAATTTAATTTTTATTTATTTTGAAAACAAAAATATAGGTATATTTTTCTAATCAAATGGCTAATTTTGTGTTTTTGGCGGGCGGCCTGGGGCCGCCCCAATAATTTGGCCGCCTTTGTGCCGGCACACCGTGCACACCCCTAAAAACGGCCCTGATTTTACATTCCGATTTTTTCTTGATTCTGTATATGCAAAGTCGTTGAAGATGATAAAAATATATTTTTTTACTTTGCCCCCGCGTTTTTTGCTAGCGCACGTATTGGTCCCTATAGAACGTTTGGGATCTTAGTGGATCCGACCCATATTGACCCTTTATAGCTACGCTTGTGACTATTTAATGAAGTTATTACAAATTGACCTTCTATGAAATTCGCGTATAACTTTATTTTTATGAAGGCGGCATTGATCTAATATCCGTCGAACAATTAAATGCCTAGAAAAAGTGGGTTGACATTTTCAGGATATTATTCGTTTTTATAGTCTTGAACTATATTTCATTTCATAATGGCAAACTTCATTACTTATATATATCATTTTTTTATTTAAAACTGCAATAATTTTTCAATAAAACTACTTTGTACGACTGTAGGTAGATCAGTGGCAAATAGCTCTAAGCTAAAGTTTAAACCGACCTTAACATTTTTTAAAATCTAATTATTTAAGTCTCTGTTATGTAATTCAGAACCGACAATAAATTAACATAAGAATAACTAGGTGACTATATTAAAAACATGGTGGTTTTTTTAGTATCGAAGCACAAAGCAGATATTTACTCATTTACGCTCTACCAAATTATTTAAATTACGAGAATAGGATTGAAACTTACATAATTTAAACACATTTTTGAGAAGAATATGCTCAATAAGATATCGTTTATTATTGTATGCATACATCTTATTTCTTCATTCTGTTGCTGTCTACAAGGTGTTGTAATTTCATGTACAAACGGAAGGCGGTTATTCTTTGATTTATTTTCTAACTGGAACTTCAAATAAACGTAGGTCATCAAACGCTTCGTTACCGATCTACAGGGTGTCAAAATTTCAATTTTTTAGGTTTTTCTTTATAGCTCCTGCAAGCTTTGATGTATTTACCTCAAACTTTGGAATGAGGTTACGTAATAGGAGTGATTACCTGATTGCACATGCCAAAAGGTTGCCAGAATCTACAGGGTGGTATTTTTTCAGAGGTCATGCTCCCTTTTCTCCCCCTGAACTTTTTTGCGGAGTCTCGCTGGTAGATTCTAAAAAAACAAAATCGTTTTTCTTCCTTATTTAGAAACTTTTGATCCTCCTGTAGTTTTTTCGTATCTCCGGCCTTTAATGAGACAAAAATAAAAAACGATTTTCTGTAATTAGCTAGATGAAATTAATTTTTTTCAAATCATCTAGTAGGCTATGGCTTTATTTGGATAATCTTTTATTTTATTGATTTTGACATTTTATTCTTCACTAGCTTGTTAAGCTGGAATCACCCTGTTTTTGTAGCAATAATGATTTATTTAATAAAAAACTTACTATGTTTGTTGGAAGTGACTTCCTGCAACCCTTATATAGGCCTCCGATCTTCTTCGCATTGATTCTCGCAGTCTTTCAAATACCTCTGGAGTATTTCTTACGGTTTCAAGTCCATCTGTCCATCACCGGTGTTGTATACACTAGTGATTTGAGAAGCCTTCATAAGAAAAAATCTAGGCTATTTAGGTCAGGGGACCTAGGGGGCTGAGGTCCACCTCGTCCTATCCACTTATTTGGATGTACTTCATTTAAATAGGTACTCCCGAGCCAAAATAGGAAAATGTGCTGGGGCGCCATCATTTAAGCATAAGGGGTAAGTAAGTATTCAAGTAATAAAAGCAATTTGTGTTCCAAAAAATGCCTATAAGAGTCACCAGTAAGTCAAACAGGTAAAAAGCAAGGACCAGTCAAATGATTATACCACCCCATACATTTAATGAAAACTGCTCCTGAGTTTCGACAATTCCATGAGGATTCTCGGCTTGCTGTTCTCTTTAAACAGTTCGAATTTCCACAAGATGGCTATGAATATTCGAAAATATTCGGTGATCAGATATTATTCTATTTAGATAGCGCTCCATGTACAGACTTCTGGCTTCTCTTGCATTTCCATTCGCAAGGTCCTAGATAATATGCATCTTAGTCATTTTAGAATTCGTATAAATTGTCATTGTAACGAGATTATAACGAGTATTTAAAACACTTTTACACTTTACTACTCTTAATGTTGACACAAATTACGATTTGACATGTTAGATGTAAAATCAATAAAACAAAAGATTATTAGTTTCATCTAGCTAATTAGAGAAATTCGTTTTTTTTTCTCGATAAGATAAGAGTCGGAGATACGAAAAAACTACAGGAGGACAAAAAGTTTCGAAATAAGATAGAAAAATTACTTTATTTTTAAGAATCTACCAGCGGCGCACAGCAAAAAAGTTCAGACGAAGAAAAGAGGGCATGACCCCTCAAAAAAGATCACCCTGTAGATTCTGACAATCGTTTGACTTCCGCAATCATGTAGCTCTTATTGCGTAAATTAATTCCAAAATTTAAGGTAAAAATCTCAAAAATTGCAGGGGCTATAAAGAAAAAACGAAGCGTTTGCGAACCTAAGTTTATCTGAAATTTCAGTCATAAAATAAACAAAAGAATCACCCCCTTCTATTTGTACATGATATTTAGAAACACCTTGCTTAATTACATGATAACTGACAGGTCCATGTGGGTCACCCACAGAAACCACATTAGTCTAGTCAACGAGACGGATTGTTCAGTCAAATGCAAAATATGACGGTTGACTTTATAAAATGCATCGTCGTTGAGTCTGTTGCTTGCTTTTCGAAATATAGTTAAAATAAAATTTACCTAAATTTTATAAGACAATATCGGTAAGTCTACAATTTTTCAATAAACGAAAAGATAAACTTTTTTGAAACAATACCTAGAGTAGAGCTCGAATTATATGCAAAATACATATAAATGCATATTTATGCAATATTTTCATATTTTTACAATTTTTGCATGAAGTTGCATATTTTGAATTAAATGTAATATTTGCATATCATTTGTTAGATAGGCATCTAAAATATTTGAATTCCTCAGTAAAAAATATATGGCAATTAAGTAAACCCTCCATAAAACCCATTCCAAATATTTTATTGCATTAGGTAGATGGAATTCTCAATCCTGAAATTTTCCTTCTCGTAATAACGTCTTTCTCTACATAAAATTTTGTTATCTTAATTAGATATAAACTATTTACCCTAAGTAGTGTACTATTAAGTTGAGCATTTTAAAATGTATTTGAAACTAGTATTGCCCATAAAACCGTATCCGGAATCAACATTAGAAAGTGATGCTGTTTTTTTGGAAAGCATGTGGAAAAGCAGTAAGTGTTTTAAATTAAGTTTTTCAAAATCAATAGCTTTGAAATTTGGAAAGAAAATATAGTTTCAGCCGCAAACAGCACCGGAAGTCTTGTTATCAAAAAAACTGAAGAACATTTTTAAATTAAAAGAAAGAGCACATTAGTTAAAATATTGAAGGTATTGCCTGGTACTTTTTGTGATGATTTTGAGATATTTCCTGACATAACGTCTTGCTTCAAGTATGCTCCTATAACATCAGTCGATGTAGAACGTGTTTTTTTTTACTTATAAAACAGTATTAAGCGATTAGTGACTATATTTTAGTAGATAATTTAGAAAGACATTTAATATTCTCATTAACCCATATGCTTCTGATGTTATTTACCAACGTATAAAAAGGTGGCAAAAATGAGTGTTTAACAGTTTTGTTCTAATTGTGTAATGCTGTTTTTAAAAAGAACAACTACCTATCGGAAGCGAGTTTGATATATCGCACTTAATAATAAAACCCCCATATATTAATCTAATATCTTAATTTAACTCTAAACGATACTGTATCTAAATTTATATTTAGAACAGGCAGGGTAATAAATATAACATATTCTTCTTAATTTAAGGCAAGCTCTGCAGTACCCAATTTTTAGTGCCCTTGTTCCTCTTTAGAGGATGACGTCCGTGAATCTATCCATCGATTGGGTAAGCATCCTTGTGGTGGTTGGTGTTTGGCACGCACGTAATTTTTAGCAATTTTTGATTGTCTAATTAATGTCGTTCTTTCCACTTATGGGTCCCAAATATAAACATGATTGTTCGAAATATTTTTCTAGATAATTTTTTCAAGATAACGTTAAAACTTTTTTCATCGAAATTAGGACACATCTTTAAACGGTTTCCACTAACGTCAGAATTGCATATAAATATGCTGGTGATAACATATTTAACCGCCAGCTAAATCTGGTTTAGATAAATAGTCACACAACGACTGCAATATTACATTAATGTGAATATAAGTTTCTAATTTTCTATTTTTCCTGTTGAGTTTGAGTTGAGTTTCGGCACTTTTGCGGGGATCTCCCTTAGTTTTATTCATAGAGGGTTGCGGCTTTTGCGACAGTGTACTACTTTTTTGTGAAATTAAAGATGGCGCCAGTAGAATTTTCTTAGCTCTTTTGGTTTTCGAGATACAGGAAGTTTTTGAAAATGCTACATTTTCAGGCACCCTTCATCTCCCAGCTACCTGATAACTTATTAAAAAGGCGAAAACTGTTCCTTATATGACTTTTTCAGTAGAATTCAGTGCCGCTTTTAAAATAAGTATATGCGGTCAGGTCAAAAAATTATTCATATTTGTACTGTAAATTATTCTTTATACTTATTGGAAATAATGCAAGCTTTCCAGTATGCGGTTATTTTGAAATTGTTTATTCTATTTATTAGAGATAATGTGAGCTTTTCAAAAATGTATACATGTATGCAATTATTTTGAAAAACAAGCTCAGAATTCGAAATTTTCTAAAATTTTCTTGTGTGCAATTAGCCATAAGAAGGCTATGGAAAATTTGTTTGGAACAAAAAACAAAAAATGTCAAAAACTTTGCGGTTTTGTCAGTTTTCGATTATTAATGAAATATTTTTGTTGTTTAGATGTTTCTATTTAACTATATATTATATTTAATTTACTTTTTTTACAATAATGGCGGTCTACAACTATGATGGTTTGTTTCATACAATCTAACGAAAATCCCCAAAAAGCTTGGGAATTATATTTACAAAGGTAACGTATTTTGAGCGCTATGGTTAGGATAACATCGCAGAAGCTCTTTTTGTTCATATTAGATATCCAGAGAGAAGGCAACCTTTCTGAGATCTTTTTGCTCGCCTTAAATCAAATTTAGTAGAGCACGGTTCATTTATCCAGCACCCTCCTAAAGCATACACCAAACAAGAAAGAGAGAAAAGAAAACAAACTTATTGGGTTTTGTAAAAGCGATGCCTTCATCTTCTTGCCACCAAATAGAAGAAGCAACTGGTGTATCCAAGTTTGATGCTCAAAGAATTTTGCAAAAATATAATTATCACCTATATAAATTCCACATAGTTCAACATTTACACCCCGACGATGCCGAGCGCCGAATGTTGTTTTGCCAATGGTATTTACAATAAATCCATACTGATCTAGTCCGATGAATCTTATTTTTCCAGTGCGGGGATTTTCAATCGCCATAATACAAGAAACTGGTCTGCTGAAAATCACCATTTAATTTTTGAAAGGGCACAACAAAGATGTTTTGGGGTTGGGGTTTCGTGTTTTATTCTTGGAAGACTCAAAGTCTATATAATTTTTGAAGAAGGACTCAGAGCCCGTCAGTACCTAGAAATCCGTGAGAAAGTTATTCCAGAACTGATGGAAAATGTTCCATTGGCACTTTATAATGCCGTTTATCTTCAACAAGACAGCGCGGCGCCCCAAAAACTTTCCTCAAAGATGGATTGTTACTCATGGACCTGTAAGATGGCATCCTCGATCTCCGGATCTTTTGATTTTAGATTTTTTCCTATGGGGTTTCATGCAAAATAAAATATATAAAATACAATATGAATCTGTAGTGGAGCTTCGTGCGACTCGAGTTAACTTCCTACAATTTGCAAAGAAGGCCTATGATTCTTTTGAATGCTATTAGAAGAACATCAAAAATATGCCAATTTTGCATACGCGAAAATGTTTGTCATTTTGAAAAGTGCCTTTGGAACTTGAAAAATATTTGCTTTTTCAAAATTTTGTTTCTCTTTTGTTTTTCCTAACTTAGGTTTTAGGTAAGATAGGTTATTATTGTTTTGTTGTAAAACGCTCTAATAAATATTTAAGAGTTGAGAATTAAAAAAGATCTTTTGAATTAAATTTGAAAGTATTACATCTTTACTATAATAATTACCCACATGAGTTCTGTTTTAAATATATTTTAGCCATAGCCTACTACATACTAATTGAATACAAAAGAAAATTTTATTAAATCTCGAATTTTGAGCTTATTTTTTAAAATACTTGCATACTGGACTTAGAACCATACATTATTCCCAATAAATATAAAGAATAATATACAGGGTGTCCCATTTAGAAGTAATTAACTAGGGTTCGAAAACTTTTTGATTTGACCCCGTATACTTATTGTAAAAGCTTCACTGAATTCTACGGAAAAAGTCATATAAGGAACAGTTTTCGCCTTCTGATAAGTTATCAGATAACGGAATACGAGGGGTGCCTGATAATGCAATATTATCAAAAACCGCCCTGTATTTCAAAAACCAAAAGGGCTATGAAAATTCTGCTGGCGCCATCTTTAATTTCACAAAAAAGTAGCTCACTGTCGCAAAAACCGCAACCTTCTATCTTTAAAAATAAATGGGATACCCTGTACGTTCCTAACTTCTTGGAAGTCTGATATGTAAGTTATTATTTCTAATTTAGATAATAATTTCACAGCGTGGAAAAATCGCCATCTCAGGTTTTCATAGATCTTTACGTTTTAGGGTTTTTCGATGCCGAAGGACATATTATCTTCTATTTCCGTCGGTCTGCATGTTTGCGATATAACTAAAATACTAGTTACCCGATTCACTTCAAATTTTGATCAACAAAATAACCCCATAATAAAATATTTAAAGCATCATTGTAAAAAAAACACTTACTTAATTGATCTTAAATTTTGCATAAAGAACAAATGTAATATAGGAATGAACTTGTAAACTTCTGGTACGAAATCAAGGTGGTGGAACAAAATGGCGGTCTAATAAAAATGTTTAAAAAACCATCTCATAAAACTAACTATTCTATTGATTTCATATTTTGCATAAAAATCAAGTCTTATACAAAGATAAACTTAAACGTACGACTTCAATATGGCTGAACAAAATGGCTGCATGATACAGTGTTTAAGTAATCAATGTCGAGAAACTATTTATTCGAAATGATTTAAAATGTAGGACATAAATCCACTATGACATAAGCATAAACTAATGAGACTTTGGCGGAACAAAATAGCTGCCTAACGAAATTAATATAAATCACTTATTTAATTAACTTAAGTTTGCACAAAAATCAAGTTTAATATGGCGATCAACTCGAAATTTTTTGGTACGAATCGGATATGACCCAAAAAATGACGTTTAAAAAATCAGCATAAAAAACCTCTTATTCAACTGACTTTAAATAAAAATCGGATGTGATATAGCGATAAAATTTTAGTACAAAGTCAACACTGGCCACATAAAATTAATCCCCTCCTACAGGATATCAAAAAAACGTCTCAATAAGTTGAGGGCACGGAAATGTCTCTTATTTGGGTTAATTGGAAATTAAACTGCTGATTTCTTAGCTAAGGAAGGCATTCGAAGCGGAGTAACAACTCATGGCAGCCTCTCTCCTCTGTTGCACACTGTGCTTTTAAAGCTCAAATTCTTTGCAAATTCGAAAACAGATATAATGATTTCTGTAGAATTTCAACTACAAAATACACATAACTTTGTGATCATATCCCTTAAAACTACTATCAGAAAAACCTATCAATTTCCGGACAATATGTTATAACTATAATACGTCTAAAATTTGGCCGTGCTTGTTAAAGTGCGGGACACGAAAGCAAACCGGGCGGTCCTTAAAATAAAGGTTCATAGTCTTAAGCAAACGGAAAAGTAAAATTTGTGTACGCAAATAAATTTTATGTTATTTTATTTGTTGTAATAGTTTGTCGCTTCAACTATAAAGTGCGCCAGCTAAGCGGTACGGAAAGTTAATCGAGGATTTAGTCAATTTCGCACTGGTCCACTTATAATTGGGATGGGCCTAGAGTCTCCATGCACTTGCCGCTAGAAGGTTCTAGCTATTTCCAGTAGCACCTATACATTTCGAGCATTTGTTTTCATTTCTATATAAATGCGTTGCCTTGAATTTGAGTTATTATTTCGAAGTAACGATGGCGAGCAAAAGAAGAAATACAATTCGAAGCGGTGCACGTGAAGTTCTTGCGTTATAGAGGCCTGTACTAGAGAAGCTGAAAATAATAGTTTGACTATTCCAATTGAAAATCGAAAAGAACGCTCTGCATTTTACACTGGTGTTTCGGAAAGTAGTGTAAGAAAAATTCAAAGAGAACATAATGATCGCTCATGTTCTACTTCACCTTTCAAATCTCCTGGTAAAATAAGACTTGAACTTGAAAAAGGTTCCGACCTGCAAACCTCTACTTCGTGCTGTAAAGAACAAAATAGATTTTCCATACGGGTATAAAACCTTAAATCGGCTTTTACGATCAAATAGTTTTGTTTGGCGCAAGTGCTAAAATAAACGAAAATTGCTCATTGAGAGACCAAATATTTTTTACTGGCGGGTGAAATATCTATCAACTGTAAGGCAATATAAGTAAGAAGGACACAATATTGTGTATCTAGACGAAACCTGGGTAGATAATGATATGACAGTGAACAAAGGCTGGCAAAGTGAAAGTGTTACAGGTGTTGTTCAGGGAATCCGCTCTAGTAATCGCTTTATTATAGTTCATGCTGGTTCAGAAGCTGGATTTGTTCCAGGTGCTGCTTTAGTTTTTCGCTCGGGACTAACAACTGGAGACTAACATGGACAGATGAATAGAGATAATTTTGAAAAGTGGTTGCTTGAGAAGCTTCTAACTAACATTCCTCCCAAATCAGTCGTGGTAATGGATAATGCGTCTTATCATTCTCACGTAGAAGATAAAGTGCCAACTAAATACTCTACAAAAGCTCATATGATATCGTGGCTTAAATCGAACAATCTTGTATGTGATCCAACATGGGGAAAATATCAATTATATGAAGTAATATTAGCCAACAAGCCTATAGAAAAAAAGTATAAAATTTGCGGTCTTTCACGTAACCTCGGTCATACACCTTTAAGGCTGCCTCCATAAATGTGCGACCTCAACCCTATTGAAGTTGCATGGGCAGGAGTAAAAACATATATTCGAGAGCGCAACACCGGTGAACTTTCAATTAAAGATTTAAATAAAATAACATTAGAAGCGATTGACTCAATATCGGCTGAAAATTGGAAATCGTATGTTAAACATGTTCGTTCTATTGAAGATAAATACTAGGAAGTAGATGGCAAAATTGAAATGGTTATTGATGATTTAGTTATCACACTGGGATCTTCAAGTAGTGACGACGAACCTCATCATTTTCAGAGGAAGACAACGATTTACCGCCATACCGAACCATTAGAATCACAGCCGTCAACCTCAAAACTGGCTTAGTTTTTTTTCATATATTTTGTAAAATTGTTCATAAAGTAGCTGTCAATAAACTGCTTCAAAATAATTAATTTTCTGTTCAATACCGGGTGTCAAAAAATATCTAATATCGCAATTAATATTTGAAAAACTACAGAACTCATATTTTTCCAAAATTAACACTATACAGGGCATTTCCTAATTGCGTGCTAATGTTAAAGCGGGGTGATTCTTGGACCTTTTTAAGAAAAGTTTAATAAGAACCTAAAAGTCTTAACTTTGGAGATACAGGGTTTTAAAAAAACATTTTTTTTTAAATCCTAATTCTGATGCTATTATAGATAAATAAATGTGTGAAATTTGATACACGTCTTTTATGCATAAAAGGGGATTTTTTATTAACAATCAATTGTTGAAATTTCTACCAGTGGCGTGAATATGTAATTAACCTGGGTAAACGTAAATCGTGTATCACTATACTGGGTGGTGCACTAATAGTGGACGTAGGCAAAGCCCGGGAACCGTTAATGACAGAACTCAAGAAAAAATATATTTATAGGTAAATCGATCAAGAAAAATCAAAATTAAATCATTTTAAAATTAGAAAGTTCGCCGTTTTTGCAACACAAAAGAGATATAGACGGTACACGAAAGAAAATAGACAAATATAGATAAAGGTTCATTAAACATAGTTACATTTTTTAATTATTTGAAGTGCGTATAGTCAAAAAGAAGTGCCATATTATTTAAAGAACGACGGGACACCATTGGTTTAAAGAGATTTCTTGGCCGACCTTTCTAAACCGATTGACTCCGCTCGGTTTTCTTTCGTATCCCGCACTTTATCCTGCACATCTCAACAAAATAAATGTAATAGAGTCAGATAATGTGATGTATGCGACGTTAGATGTGATCTTGTTCATATATTTTTTGAATGCTTTAAATACTCTGCATAAATAAAGGAGCTTTATCAGAATTTAGTTAATCATTGTAAAGTTACATGTCCCTTCAACTTACTTAACCTTTTATCCATGGAAAGAGTAGAAATGTATAACTCCCTTTTATGTTTTTTAAATCAAATTAATTTAAAATTATAAAACAAAAATTATCCACCTCTCAATCACCAGTTACATGTTTTCCAACGTCCATTTCCCTCGTGTGTCTATACTAAAGTCGTCCTCATGAACCTCTGCGACGTGAAGGTTGTGACTCTATCTGTATATTTTATAACTCATTAAATAATTCTATATAAATGTTTGCTATGTCTGCAATTTTTTTATCTTGCGCCTGGTTGTATGGCTGATCAGCCAAATACCAAAACAAGTCAACATGAAGGAAAAAAACGGCGGCCTGTTTATTTAAATTTTTGGTTAAAAACCAAGTATGACGTTGAGAGAAACTGGTACAATACTGATACGAATTAAATACGGTAGAACAAAATGACGGCCTATCAAAATATCTGAGAAACAAAATATGAAAAAATAAGTCATACTTTACTTTTCTGGATAATTATTTGACATGAAATTCTTGAAAATAGCAAGTAGCTGAAACGCGTAGCGTTTGGAACTAAATTTTCTGTGAAAACTGTGCTTTTCTTATATACTTTATTATGTTAAAAATGTTGCACGACAACGTGTTTTCTATTAAACATCCTTCGTTTAAAATTACTAACATCCTTATTAATTTTATTGTACTGCAATGTGTATCATTTCAAATAATATTGTCCAATACGCCCCAGACTAAGGATTTTCTAATTGCATTTTGCCCAGACTATCAACAGACCTGAAAACTAGTCAGTCGAATTTTGCTAAGGTCAAGCAGTAATTACTTTATAAAAGGCGACGATAAAATTTCGACTTGACATCATCCTCAGCAGTGGCGTAGATAGACTCCTGCTGTGGGGCCCTGATGCTAGAGGCCTCATCGATAATGTGTAATGGAGCCCAAGGAAAACTATACTTGACCTTTTTTTGAGTCATTTCATGTCACTTATTTTTTTTATGTCTGTATGTATGTCTGGATGTGTGGGATTGTTTATAAGGAGATTACGCAAAACTATAAATGGTTTTTTTAAGCATCAGTTATTTTCTGTGACCAAGTGCATATAATGGGCCCTTTGTCTGAAAACTAGTTGTTCCGAAACCTTCCCAAATGTACCTTCTAAGGGAAACGCTCTTCGAAAAATTTAAACCTTTATTTGAAATTCCTACCTCCTTTCAGATCTTCTGCAAATGTATACCTTCTAAGGGAAACGCACTCTAAGGACCCTCCTTTAACCTGTCTAATCAATGACCTGATGATTGTCAATATCCTATAGATCATATAAACCCCCAGTTAAGATTATGTACTCGAAAGACCCCAAAGTTCGAAGAGCATGCGACCAATTTTCAAATTTATTCTTATACTAAATCGGAGCTAGAACCCTATCTGCGCAAGTAGTTGACCTAAACCAGACCGCCTATGTGATAATGTTGTGTAATTTATAAAAACTATTTGTGGTATACAATATTTTTGATAAGTTATGAAACGATTTTCTTTACTCTTCTGTATTTGGTATTGTGTTCCCCTTATGTGAAAAAGTTAAAAGTATATTGCCAATCAAAGAATGAGGGAAGCAGCTTTATAATGGCAACATGTTTAATATCGAGCAGGATCACCCTGTGCACAACAACACAACACAAAAAATCCATGTAAAATGCATTTATAAGTTTTGTTCCGGGTAACTAATTTTCGAGGTAATTTCTGTATCAATGTAAAAATTCAACAAACTACATATACAACCAGATAAGATCAACAAAATTATGTTATGAAATATACCAGAACCTCTTAATGATACGTTAACAAAATAAAAATGGTGCACTAAATACCTGAAATAGCTTTGACATATCCTTTTATCGACCGATTATTCAATTATCTTGCAATAAAATAGTGGGTGGGACTAAGAAAAATTTATTGAGTATAATTCTTAGACTACATTTGAATATTTAAATCCTTATTGTTTTTAAATTATATATTGCACTAATTTCAATAATAAAATGCTTATATCCTACTGACTATGATCTACAAATCAGGGTTGAAAAAATCAGAACATTCGTTTGGTTATTAAAAGGAACTAGGTCATCCTTAAATATAAATTTTCAAGTGCTATGTAATAATAAGTATTTGCAGGGGAATAGTTATTTTCTTAACCAATGAAGAAAGTTATAATTCTCCTCACGTGACTACTTACAGTAGCTAAGCAGTCGAGTTCCGAAAAAGAAACTTTCCTCTAAATCTAAAAACCATTTATATATACCTAAATTTTATTTTAACTTACATGACTGAACAATATTTAAATCATTACCGTTTCTTATTTATCACATTTATTGAATTAAGCTAGAAATATTATCACCTGAAAAATCAATTAAAGAGTTTTTTTAAACCCAAAAACGCTACGTTGTGACGACTATTTCTTATACACATTTATGTGCAAGATACGTTTTATGAATTAAAGTCCAACAGGCTGCTTCTGTTATTATTTAACACAGTTTTCTTCTTTCTTAGGCTTTTAAAATCAACACTTGAACCAAGGCTCCAAACCTCTTCCATTGATCCCCATTTTGAGCTCTATAATACCGTTGTTTGACAGTAATCTAACAGATTTTGTCAACTCAGCTTAACCTTACCTTACCCCTGTTACTTTTTGTTTTCAGTTTTTTGGTGTTGTCTTTTGCTAGGGGCTTTACCCACCTACACTTTGACATCGTCACTCTTCGTATTACAATAACCAAACCTGTTCGATGAGCATATTTATTTCCAAGGCTCTCTGCATTAGTTTGAGGCGATTTGCATTTCGCTTTGTCACTGGCATTGTTTCTAGTACATACAAAGCAATTTACACATATTAAAAACATTCCTCTTAATTTGATTGCTTGTTGTTTTTCCACGCATAGCCTTGTTCTCTTAATTTCTGCCGCTTTGATATCTCTTTGAAATATTATGATATTGCCCAAGTAGGTATACCCTTTAACAATTTCCTATTGTGTCTAGACTCATAATGTTTGTTTATCAAGATTTTTTCTACTTTCTTACGCATTTAATTCCTCTAGCATTGTCTTTAGTGCGCCTATGTCTTTGGATATTAATATGACATCATCAGCGAAGAGCCGATGGCTAGAATAAAGAGTCTTTTATAGTTTATAAGATGTTTTTCTTATGATTTCAAAGTACCTGGAGTCTATTCTAAGTTTATCCAGGATTTTTTATTCCTCCATTATTTTCGAAGCTGCGGATGATCGTCTGAATGCTTTGTAGAAAGCCTGACTGACCTACGTGTTGGTAAAATCGAATTTACTTATTAGATGGTTGATAAGTTTATTTGTGAACAGTTTAAGGTATAATATTTGTTGGATTACCTCAGCATTATTCGACTCTTCTGGCATAGACTCATAGTCCTGTTTGTTGGTAAAATCGAATTTACTTATTAGACGGTTGGTAAAATATATAAATTTGTTAATAGTTTTTAAAGGTCGAAGAAATTTCCATATTTCTCAAAGAGACCTAGTTTTAATAACAAACAAAGAAAAAGGCTCCAAGTCTCGGTGTCAGTAAATTATAATTATTAACATAACACGTGTTTCGCCCGTTCGAACATCATCAGACCTACAAACAACAGAGAGAACCTTAGTAAATAATCTCACTCATAAATCCCAAAACAATAACTTACAAATAGAATAAAACACATTAAAGTTCAACAAAACAAACAACTACTTATACATATTTCAACTACACTAAAATGCGGTGAAGTCTCACGTGAATAAACAAACTAAAATAATAGAAAAGTGTTAAAAAATATGCATGTCTCAAGCTGGGATCGAACCCGAACTCGACCGCCTAACTGGGAGGCCAGAGTAAGTACCTTAATTATTGAATTGAATCAAAAATATCAACAGTTCATTCAAAACAGTAAATACTCTCAAGAGACATTTAGTCCTTGTCCTTACAAGAAACACAACCGATAAATTGTCTAGATCTGGGGTTTACGCGCTAAATTGTGGCGAATGTTCCATAACCTATTTGGGACAAACAGGTAGAAAAATTTCCACAAGAGTGAGAGAACATTTGAGCCTTGTCAACAAATTCAGAAATTCGTTTGTAAGTGAAACTGTTTTAGCTTTTGCCAATCATTTGTTAGAGTCAGGTCATAACTTTTCCATTTCTGACGTTGATGTTTTACATGAATGTCCGAAGAGGAAAAAGCTAGACCTTCTAGAAAAAATGGAAATAACCAAAGCTATAAAAAGTCATATCTCACTTGCATTAACGATGTTTTTAATTTCGAATTAACCCCAATATTTAACAATTTAATGTAATATTATTGTAGGCAACCTTCACTCCATTCACTAATTTACAGAGTGAGTATTTTTTGGTTATCTTCGTTGACCAGTCCAGTGGTCTATAGGAACTTATTCTGGCCTCCCACTCAGGCGGTCCGGGTTCGATCCCAGCTTGAGTCATGCATCTTTTTTAAAACTTTTCTAATATTTTAACTTGTTTATTCACGTGAGAATTAACCTCATTTTATTGTCGATCAAATGTGTATAAGTAGTTTGTTTGGTTCTACTTTAGTGTGTTTTATTTTATTTGTAAGTTACTGTTTTAGGATTTATGTGTGTGATTATTTACTAAGGTTATCTCTGTTGTTTGTAGGTTTGATAATGCTCGAAACGGCGAAACACGTGTCATGTTAATAATTACAATTTACTGAGGCTGAGACTTGAAGACTTTTTCTATGTTTGTTTATAAAGGTGTTATATTTGTTGGACTATCTCAGCATTATTCAAGTATTTTGGTACTCTCCGTTTTTTCGTGGACTGGAAGTATTTCTTATGTTATTTTGTCCTCTTCTAGGCATTTGCCGTTTTCCATTTTTTTCAAGATTTTATCTCTATATGGTTATTTTTAGTATTTCATCTGACCCAGATTTATCACCTTTTTGGGATCCTTTCTACTGGTTATAAAGGAATAAACTGTGTAAAATTCGTCAACTATTTCCAATAGTTCTGTCTCAGATCAGATTTTCGACCTTGTTCTTCAGTTATCTTTTTTTAAAATTTTGATTTGAGAAATATTTGTAATATTTTCTCTACATATTATCAATTTAATATTGTAGCTTCTCATGTCTTTTCAAATCTTTTTGGATATTCTTATTCATCTTACTTATACAGATCTGTAGCATTTTCAAATACATTTTAGAACTGATTGTTTGTTGTTTCCTTTTAAACAGATTAGTCCTTCCTTTTCTGAACTAAGGCAGAGGCCAACTCAAATCATTCGATGGTCACTTCCTGTATCGAATTGGTTAAATAAAGATACGCAGATTTTTGGCATATATTCGGGACTTATCCAAGTGTTGATTAGATTTTTAGAAGAAGCTATTATAGAAATATATCATCCAGCATTAGTATAGAAACATCCCTCCACTCTCGCTTCTTTTTCTTAAGACGACCTATTCAGTAGGAGGTTTCTGTTGTATTTTCTTCCATCTCTGCATTACAGTCTTTAATGACCTCTTCATATGTTGGCTTTTTGAGTTGCAATACAATGGTATGAGTATATAGGGTCATACCCTTACTAAACTTCTTCATCTTTCAAGCTACCCGTTAATGCGTGTGCTTGTATAAGATGATTTAGTTGGAAAATAATTTATATGACTCTGTTCAAGACTGTCTGATATTTGGTCAAAAGGTGTTTGAAGAAAGGCTCTTGGTCGCTTAATTTTTTTTTGTGGTTATATTCTCTTCACGTGATCAGCGAGTGCTGTTCAGATCAAGAATGTTCCATTTAATCCATCCTAGTTTGAAACTATAAGCTGGGTTATTAAATTACGTAAACTTTAATATTGTTTCATATTTTTTTATATACATTTTTTGTTAGTCTCAATGCAATGACAATTTTAATTTTCCGCACTAATGTGAAAAAAGACATCTTTCATATTAAAAAAAGGTGCAGTTTTCTGCAAGCTCGTAAAAAAATTAAAAAGTTGAATTAAATATTTGTAGCAAGTGGTATTACTGGTTAAACATATTACGTGGGAATAATTTCATATTCTAAGTATTTTCACTTTCGTTCGAGTGCGGAATAAAACTTAGGTACCAGTTATGTCCCAGCAGCAAAGAAAATAGAGAGGTTGCTGAACTCTTATCTTTCGTTAAGATCAAAGCTTCGATATCTTATACTGAAGACATTTCTAACGATTAGTTGGGGGAGTTTAGCGAACGAATATTATTTATTTATTTTACTCGCTTAGCATGCGGTGCTTTCATTATATTTCATTTCGGCTGAGGCATTTTCGAGCTGAAAGGGATGAGGTGAGAACAAATCGATGGAATACAAAATATGCACTAGCGCAATATATATCATTAAATATAAATTATTTTACTTTATTAATTATTCATAAAAAGAAAAAGTTAATAGCTATAAACGTAAATGACTTGGAGGATCAAAATATTAAATTTCTGATATTGCCGGATATAAAGAGAACATTGATATTTAAAACTTCTGTTAATGGCGTGTTTCGTATTTGGACTCTGATAATATTGGAATAAATAAAGTAAGAAGTTTCTGTCCTGTGTAATTTCATAAAGAAAGAACGCGTGCAATGGGGTCCATAGTTGCCAAAGATGGTACAATAGACGTTACAGGAAATGTTATCAAATATTTACAAAGGATGATGGTTAGTTAAACTCAGTGAACTGACTTTTATTATCTTTGGTACTGAATTTTCCCATATTCTTTTATTAGAAACGTGGTCATAGGTTTTAAGTATTCCCTAACGCCGAAAAGAATAGAATAAGAAATAATTGAGAGCATAAAGAATCAATTTGTTTTAAGTGAAAGATGTAGTTTATTAGCCGTAGAAGTCTTCATTTGTACCAGTTGTAGCCAATATTTGTGTGCAACTTTACTCCTAACCTGAATTACAATCAAACAAAATCCTTCACAAACAAATGATATAACTATATGCACTAGCTGACACAGGGTTTTAAAGGGTATTCCAATAAAATGTCATATCAACCAATTAATTATGGCAAAATTTAAACTTAAACAACGTTTGATATCCATCCAAAACTTTTATGAAAGTGAGCGATGTTTGTAAATTTGCTGGCTTCTATTATTATTCAGAGATCTGCTTCGGATTGTTGGTGAAACCAATGAATGATATTTTTCCCTTAACACCCCCCTCGGTTTGTAGCCGAGGAAGGATGCAATACCGTAAAAATCAACTAACATAAAATTGAAAATATTAAATTGTCGTACCTAGTTGGTTGTTGAGCTCATGCTATTCGTTCAGCTCGAAACTTAGAGGACTGGGTTCAAATCCGATCGAAGACGATTTAACTTTTTAAGTTTTAATACATTTGTCTGAAAAGCCGATTAAATAATTTTGGGAAATTTGTAATAATAAAATACAACCAGATTGAAAAGCAGCAAAAATTCATAAAAAAAATTATTTTTTCGATGCCACATTATTTTAAAATCTATCTGAGTTTATGCTAGCAAGGGTGATGGAATTAGTTTTACCCATAAAGTCCTGAAGTAAAAACTCCGAAGAGAAAATGAGAAACTTTTATAAATCATCCATTTCAATTTTTTATTAGATTACGTTAGATCCAAAGAGGAGTTTAAGGACAATAAGTTCTCGTCTACTTCTCAAAGCCTGCTATTCAGTGAATACTAATTTGATTTATGGACATTCATTCTTTATGTATATTCGAATTTGTATTTGATTTATGGATTAAAAACTGTAAGTATGTTGGTAACTAACAGTGTTATTTAGGACTTTTCTTTTTGAAAATACAATTTAATATTATTTAGTAATGCAAATTTATCGTGTGCTCCGTTGGTAGGAAGTAAGTTTTGCAACCACGAATATGGAAAATTCTCCTTCCTAGCATTGCAGATTATACACAAAATAGATTAAGGCGGGGAAATTTTGTAATTTCTAGAAATTACTTAGTGTACGACTATTTTTTTCTTAAAAAATATCTTCACAGCATACATTTGCCGTTAGCGTCTTTAAAATTGGCTTAAAAATGGAAACACAAACAAAGCCATATCTAATTGGAATATAAATTTGTATCAACAGTATTTTTTCAAACCTTAATTTGTAACAGCTACCTATTTGTTGATGAAAATTCTTCTTTAACAGCAGGGCGTGCACATGCGCAGATTCAAAATTACCGCCTAGATATTTTACAGACGCTTCACTTTTCGGTCATAATTTTTATCCCCATTAACAAATTATACGGAGAACTCTTTAGAAGCAGCAGTCATTTGACTGGATTTAATGAAGAATGGCCATTATCACTTAAGGAAAGATGGGGGTCCTTTAAATTAAGTCACTTTTATATACAATTGGCTCAAAATGTAACTCAAAATTGATCGGTTTATAATTTTTTTTTCCATAGTTTGAAGGCAATTACCTACCCTATGGCCACTTAATTTATAGTAAAAACAATATTATATTTAAACTTTTGAAAAAATCACATATAAGGACGCTCAAAAGTAAACCCTAGGGTAAAAAATATTTTTTTAAGAATAAAAAGTGTTTATTTGAAGGTTTTAAATGGCACACTTTTGTTTGAGCTGCGAACATAGAGTAGTTATTATGGTAATTCTTATCACAATCACAGGACCAGTTCTTTATTTTTAACCAAAAATGAAACGAGTTTCAATTTTTGGTATATCCACTGATAACTATCGGGATTATTGGTTTAAATTACTTAATTACTCGTTTTATTGGTGCCAGTGATGGAATACATTCATTCATTAGCAGGCAATTTAGCCCACAATGTTAAAAATATAGTACTTAATTCATATAAAAACTACGGCGTGAACCTGCTCATTGCCCCTTCAAAGATCTCGGTCGATAAGAAATACACGAAAGGTAGCAAATTCAATATTGTCTAACAGCCTTCCTTTAAGGCTTATTATTGACTTATAAGCTTTTAAGTGGACAGTATAAATATACATAACCAAGTAACTCAAATGACTTTGAAATTTGGTTTCTGGTCATTAACGACTACTTTTTCCTCGTTTAAAGATTTTTTGTAATGAGAGGTATTAACTTGCAACTCTTTAATAGTGGTAGATGTAGGCTATATGACCTAGGAACTTTTGTCACATTCAAGTATTTAAAAAAAATTAAGATGATGAAACATGGCTCGGTCTTCTCACCATTTATTTAAACAAAATTTTTAAATTTCATTGCCACTATTTGCAAGAGCCCTATTTTACTAATTCTGATTTTAAAACATAACCGAGTAATTTATTAAAAATTAAAAAAAAACTTCATTCGACAAAAATGAGCTTCCTTATAAAAAGCTACCTTTTCTTGAACGAACCCTACATATTTGCCATTTTTGAATACACAGCTAGAAGGAAGAAAGCTAATTTACCATAAGATTATTATTTATGTCATACCTTAATACTACCATAAAAATAAATTTATTTTAAATGACTGTTCTTAAAGCCGATCTCCTGTAGTTTTACTGTAACATTTACGCCACATTACTTTTTATCGCTGGTTACATTTGTTTAAAATGATGGGAACATTTGGATGGCTTAGCATGGTATGATGTATTAAATAAATAAATGCTCTAAACCACGAAGTGTTAATTTTACCAACAGAGACTGATTACTGCTTTGGTAATGTTAGGATTCATCAGAACAACTGCAATGAAAATCCGTTAAAATTAGCTAGTTTTGTCAAATTATAGAAAATATGTAATTATTTACGGACCCAAAAGTCGAAATCTCTAGCCTGCTTACATGCAGATGTACAGGATGTTTAACTAAGGGCGTATATTACTATCGATGTCTCGGAAGTCCTTCATGTTAGCGTCTTGAAAAAAAAAATATTTTAACAAAGTGACCAAGAGCAATTGAAAGAACATATTTTTAGGTCTAATCTGACCGCAAGGAGGCGCAGTTTCTAGGCTGAAAAATAAATTCCAAAAATTCTACATAATCTCTCAGAACTAGATGTTACTACTATTACCTCATTGGAAAGCTGAGTTAATTTTTTATAACGTTGATTCTTAATTTATTGTCACCCTTAATAAGGGTTGGGGGAGCTGTTGACTTAGGAAATAGCCGCTATATCTTCTTAAACCTTATCCGAATTAGATGAGCTTAGGCTTATTTAAAATTTAAAGAAATAATTACATTATTTTAGGATTCGGATAGGGTGACTAAATCGCTTTTTACAAAAAATTCATGCGTTTTGTATCACAGGAACTTCGGTATAAATGCCGATTTCGCTTACACCTATTTTCGTTATATTCGTAATATAAATAATTCAATAAACTGTTGTTAAAATTTGAATTTGTAGTAATTCTAGACTTGTCTTCAAACCATTTCCGATGATATTTGACACCTGCTACTTTACAAAATTCAGCAGAGCGGCACTCCCTTTTCAGTGTTGCCAGATCTCTTTGTTTAATAGTAATAGAGTAGCTGTTAAGATAGTTATAATATTTCAAGAAATGGTAATATTTCTGGTAGACGTCGGTCGGCAGGTTTCACATATAATAAAACAAAAACACTATGGTACATTTTTTTATTATTTTCACCATCTTTATCGAATTTAGAAAACAAAATAGTTCTAAGACGTACTCTAAAATATGTTCGAGTCCTTCAGCTCTGCTATTGTGTTCCTTAATTATTTTTATTAAAACTATAAAAATAAAAAAATATCTTAAAGCAATTTTTTTACTAAAATTCAATAAAGATCGTTAATGGTTTAAGAGATTTCTGCCTTTGGTATCATCTGGATTGCGTTTCTAATTCGGTTGATGAACTCCTCCCTTGTTGTTGGTCTATTTTGGTACACCAAGTCCTTAAGGCAGACCCACAAGTACACGTCTAGACACGTCAAATCGAGGGAACGAGGGAGCCAGGGAAATATACTGCTCCTACCTATCCAGCTTTCGGGAAAACGCCCATCTAGGAACCGTCTGACATTGTTTGAGTAGTGAGCTTGTGAGTGTTGGAAGAATATGGTGTCTAAGTCGATGCCCTCAAGCAAAACTGGCAGCTAATTTTCGAGAAAATCTAAATAAGTCCGTCCATTTAGTGCATTATCGAAAATGGCCGATAATTTGGTTGTTTATTATGCCGCACCAAACATTGACGCTCCAACGACCTTGACTCTGAACTTTTCGCATTCAGAGAGGATTGTGGTCCGACCAATAATGCAGGTTATGCAAGTTCACTTTCCCATCGGAGCGGAAAGTAGCTATATAATAAGTAATATGTAGATTTATGGATTTTCGGTTATACAGAGTTCAATTTTTGAGTTAATTTAATGTTTTATGGAGATCTAAAGATGATGTGGATGTAGTGATTTAATTTGCATAATTTTTTCTCAAAATTTAGGTTAAATTGAAATCATATTTGACATTGATATTTAACTCTTTGAGGTACGGGAATTCGGCTTAAAAAAAACCCTAGCGGTACGAGAAAAAAAAACATTTGAAAAATATACAAATTGTGGTGTATTTCTTTCAAATAATTATATTGGAACACTAATACACATATATAAAAATATACATATACTGCAAAAGTACTTAGATTGGGTGGTTTATTTCTTGCACCACCATACTTTAACAAAATTAAGAATATCATATATAAATAAACAATATATTCTAAAAACATATTAAGTTTTAGCATGATAAGATTGGAAACAAGTTTTGGTTTTTCCTAAACATAATGGCATGGCGCAAACACTGCATTGCCAATTGGTACGAACATCTTTTTTTTCGAGCTACAATAAGCACATCTTCGACGAGTGGTTCTCATTTGCACTTTCTGCTCTTCTAACGGCGGTCGATACTGTGGGCTTATGAGAACTAATGGCGACTGATAATTCCGTAGACATGTTTCTTTTGTCTAATTTTTGAACCAATGTTTTGGCAACTAAGCCTTCTGAAACCTGTCTTCGGAATTCTTTGAGAGAAATTTTAGCATTTTCTTTATGGTATAGTTTATATATTATAAAGGCATTTGTTATTGCCGTATCCAGAAAGAAAAAGAATATGCGATGCCACCACATGTGGCTTTTTCGATCAAGCCCATAATATGATCGCATTTGATCGAATTTGTCCACAAAGTTCATGTGTTTATTATAATCACTAAGTAAAAAAGGGCAAGGAATATGCATCGCAGTGCCATCTTTCTCTTTCCTTTTTACTTGAGTAACAACTGTAGGGTCATGGTAATTAGATAACATATGCACGGATTTCTTGTCACGCCATTTCACAGCACTCAATCCACTATCGCTTATAAACCGTTCATACTCCCCTCTTTTTAAATTTTTATCATTAGTGAAATTAGGCAAATTTTTTCTGGATACATTTACTGTTCCACATGCATATAGTTTTAAGTCTAAAAGATCCTCCATTAGCTTTACGGATGAGAAAAAATTGTCAAAATATATTTTGTGATTTTTTTTTTCAATTGGAGTAGCTAAATTCTTAACGACTCGGGCCCCCAAACTTTTTTCTGTTTGATCCCCCGTCTTCCCTGTGTATATATCAAAATTCCAACAATACCCTGTTTCATCCGCTAAAACCCACACTTTGAATCCCCTTTTTATGGGTTTTTTTGGTAAGTATTGTTTTAGCGAAGATCGCCCCTTAAATTTTATCATTGACTCGTCGACGGCGATATTTTCATGGGGCTGTAAGCATGATTGAAAATTAGTTTTAAGGTGAATTTAAGGAGAAGGGGCTGTACTTTATAAAGTTTATCATAATTGGCTGAGCCACGTGGTGGCATTATGCTGTTGTCATTTAGGTGAAGGTTCGAAAGAATCCAACCAAATCTATGAACTCTCATAAGCTTACTTATGTAGGGATCGTAACTATAATATATAATAACTTGGGTATTTTTTAATGCCCATAAGAATATTTATACCCAAAAATGTCTTGAGTTCGTCAACATGTGTTTGAGTATATGCTTTACCCTTGGTTTGAAATGTTTGCTCTGCATAGAGATTAGTTTGAAACACAATATCAGTCAAAAGTTCGTCGGTAAAAAAAAGATTAAACGCCTCATAAGGATTTAGGCTAGCACGATCTCGAATTGAATTCGACAGACCGACATCCGAAGTGAATGGATCAGGAGTCTTCATAGTAGAAACGCATTTATTCCAAGTAGTGACCAAACTTTTTTTCCATCGTTTTGCTAGAGTAAATAGCGGTACTAAATCCTCTGCATCCCATTCATCTGAAGAGGAAGGCTCGTCTTCTTCATACTCAGACACCACAATTTCGGCAACCTCGGGATGATCAAACATAGCAGCTGAAGAACAACCTTCACTTTCTGACTCGTCACCATCAGCCTCCGAGTCACAATCGGAAGGGATTGAGGCACAATCATTTTCGATTGCATCTATTTCATCATAGAGTTCATTTTCTGTCATGCCTATCAAATTGAAAGTGAGTGGATCCTGCCGTCGGTTCATGTTTCCAACTGTACGGTGGTACAGTTTTTAAACACTAAAAGAAACCAACAAAACTCGGAGTTCAAATATCACAAACATCTAACATGTATATTAACTCACCTTTATAGTTGGTTTTTACATAAAAATCATAAATAAAGCCACTTTTGAATAAAAAACAACACTTTTCTCATAAAAACAATAACCTCAAATCACTACGGAGCACGTGAAACGTAAATAACCACACAAAATCGTGAACGCAACCGCCAACGTTTCAGGAATTTGCGTCAGGCGATGGATCATAAGCCAATCAAATGCGGGACGGTTATTAAACCGACATACACAACAAAAATAACTTTCATTTAAGTGGTACGTTTCATCAACAACCATGCTGGAAAGGTCAGCAAAAAGGTGGTTCAAATTGTCGACCAAGGTACTTCAAAGAGTTAAACTATAAAAATAAAAAAAATGTCTTAAAGCAATTTTTTTACTAAAATTCAATAAAGATCGTTAATGGTTTAAGAGATTTCTGCCTTTGAAATAAAAAAAAATGCATTTTTTGAAAACTCGTATTTCCCAAAGCTAATGACTTATTTTGTTGAAATTTGGTATAAGTGAGGTCTTGATAATACTGAGTAAAAATCGAGAAACAAAATTTCGTTAAAAAAATCGCTAATATCTTCTTCAGAATGGTGTCATTTCTCCCCCTCTAGGCTCGCACCTTAATGGGCGATATCATTCAAAACAGAGATACCAACATTTGAAACAAAAAATATTTGATTTTCCCCACCACTTCATTATTGAAAATAGAAAAAAATGGTGAATTGCAAAGAGCTGCGTAACTTATTGAAGAATACTAGGCTTATATTTTCGACACACCTTAACCACGCAAATTCACCAAAAAATCGACATTTACAATTTAAAGTTCTTGTGGCGCCCCCTAGCCGATATTTTTCGAGGTTAAAAATAATTTCCAGCAATTTCTCTTGAACGATTTACTATATAATTTTTTTTTCCCGAAACCGTAAGATAAGTGCTTCCTGAGATACGACGGGCCTCGCTTCTTAGTTGTACACCCGGTATATATATATATATATATATATATATATATATATATATATATATATATATATATATATATATATATATATATATATATATATATACTTAATACTTTCACTATTCCTCTTTAATAAAAAATACGCTACCTTTGGTACCCTAATATTAGTCATTTTTCAAAAAGTCAGGTTTTTTTATTATACGTTATTCAAATAATAAATCAAAATACTAGAATGAAACACCAGTCGTTTTTATTTTTTTAATAACCGAATAGTTTATTATTGACAAGCAATGACATTATGTTAAAGTCAGTTAAATAAGAAATAACACCCTTGGGCATTATTATAGAAAAATGAGGTGCTAGGGCATTAGAAATAATAATTTGGTTATTTATTATTAAAACTAGATTTTTCCCAACTAAAAAATATTTTAATTCGTCGGACATTAAACGTTGAAGGCACCACGGGTATTATAATGGATAATCGCTCGAGCCAGAGGCCCTCGATAGGCACTGTCTCGACCTTAAGCGTTATTAGCCTTAGAATATCCTTAAGAAAGGTACTTAATAACTATAACAATGTGTTACCGGAAATACTTGTCAAAATTGTCACAAGAGTTAAATAATGGAGCATTATTCCTATACCGAATATGCTGGCATACATCTAATTTATGGGCAAGCACTCGTCCATTGTGTGAAGGCAAGAATAATTTACTATCTAATCTACCCTAAAAATCTAACCTAACTTAAGAGAAATAGATACTATGTCAAGTGAAATAAAAAAGAAGCTAAAAGTAGAAAATCTTTTACTAATCCATTGTGGGAAGTTTTCCGCATCGTGATGGAGAAGAGCCTCCGAGAAAAGCAAGTAACCCTCAGATATAAAATTCTGGACGAGATTGCTGGAAATTCGTTTGCAAGAGACAATTAGGCAAATTTTCATGTAATAGTACAGAAAAAGAACCAAAAACGTTTCATAGTTAACATGTGGGCGATGATTATTGGAAATCATCTCATTGGATCGTTCTTTTTTGAAGACAGAATAAATGGTACCTTGTATATGCAATTCTAGCAACAAAACTGAAACTGTTTGTTAGTAAATATGCCTTTGGTAATTAGAAATCAGATATAGTTTATGAGCGAAGGTGCTCAGCTCCATTTTAGCAATTAATTTAGTTCGTCAGTATTTTTGGTGATCCATAGATAATCGAAATGACTCTATTGGATTACTTTTTATGGAAAAATTTAAAGAACTGGTACATTTGACACCAGTTCACACCAAAGAAGACCTGATAGAAATAATAACATACCATGGCAATGAAATTCGAGAGAATTTTGGAATATTATTACAAGTACAACGTAGAAATATCCGTCAGAGAAGGAAATATATAGAGGTATAAAGAGCCCTTTTCCAAAATTTGCTGAAGAATACAAAATAAGCAACGTTTTGAAATTTTTAACTTTCTTGCATTTCAGTAATTCCGAAATGTCAATAAAAATCGGTTTTAATTAATTTTTATGATTTAACTTCTACCTGTTGTCTTAAGCTAAAATAGGTACAGGTTGTTTACCAATCCTGTGTGTACATAAATTAAATTTTTCTTAAAAAAAATTAATGATGTAAGATTTTTTAGTGCACATTCCACATCTTTACTACTTCGCATATAAGGTGAAGGACTTTACATGATACTTGTTAAACACTTAATTAATATGCAATAAATGCATTCAAATTTTCCACCCATATGTTATTAACTTCTGATGGTCTTTTATACTTTACATTATAACAGCAGCCTAACGTCGTATTTTTTTTATGTCAGATAATTAGAAATAAGTTATCCTCGCCTGCCAGTGGCCTTAATTTGCTATTGTATGATAAGTTCTAAGTTTTCATAATGCATAGCGTTCTAAATAACTACATACCTGCCTTTATGTTTACGCAACATGCTCTTTGAATTCGACGATACATATGGTATTTATCATATATTAATTTTGAAATAAATAAGTAAATATCTATGTTGTAAATTTTTTATGAGAAGCAATTCTGCACTTTAAAATTATCCAGTTTTAGATGAATTAAAAGAACAAAAAGAGGCTAAAAACTCTCACAAAAAATGTCTCTTGGTATCCCGTTTCGGTATTTCATTTAATATTTTCTGAAGGGAAAAACAAAATATCTTCTGTCTTTAGGACATTCTGTATATGGAGAGCCAACACATACGACCAGATACCTAAATGCGAATTCACATCATCATCCGGCACAAAAGCAATAATTTATTAATTCATTGGTTTACATAGCCCTCGCGATTTTTGACCAAAATTCTCTACAATAGGAAACAAAGAAACTGACTCAAGCTTTAAGAGGGAATAGATATTGCATTGAGGATATTAGACGGTCAATTAATTAATATAATAATAAACATGATTACAGTTTTGCAAGAGGAAATTTAACAACAAACCTTTTACACCATGGATCACAAATAACATAAAACTGCTTATGCAAGAAAGAGACAAGGCACAACGAAAGTATGTTATTCTTAAAACACTTCAGTACTACAGACATGCGATAACTGGCGAAAATATAACTTATTTTAATCAAATATCTCAAGCTACAGAACGTGATTTTTGGAATAATGCCAAAAACTAAACTTAACCCAACGGGATAAAATTAAACATATATCCGATGATCTAAACAAATTTTTTTTTCATTCAAATATTGCCAACAGTACCATCTGAAAAAATTCAATATTATAACTAACATATATTTTTGGATTTCAATAATCAAACCGAACTACATTTAAATCTTATTGATGTTGACCAAATACATAAAATTATTAAAAAAATAAATCTAATGCTGTGGGAGAACACGGAATTTCATAAGGAGATTTGCAGATTTGCCTACCTTTTTGCATGGAACCTTTAATACATATCAAAAATACCTGTATTTTAAATAACGTGTATCCCACGATCTGGAAACAGGCAATCGTGAAGCCTCTATCAAAGATATTTAACCCAAGGGATTTTAAAGATCTTAGACCTATAAGTATAATACCGACAGTCTCAAAAATATTAGAAAAACATATTTTTAATCAAGACGTTTCTTTGTTGCATCTCTACAAGAAACAGCGCACTGACAATGGATCTAAGAAATAAAATTTATTTCGGTCAAAAAATCAGGTCAAGTTAAATTTCTGATATAAAATAAATTTTTTATTTTATTTTTTACTTTTGAAAGGCTTTATTAATCCCAAGAACATACAAAAAAATGTCTTATGCTAGGAATCAAAACTAAAATACACTATTAGCTTTAACTAGTTCCAGAAACGAACAATTTTTTTTTGTTTACATCATATTTTTATCTGATACATATTAACCTAAATCCAAGATATATCTTTTTAATTTAGTTTTAAATAGGGATGTACTATTTATATTTCTAAATGTACTTGGAAGATGTTTTATACCATTGTGATAAATTGATTTTAAACCTGTATTTGGGCAGAATCTTGGAAGATGCAAATGGTCATACTGCCTGGTATAGTGTGTGTGTCTCTGCTCATTTTTTGAAACTCAATAACAGATCGCTTGTTTCCATAAATTATATAATATATATATATATATATATATATATATATATATATATATATATAAAGAATTATGTTAAATTTATATATCCCTGAAATATCCATTAGTGTGTTGAGCTTATAAAGCTAATGGGTGGAGTGGCGTAAGGGAAGTCTAAAAACACTTTTAACTCCCTTGTTCTGTAAGATCCTTAATGGGTTCAACACCATACCAGTAGATGTAGCCCACACTGATACCAAGTAGTGCAAATGACTATATATTTCGGAAAAATACAGTTGTTTACGAATTCTCAGACTTAACAGGTAACCAAGGCGATATAACAAACCAACAAATGATGCTACTTTTGATCTGATATGTTGCACATGTTTGTCCCAAGAGAGCCCCTCATCAATTAATAACCCGAGGTACTTTATTACATTTTTATATTGAAGATCAGAATCTCCGAACTTAATACATTGATTGTTATTGGAGACACCTCTTCTGACAAACATGTACGATGAGTTGTCTATATTTAAAGTTAATTTGTGGGAAGACAACCAGGTTGCCAATATCTCTAAATCACGTTATATCAGTATTTTAATGTCATTTTTATTATTGTTAGCATACATGAGCGTTGTTACATCTGCGTACAATTTAATTGTACCATATAATTCTGAAATGAGATCAATAACAGCTATCTCTGTGTCGCTGAACCTACGAAAGCAATACTGGCCAACTCCTAGAAAGCTGATTTTTTAAGGTATGACTGTAGCCTAACATTCACACAATGCTCAATGATTTTGAACAGAACAGGGTGAATTGACACCGGCCGATAGTTAGAGACTAACTGACTCTCCTCCTTTAAATAAAGGACGCACTTTAGTCACTTTTATTTTATCTGGTACATATCCACTTTGAAAGGAAAGATTGATTATTTTACTTATGATTGGGGCACATTGCACCTTCATACACTTTACATTGCTGACACCGATGCCATCTAAACCATTGGCTTTGTGAGTTTCCATATCACCGATGACTTTCTCCACTTCTTGGGGAGTTGTTGAGAAGGAAGAATGAACCAAGTTATCATTATTCCTTTTATTGTACATAATCTCGTTAGCTAGCTTTCATGTTTTTTTTTGGTTTCCTATTACGTGACCAAATCTATTGCTGTAATACGACTTTTTAGCTTTTTTAATACACTTTACCACTTTTTTGCTATATTCTTTGTGTTTATTACTATAAAATTTTCTGTACTAAAGGTCCCTTCTCTTAATTAACGTTAGTATTTCTTCATTAATTCATTCCTTTTCTTTGATGTCCTGTATTGGTTTTACCATTACATGGTGAGAATCGGTGAAGACAGATTCCAAGTCACTGTATAACTGAGAGACATCTCTACAAAGAACAAGCCTTTCATTTAATAACCCAACAGACCTCTGGCTTCTTGGGGGGGGGTCGATAGCCATAGACACTGATACTACCTGTAGCCTGTGGTCTGATAAAGAGTGATCAAGTAGACAGACTTTCAACTGTCTATTCATATTCGAGATCACATGATCAATTAAAGAGGATTGTCTGACAGCCTCGTAGCGTAGAGTATTACGGCACAAGAATCCAGAAGACACCAACATTTCACTATATAGTCCAGATGCATCAGAATGAGCCAGCAGATTTAAGTTGATATTTCCTTTCAGAACAGATGTATGCCTCATCTCTCTTAGTTTTTTATTTTCTAGTTTGCTGAAGACGGGGTAGAGTTGGTAGACTTTCCCCCGAAACGTCCAAAAAAGTAGATTTTTTCAATGTCGTTCTTCCGGTATCTTCACTATGAATCCAGTTCTAAAGAACATAGATTAAAATTTTAAGGTAATTATAGTATAATTCTTTCTTATTGTCTATGTTTAGTGGCGTAAAACCCAAAAATAGTTTTCTTCTTAAAAAGAATAGTTATTCAATTACAAGACACCTGGTACTAGAATGTTTACGACATACAACTTGCCGCCCAACAGTAAAACCGAACGATGTCAAACTCACGTTAAGTGTACATGGCGAAACTGACTCCAAATAAATGTTGATAATCAACATTTATTTGAAAACCCACGCGACGGCGACGTCGTAAACCACTGGGCATAAGCAAATAATTCAGAGAACCAAATGATTAATTTTTGAAGTGTGGAAAGGTAAATGTTTAATATGTGTTCAATAGGAAAAAAAACCTTTTACGTTTGAAAAATATGATAACATAATATTTTAAAATACTGGCTATTTGCAAAAATTGTACATTCAATAATTATGAGATTGTCTTTCGTAGTTTTTGATTAGATAGATAACTCCGACAAATAATTCAGAGAACCAAATGAGTACTTTTTGAAGTGCGGAAAGATAAATGTTTAACATGTGTCCAATAGATAAAAAAAAGGTTATACGTTTGAAAAATATGGTAAAATGATATTTTAAAATACCAGCAATTTGTAAAAATTGTACATCAATAATTATAAGATTGTCTTTCGTAGTTTTTGATTAGATAGATACCTGTGACAAAATATTTTTTTCTGATCCATTCATATACAATTACAACAGTGAATCAAGGGCATACACGGTTCATAGTTCAATAGAATACCGCTTGTCTGCATGTCGTCTTAAAGCAGGCTGTTAAAGATAGTTCAAAGGTGAAACGTCAGATCGTAACATTGATTTGGCGTGGTCTAAACCCCAATCCTGGTTAACTATTAACTTGTTTTGTAAAAATATTTATATTTTTTTTTGTTTAAACAAAAACATTCAAGCACCAGAATGGTTTAGAAGAATATTAATTATCCTTTAAAGCGATTAGATAAAAACTTGCTAAGATTGCTGACGCAATGATATCTTTCGTGTACCCTCTTCATGTGTTTACCAATTATGAAGTGATGGTATGCGTCTAGGATACAGGGAAATGCTCAAAAGAATATTAATTATCCGTGAAAACGATTAGATAAAAACACAATTTATGGCAACAGAAGTAGGGAATTTTAAAAAAAATTGTTCCGCTTATAAAAAATAGAAATATTTTGCACTCTTCAACCTTTAAAATGCCTTACTCATGTATTTAATGACAAACGTAGCACTACTATCAACTAAACAATCAAAAGACGAATAAAACGAAAGGTCAGTTAGAACTAGTCTAAACTTTTTTTAAAACCAACGCGACGAAAAACATTAATTAAATTAAATTCCTTTAATCAAACTTATTGTGCTCATATCTACATCATTTTACATACAAAAGGTGCTAATGGATTTTGAATGCAACACTTAATTTATTTAGGAGTTACGTCACATATGTCGCCTATGCAAATATTTGATTTTAAAGGTGTTGGGCATTTATTTAGATTTGCTTCGGTATTAATTTATGTAAACTTTGGAGAGTGTATATTTTGATGGAAAACATTTAAAGGTAAAGAAATATACCACCTAGCACATGTTTTTTGATCTACAAATATTGGGACTTACTGAGGCCCTGTATTGTAGATATATACTATCATTTCATAATTCGTAAACACAAGATAGATATCAAGATAGGCCATTGCGTGATAATCTTAGCATGTTTGGTATAAATAGTAAGCACCTTATAATACAGTGCTCGAAGATAAAAATATATACATAGAAAAAAGAGTTCTGAATAAAGAAAAAAATTTTAACTACAATTATTTTAAAAAAAGCTTTTACAAATAAACATATGTCAAAATGAAAAAGTGCAATTTGAACTTTTGTCTAGAGCAGCAAACATTCCCGAGACAGACCTGGAGACTGATTACCCACTCTCAAATCATTAAGAAAAACCTTGTGGTATCTGGATCATCAATCATAAGACTAGCTCTGGTTCGGATGTAACCAAGGGTTGAACGTGAAATGACACCTAAATAAAAATGTATAAATTTAGGCCGGATATCGTATGTGCAAAAAAGTTAGTGGAAAAAACACATCTATGGCGCAGTAGCAACAGCGCCTTCCTTCCGATCAGATCAAAAGACTTGCCCATTTTCAGTTCTTTGCATGCCGTGTGGCATTTAAACATTCTAGTTTAAAATTGGGCACCTGTTTAAATTTGATTGAACCTTTTCAAATAGGAAAGAAGTGCAAAAGTCCACCAGTGTGACACATTGTTAAACAGTGCCCAAATCAAAGTTGCAAAGGTATATGTCATGTGTTTTAGCGCACTTTAACGCCAAAACAATATATCCTATTTTTTATTATTTGAAACCAAAAAAATTAAAAGAATTAATGGTTAATGGTTTTATATTTAAAACTATTTGAATTTGTAACAGCGTTAAGCATAGATGGAGTTGTCGTGGGAAACTTTAAGAACCACATTATAATATGTATTTCAGAAAGAAATTACGTAAAAAGAAACTTGTACCTACATATTATCTTTACACCTTTCGATTGAAATTCCATAGAGTCATCAAAATCAAAAATTTCGCTCAAGCGCCCATCTTGGGAAATGCCGGCTTGATTTCGGTGTATTACTATTTTGTTAAAAAACGGTCCACTGTATAGAAAAAGCATCCAATAATAACTGTGATATGTTATTTTCTATAATTTTCCATACCCAGAGTATTGCTGAGTAAACCTTTTGACATCATTTCTTGTTTGTAGAATGGTCCAAGTAAAAAAAATTATAACAGTTTATATTTTCTACACAGTAAACCGATTTCAAAAAATGGTAAAAAACCCAGTTGTGGCGCCTTCATTTTCCAATGATTGCACTGCTTGGAATGGAATATTAGCATTTTTTTTATTACACAACAATTTAAACAGGATGAAGATCACTATTTCAGATATTAGCTGCGATAACCCATAAGTTTCCAAAAAAAAGAAATTTCTATTCTCACATATCTGAACTACAAAACTTAAAGCTTAAACCAAAACCGTAAGAGACAAATCTTTCCGCAAAAATCTTAAAAAATGTTCATAATATTAATAATTAATGATTAGATATATGATTATGTTACCATTTTATATAAAGCCAGTACGTAGTAACTATGTGCCTTTTCTCGTTTCGCCTGATCCTTCAATTTCACAGTTTCGGTTTCGTTTTGCCTGAGGACAGTTTTAGCACAACTGAATGGTTCCGTTTTGTCTGATCTTAATACATGAACTGCGGTAAGATCCAAACAGGCGAAAAGCTACCGCAAAACTGTCGCCTAATCAATTAGTCCAATAAAAGCAACATTGCAATACTGCAATATATTGTACCACTCTAAACTTTGGCATACTCATGCATTTTGCTCAGCAAAAATTATTGATGCAGATTTTGGGACGAATTTGTCTATGGAAAGTGCCCAAATTAAGCGTCCAAAATTAATATATTGTAACAACATGAAAACTCCTTAACATTCTTGGACACCATTAACGACATTCGAAAGGACAGAAAAAATACTATTTTGTATGTCCTATCCAAAGTTTTGATACAATGCACCAAGAGAGAGATATTAGCTAATAAAGTTTCTTCTTAATTTCCTTCAAAAAATAGGCGTAAAAGGCAGAAAATTCGAATTTTTTGAAATCTTAAAGAACTAACTTCCCCATAACTTCCGTAAAAATTAAGATCTTTGAATAAAATGCATTTTGAAAGGGAATTGATATCCAGAGAGGCAAAAAAAATCCAAAATTCTGCATTTGGCCAGATGGCAGAGTTCACCTCCGATCTAATTTGATTATTTGCCTTACTACTCACGTAAGATTTTTTTGAAAACCTATTCAAGTATCTGTGTGAATTACATGAAACATTGAACAATAATTAATAAAGATATTACCAAATTAAACAGAATTTTTTCTTCAATAAAATGAAAATTTCGGTTCGTAACTAAGCAAAAAATTAGAAAAATGCTCCAAATTAGTAAACAACAATGTTTTTCTATACTTTTATGTCTCTAGAATAAAAATGTTTAAAAAAAAGGTATTTTTTATGGACACTTTCTTTTAAGTTGACGAAAGAAACCGGATTTATGAAAAAGTTGTCTAAAATAGGTATTTTGCTTATTTTAGACATATATATATATATATATATATATATATATATATATATATATATATATATATATATATATATATATATATATATATATATATATATATATATATATATATATATATATATATATATATATATATATTATATATATTTTATATTTCTCTTCTTGAACCTTACAATTTATAAATATCAAGTACTTTCTTGGGATTAGGTTCGTGGATTGAACAAAGAAACTTTAATTGACGTTTCGCCTGTCCATTTCAGGCTTTTTCAAAATATTTAATTCTGCACATCTAAAAATTAAATACAAAAAGTGTATATATGTAAGTTAATAAATAAAAACAATTAGGTATAACGGCACGCACTAAAATTATTAAAACATTTATTTAAAATAGTACAGTACATACCTTGAGAAAGATGTTCTTCTACCTTGCTTGGCGGTGTGGAGGTAAGTGATACACTGGTTAAAGAATTCTATTGTTTTTTTTTATATATATCCTTTAGTTTTTCTGATTATATTTACAATGTAGAACTATTTGTGGATACGGGTTGTTTTAAAAGTATTTGTGTGAGTCTGACAGTATACAGTATGTATTTATGATTGATGGAAAATAGTTTATAACAATTGAATTAAATTAGATTTTTTTTTTTTTTCAAAAAGAGAATATATAAATTTTATAATGCAAACTCAACACCAAAACAGAAAAAGCAAAACAAGTTTATCAGAAAAAATTAAAAATGTCTTTAAAAACCGGGATATTACAGTTAGTCACAACGGACATAATCTTTTAAAACAAAATTTCAGTAAATTAAAAACATCCATACCAACCGAAAAAAAGCAATATTGTCTACGAGATACCGTGTAGAAACTGTGAGGGAGTATATATATATATATATATATATATATATATATATATATATATATATATATATATGTGTTTTCATTCCGGTTGTACATCCGTTCACTACTGTCGTTCTGAAAAGAACAGTTTTGCTGACGTTTCGCCAAAATCACATTTGACATTTTCGAAGCTTTCTTTCTCGCGTCCGAATAGATATATATATATATATATATATATATATATATATATATATATATATATATATATATATAGGTCAAACTAGCCAATATTTAAAAAATAGACTGAACGGTCACAAAAACAAACAAAACAAAACTGCCCTTTCAAACCACATGACTTTAAGTAACCACACATTCAACTACGAAAAAACAAAATTACTTAAGACTGAAACAAATTGAAGAAAGCGAGAGCTGTATGAACTGATCTACATACAAAAAAATCTACAGTGTGTAAACGCAAAAACCGATACTAAAAATCTAAACAAAATTTTTCATAACCACATTGATTAAAAACCTAAAATAAATCCATACAAAAGAATAAATTTTTCAAATCAACCTGGTATAGATCAGTTTCTACTAAAATCAACTAAAATAAGTTGCATATCTCATAAACATAATAAAAAAAAAGTAAAAAATACTACTGAATTTCATGCAGCCTCTGCTCGCCTTAGCTCTCCATACTTTATTTTACCGTCGTCCTTGGATGTATTTGTGCTGTGCAGTATTAATTTGTGATCGGAAAAATGTTAATGTGTTGTTTTTCGTCTTTTTAGTAAATTTTAATGACAGTTCCACAAGCGTCTACTAGCAATAAATTAATGTTTTAGCATTATCACTATATATTCAGGGTGAGTAATTGTGTTACGTTTCCATGTATTTTTACGATAAAACTCTCCAACAAATTTGCTTGCATGCGACACCTGTTCTTTGTTTCTTTTTTCAGTATTTTTGAAAAAGGCTCGGGTTAACCAGCCGAAACGTCAATAAAAACTTGAAACTTAGCTAGTTTTGTTTTTCTTGACACTAGTGTAATTACATGGACCGAAACCTAAGAAAATCCATTATTTGAAAAAAAAAAAAAAAAAAAAATATATATATATATATATATATATATATATTTCAATTTACACGTTTACTCTAAGTATAGATACAAGCAAGATTGCGTCTTTTAATGCCAGCATCATGTATATAATGCCCGCTACTCACTGTTCGTTGATTCTCCCATTGTTGATTAAAGCCCTCTACTCATTATTTGGTTCGATTCGTCCGTTCGACTCGTTCATTCGATTCATTAGGTCATATAGACGAGTGAGCAAATCAACGAATTGACGAATATTTCACTCACACTATTCCTCCATTTTTATTTCATGCTTTTCAATGTTTGAAAATACACAAAAAAGCAGAAGATTAGTTTCGAACAAATGGTTCGCCGAGCATACTTGATTATTTGCACAAATGACGGTATCCCCCCGAAATGAATCGAACAGATGTACCGGACGCTCCACACTATGCGGACGAATGAGCAAAGCAAAAGTAGGCTTTGACTTCGGCGAACCATTTGTCCGCATCAATTCTTTTATTTTTTTGTATTGTTTAGTCAGTGTCAATGTATTAAATAAACACTGCCTGGATTGGAGTTGACAGACGACATAATTTTAAATTTCGTAAAGAATTGTGTGAATGAACTACTCGTCAATTCGCGTTATTTTTTGGAGTTTTTGATTGTGTCATGTAGATGTTTCTGTTTGATTATTTTATTAATAAATAATTAAATTATAGTGCTTCAAAGAATTTTTTTCGGTGAAAATTTGAGTTAGTAAATGTTTACTCTTCAGTTAATTAACGTAATTTTTAACTTATCGTAATAAAAGGATATGCCGACGGTATTCTATGTGTATAGTCAAGTACAATGTTTTATATAAATGAATTTAGTTAACTTTTACCAATTTATTGACATTAATTTACTGTACAATAACTGACTGGACATTCACTGTAAATTAGTGTAGATTTTAAATTTGTTTTTCAGCTCTTTCGAATGATAAAGTCGATTTTGAAATTCAACAATTAATTTCGGAGTTATTTTCAAATAAAGAGTGGAAAATTAAAAAAGAAAAATTCTTCAAAAATTGATTTATTATAAATGTTTCTAGATTTTGCGACTCGAGCTATATCATTCTAAAGATATTAATATCCCTCCTAGAGTCAATAAATTCTTTGTAAATCATAAACATTTACATTTTTGGAAAAAAAAACGGAACTAAATCGGGAATTTTTAAGTCGTCAAGCAAAATACCAAAAATAACAATTTTAGTTTGGACATGTTTTAACTGCACTAATCTAAAGAAGTTTTTTTTAATCATTTTGAGAAATTTAGTTGACTAATAGAAGCCCTTTATTATCATTTATTTAATTTTTTAAAATTTGTATGAAGTCTAACCAAATAATTGATGTTAGCATTAATAAAAAATGTTGCCTATAAACCTCGGTATAAATCCATTACAAAATACTCAATCTACTTATGAGCAAGCAGCAATTTGATAATTAAATTAAAGACGCAAGAGGACTTAAACCGTAATTCAATTTTGTCTGATTATTATTCAACGTAATCGTTTTCCTTAATTGGATAATTGTAATACACGTAACACACATAAATAATTGGATGGATTAGAAAACGAAAGCAACTAACAGAGGCTATTTTTACACGCACAGATCGATTGGGAGATTATAATTCAGACGTGCTCGCATATCTCATAAATATTAGATAGGTGGCGCCTAGCGATTTTTTTCTATGGATACATTTTTTGGAATTAGAATTACATAGACTTTATGAAATGTAAAATATATCATTTGTTGTTGTATTTTATGATGTTTACTTTTTTATTTCAACTAACAAAATAAAAAATTTGTTCCCTAAACAAATGTTGATTATCTATAGCCCAGTCTCTTTCATTATTCCGATTAAACATAGCCAAATTGGTTGGGATTCATTCCTAAAAATTATTAAATTTTGAAAATTATTGTCTCTCTTCACATTTAATAATTAATTCTTCTCTGATAAACATTAATTGATATTGATGAATTTGATAGTCGTACGATCTAAATCCGTATCTCTTCATTATACTCCGAACATTTTCCCATCTCACCCCAGCCCACATTCATTAGCAACTTGGCGCTTTGGCGAGTTTGAGTTATAATTAACATAGACTAGAACGTTTATTTCGCTTTATACATTTTTCACCATTATTTTCATACATTACATCACTTTTCATATGCTGCACAAGCCAAGGAAAATATTTGTTATTAGGATGAATTCGGTCTGGATATCTTTCCCCGTAAACTTGTTTAGCTTCTCTTTTATTTTGTCTACATTAACCATAAATTAACAACTTATCAACTTATAGCTGTTTTGTATTTACTAAACTTCAAAATTTAAAAAAACACACACACCATAATCGAATACGATGCAATAAAAGAATCATAAACTATTTGATTCAGTCTGTTAAATATACTATTCAATGTAGTTTGGTAATTTGGTCACGAAAAATGAATTTTTCCGCCCGAGTCAGCCGAGTGGGGAAAATGTTTTTCCCCCACGTGTTAGGTGCAATAGTTTTTCTACAGACTTGCGGAAATAAGTACATAATTCGTAGTGATTTAATAGTTTTTATTAAACTATAGCAAACAAACTATTATACATTTAAAAGTAACTAATTATTTGGAAAAACGTAGTAATTACATAGAGCTGTAGAAAACTGTTTAAAAAAATTATTCTTTGTTGTAATTAACATGATAGGCATCCGAAAATTAACAATTATAGACATTATTAACTAATTTGGGAGCATTTTGATGGTTAGCCTTTTTGGTGCTCGTAATAATGCTGACACGTTTTCTTCTTAACTTGTTATATTGGTGCTGATTGACTGGTCTATTGTTGTCAGCAATACCAAAGTTTACTGAATAAAATATAATTGCGGCACTTGAACACGTGACTCGATTTACCTATTCCTCGCGTCCCGCCCCGCCTGATACATTCTGGGTACTGGTCGGATCTCCGGCACATACACAGTTGGTCAGGCTTCGTGATCGCGCCACTTTGTTATTGTGCTATATAGTGATACAAACATTTTTTATTTCTTTGACAAATATGAGCCAATATGCCTATTAGATTTTGCTCTGTAAAACATGTTTTATCAATTCCGTCGTTTTAGTTCGCAACATAGCTTAAATACTACTTACTCGATTGACTCCGAATTTTGACCAAAAATTAATATGACCTTACAAATATGTTAAAAAAAATTGTTAGAGTGGTGTATTATTTGGGGTTAAAATCCAGTAAAAAGAGCAAGTTTTTTTTAAATTGTCGATATTTCCTAACTTTATTGTTGCATCCTCAGGACACATATAGATTCTATATCCTGCATGAAACCCATATTATCAGTCTTTACCTACTACGTTGGCCCACAGTTATTTCCCAGATATTAAGTTTCTAAATGGTTTTCGTTAGAGATCCTCTTGTTTTTATGTTAGAGTGGTGTATTATTTGGGATTAGGATCCAGTAAAAAAACAATTACTGTTGCATCCTCAGGACACACACACACATGTATATATATATATATTCCTCAAGTGAAAGCTTTAAGACATTTTCGTCTTTCTGTGTACATATCTCAATATTTTAAAAGACTTTTAACGTAAATTATAATAAAGTATGAATGAAAATAATTACAAATAGACACACCAACATAAACCTAGATGTCCCAAGACTATTCGTAAGACAAAGGTTATATATAAGAATGAAATATTCAAATGAACTGGCGAAGGAAAAAAAGGGTAAAAAAGGAAGCCATTCTGAAATGGACTCCACGAAAAGCTGTATAAAAAGTGAGAAAAATTATTAACTGCATTTTTAATTTGTTACCGTTTAAGCATATATTATGTGCTGATTTATTTCCTATTATTAAAAAAGATATTTGAACAGTTAAATAATTGTGTTTATTGCAAATAGCATACCCGTAGTTAATAAAATATGAAAAATACTTATAATATACATAAGGTGTCCCCACAGTGTGTTCTCGGTTGATATCTTGGTACCGGTTAGAAATAGAGAAGAAATTTATGGTAGACTAGTAAAAACTAAATCAGAAAAGTGCAAATAGCTTTGTTCTAATTTGAACCGTTTAGACTCTACTAATATTAATATCTCGAAAACAATTAAACTTAGGCCTATAAAGAATACATGAAGTAGACGTAGAATTTTAGATACAATTCAAAAATGTAATAAAATATAGGGTGTTTCGTATATGAAAACTATTTAAGTAGGTATATAAGTCATCCTATATACTAATATTTATATTTAAACTTTTTCTCTATCTCTAACCATTATCACCAAAACCGAGAACGCAATACTGGGACACCTTGTATAAAAAAAATGTACATTTTCGAAAGTTATACAACTATTTGTCATGCTAAAACTTTTTACAAAAATATTTTTTTGAGACTTCAAATACGATGCGAACTTTTTGAAATGGAAAAAAAGTTGGTTAAAATTTAAACCAACATCCCGAAACATAAGTTTAAAATTATAATAACTTATATCTTGAAGGCTGCATTTTATTGTAACAAAAAAGTTTCAATTTTGAACAAAAAAACATTAATATATGTAATTAAACGCACACAGAAGAGATATTGACAACGCCGTGCTAAAGCAAGCCGGTCGCCGAGTGACGTAGATCGCTGACACCGAGTTGGGATAGGTCAAGATCGCTCGAGACAACCTATAGAGTTAATGGGCCTTGCTGACAATATGGGGTTCAATTTAAGATGGCGAAACGAAATAGCGGCCAAATAAATTTTTTAAAAAATCATCGTAAAGAAATGTTATTCAATTGACTTTAAATTTTGCAGAAAAATTAAATGTGCAAATGGGATAAACTGGTATGAATTCAGCATGACGTAACAAAATGGCGGTATGTGTCAATGTAAAAACTCCTTATTGAATTTATTTTAAATTATGCCCGAAAGTTAAGTGTGACGTAGGTAGAAAGAAAATGGTAAAATATTGGTAAGAATATGATGAAACAAAATTGCGGCCAATAAAAATTAAAAGTATATGTATCTCTTATATACCGTGACTATGTACTGAAGTAAACTGAGTCACACTTCACCATTCCGAACAAATGGAAAAAAACGAGGGAAGTTCCGGGTAAAGGAAATTTACCAATTTTTTTATTAATATAATAAACATATTATATTCTTAAATTCGACTAGCAGGTAAGTAACAATTTAATATTAAATTCACTATATTTAAATAACATTTAAAACTGTAATTGCAAAATATTAAACTAGTCTGACGACAAAATTCAACTCAATAATTTTTGTCTAAGTTATTATTTATACTTTTGAAATTTCATGGTAGATAAAAATTCGTAGCGCGAAGCTAAACTACTTTTAAACAGCTCGGTAATAGATGGGGTTTGAAACTAGACGGCTCGCCTTTTATCTGCGATTTTCAAAGTGCCGACGGCCCAGTGCTGCAACTTATATTTTTATTCAGTAAACTTTGGCAATACTATCAATTTCATACGCGAAACTTGTAGAAGGCGGAGGCGAATTTTCCTTGGAATTTTCTCCTGTAGAACATAAATGGCGATGCGTTTTTTGTTCTCCATGGATTCGTCCACATATGATTCTGCAACTTTTGTCGATTGCCATACACCGAGACGCTTCAAATTAGTAATATCCACTCCACTGTCGGCCAACATAGTAGCCGAAGAGCGTCTATAACAGTGTCAACTAAAGGTCTCTGGATTTGGAAGTCTCAAAAAAGCAGCCACGTCCGATAACATCTTACCAAACTTATTAATGCCAACAGTTTGAGTAGTACATTTACCTTTTTCGAAATTGACAAAAAACCCTTAATGCGGTGTACTTTTGGGACGCAGAGACTTGTACTTCTTGATGAAAATAAGATTTTTTTCTTCAGTTATAACAAAGCTTCTATTTTGGTGAATCTTGCTATCTGGTATTTTCACGAGAAACGAATCTTCTTGTTCGACTACGTTTTCACGCAATAGATGAGTTAATTCTTCAGGCCCGCAAGCTCCAGCGATTCCATTTAGTGTTACGACTTTGATTAGTAAATAAGTATCGTCTGGCGCAATGCTTAAAAATTGTTCGTGGTTTAAAATTTTAGACTTTTTTGGTCTAAAACCTACCATTCTCTTTTTTAAATAAACAATCAATTTAAAATGCCTGCTAATATCAACGATTATCTTCATTTTTAGCATAGATTTTATCACTGAGTACTTGGACCACATTGTAGAAGGTTGAACATTCTTTGAAATTTCTTGAAAGTAAACTAGAACTTCTTTACTAACGTTGTTGATTTTCTTGTTGGTGCACCATTTGATGAACTTTTCTTATTCCTGAATGTATCTGACTTTGGATTTTTCTGGAAGTAAATCCAAATCTACTTCTTTTGCTGCGCTCATAATATATTCTGGAACCCCGTCTTGCAAGGCCAGATTGTCATTAATATGTCGAAATGTCAGTTTGTCGATTTCTAACAATTGACTTTAAGCGTCCTCGGTAACCTGGAAACCTGGTAGCTAAACAAAACGAAATGCATTAAGCCCTTTTGAAATATTACGCAGGAAAACCAATTTTTCGCATGGATATCGGTGCGAAAAATTCATTTTTCCGCTCGGCTGTAGAAAATATTTATTACTATTACTTTTTTAGTACTGAATATTACAAAATACATGTTTAAAACCTACTATCAGCCAAAAATCAAAACCAAACTTTAAAGTACGAAAGTAATAAAATAAAACTTTCTTTTGTTTTTGTCTTTGAAGTGCCATGATAAAACAAAGTTAAAACTTTCCGCGAACTGACAGAGAGACGCTAAAACTTAGAGATTTAAAACTTGAGAGGGTGATTTTACCAGTTCAGTCCTATATCATACTAAATTCTTGCAAAATTTGAAATCAATCTAAGAAGTAGTTTTTCAGGCTGATTTTTTAAAATTTTTTATTACGCCGCCATTTTGTTTCGCCATCTAGGATTCATTTCAAAATTTTACCAGTTGTTTCCTACGTGATACTTGTTTATTTATGCAAAATTTAAGACAAATTGGATAAGAAGTTTTTTAGTAATAATTTTTTAACCTTTCACTAGGCCGCCATTTTGTTCCGCCATATTGGGCTTTTAATAAAATATTACCAAGTTATCCCCATGACCGTTAGTTTTTGACCAAAATTTGAAGTAGCCTTTTAGCTATGCCGCGAATAGACAGACAGACAGACAGACCGACGGAATTGAAAAAACAAGTTTTTTGACATTTAGGGACCCTACAACGTGAGAATCTAGGAAGGTAATTTTTCACGATTACAATATTTACCTTTTTCGAGGGAATTAAAAATGGCCTCTTCTGGAATAGTAGTGTAATTCAGGGAACTCATGTACAATGAAAAATGAAGTTTGACACTCTTTGGAAGAATCTTAAAATTGCTGTTTAGAAAAGAACACTAAAATTTTTACTATATTTTTTTTATTTTAACAAGTATTTGGTTTAAGCTATTTATTTTGAAATCTGCTGTCACCAGTTTTCTATGACGCATCCAGAATTAGCTCCACTGATTATTTCATCATAAAACACCTTATATGTTTTAAAACCGTTAAAAGCAAAATAATGTCAAAAACTATTACAAAATTTGACTGTTATACCAATTATTAGTAAAATTCTAATATCTTCATTGTTTAAACATCTGATTTAAAAATACACAAAAATGAAATCAGATATAAACAGCGCGATCTAGTTTCTGGAACTTCAAAGTGTAGATATTAAAATAAGTGCAGGTCATCAAAACGACGGGGACAGCCAGGAAGGTTTGTTGACCTGGAGCAGTATATTTCAGCTATTTTTGACACAGTTTCATAAATCGTGGGCAAAAAGGCACACCTGCACAATACTTCAAACAAGTTATGCAACTGAACTGAAAAAGCGAACGGCTGATATGAAACCAAAATAATATAGGTTACAGGAGGTGGGTGAAAATTAATGTTTTTCATAACTTGCTATAATATACAATGAGGTTTATTTAAAAAGTATTTTATTTGCCTTAAATTCCTGCTACACCCAAACGTATTTTATAGTACTATAGAAAACTTGTTCGTAGAACTGTTTAAGAAACGACATATTTTCTTGTTCCTGATTTTGCTCTTGACACGCCTTTTATTTGAAAAAAAAATTGTTAATCGAAACACGAATTTAACAAAAGGCTTACGAACAAAACAAAATTCCGGTTCGACATACAGGGTGGTCCAACAGTGCGTTTAAGTCCAATAGTTGAGTTATTGTGGGAATTAAAAAAAATTATACGAAACTTGTAGGGACTGCTGAGAGCTACAACCTTAAATTATTTTCGATTATACAGAGTTGAGGATAAGTTTGGCACAAATCAAACTTACATTTTTTTTTAATAGAACACTCTGTATATTGTTTTATTTTCGGATTTCTCCCTTTTTGGCTATTCACCCAATATAGGGTTTCTGGGGTCTATAGAGAGTCATTCAAAATGTATGACCACTTTTCAAAAATATATTGTAGAATGTTACTTCGTCAGTAAATAACACTAAAAAGTCGGCAAATATTGGCTCTCTCTGAATTTGTTGTTGTGCCCAGTAACAAAAATCTAGTGTGCCTTTGAAATTGAAATGAAATTAAACTGTCAAAAATATAAATTTGAATCGTCAAGTAATGCTTATATGATGATGTGTTAGAATTTATGTGTTAGGATATGATTTATGTGTTAGGAGCAAGTGAAAAGAATTGTTTGTTAGCCACAATATATCACGAAAAGTGTCCTAATAGAAGACCACCACACAAAAATGCTTTTGAAAGTCTTTGGCAACGGTTTGATGAGACGGGAAATGTAGAACATACGAAAACTGATCGAGTCAAAACCGTTTAAATGAGGAGAACGAGTTAGCGATAAACTTAAAAATTATAGATTCACATATTGGCTTAAGAAGAATGCAAGGAAAACAGATGTAGGTAAAACCACCGTACTACGAATTCTAAAAAAAAGTTTCCCCCTTACCAAATTTAACTCCTTCAAGAAGTGTATGAAGATGATTATCACAAGCGATTAGATTTTTGTCACTGGGCACAACAACAAAATCAGAGAGAGCCAACATTTACTAACTATGTGTTATTTACTGACGAAGCATTCCACAAAAATAGAAATGTCAACAACCATAATTTCCATTATTACGCTACTGAAAATCCTCACTATATTCGCACAACTAGTCAAAATACTTGGCCTCTTAACGTCTGGGGTGGAGTTGGAAATTTTGTCATCGGTCGGCATTTTTTTGAAGAAAGGCTTACTACACACCGATATTTCCAGTTTTTGAGGGATGATTTTAGAACACTACTACACCAAATCCCTATTAGCGTCCGTGATCAAATATGGTTTATTCATAGCGATGCCCCAGTTCATCATACAGCTGACCTTCATTCATTTCTTAATGAACAGTTTGAAGAACGCTGGATAGGAGGAGGAGGACCGTTGCCGCCTAGATCCCCTAACTTGACAAAAATGGACTATATTTTTTAGGGCTTTGTTAAATATTTAGTATATACTACACGTCCGACTACAAAAGAAGTTAATTTTAATACATTAAGAGATATTAGCGTATCTTTTATAAATCGTTTAAATATTTGTGTCGAACAAAACGGTGGTCATTTCGAATATCTAATTAAGTAGTTTTTGCTGTTTTATATGATTTGTTATTAGGTTCGACAACTTAACAACTAGTTTAAACTCAGTTTTCCTAGGTAACTCCTAGGTGTCCAAACTAGTCTAAGACAAGTTCGATCAGTTTTCGTGTATTATACATTTCCCGTCTCAACAAACTATTGCATAATCTTTCAAAAGCGCTTTTCCTGATTTGTCTTCAAGCAGGGTACTTTTCATCATATATTCTTATCGTTAACAAACAGTTCCTTTCACTTGCTTCTAACACATAAATCATATCGACCATTCAGTAATAACCACCAGTTTCTATTACTAGATAATTGTAAAACTATCATTTGTATTTGTGAAATTATTGGATAAGATCGTTTTTTTATTAATGATAATTTTTATTTTTGGAAGTTTTAAATTTTTTCAACCCATCCATGCTGGTATTAATGAATTAAATAAAAAAATAGATGAAAGAAGAACATTTTGCAATATTTTGAGATGTCCACCTCTAATATTTTCGAAGAGTGACCATAAATTTTGAACGATTCTGTATAGACCCCACAAACCCTATATTGTGCGAATGGCCAAAAAGGTGGGAATCTAAAATATAATAATACTCAGGACGTTCCATTTTAACTATAGCAAATTGATATATGCAAACGCATTAAAAAAATACAGGGCGTCAAATGTACCAGTGATATTTTCGAAAAGTGGCCATAAATCTTGTCTTTGTAAAGACCCCACAAACCCTATATTGGGTGAATTGCCAAAAAAGGAGAAATCTAAAAAAACAATATACAGGATGTTCCGTTTAATAAAAATGTTAGTTTGGTTTGTGGCAAACTTATCTTCAACCCTGCATAATTAAAAATTATTTTAGGTTGTTGCTCTCAGCAGTCCCTACAATTTTCGTACAAAATTTGTTTTTCTAATTCCTACAATAACCGAGCTATTGGGCTTGAACGCAATGTTGAACCATCCTGTATAAGTTGTAAATACTTTTCACATAAATATGAAGATATATTTTTTATTTAATTAAAAAAAAAATATATTCGGAAGCTTTGAGTAGTACACATTTCTAAGCTGACTAAAATCATTTGAATTAGGAATATAATTTAAATAAAACTAGTATTTTTATATTGAAAAGCTACATAATTTTATAAATATTTCATATTGTCGTTTGTAGCTGATTATAAGTGGCTCTAATTTTTTATTACAGGAAAAACACCTATGACAAAAAAGTAAAGTGTACTTCTTCACTAGCCGAGTCACTTGCAACTAAGCAAGCCATTTCTGTAATTCAATACCATTGAAATCTTTAAAACATACATTAATACATACCGGACATATATATTTCAAAAGCGTAAAGTGCAAGGGCATTAAAAAAATTCCAGGATTTAAACCAATCCTAAAATAAGCGAGATCAAAAAATATTAAGTAAAAAACCTGATATATACCAACTATATATAGTATTTTCTATTTATTCTCTGCTGTATTTGAATTTATTTACGCAATATTATTTTTAGTTCTTTATTTAATTTAATAATTTTATTTTTATTATTTCCAGTATATTGCAAAATGCGTTTATTAGTTTTGTCCTTAACTTGTGATAATTTATCAACAGTTAGTTTAAATGTTTCATACTTTTATTGGTGTTGTTAGTTTGTATTTGAGTGTACGGTTGTTGCTTTGTGAAACTGATTTTACATTTGCAACTAACTATTAAAGTTAATTATAATACCAATGATCTTTTTAATATGTGTTAAATGGTTTCAATTTCTAGAGCCATAGTTTGTTAGATACATAGCTTCAGATTATTAAACTTTTTATTACACTTGTTTAATTTTTTTTCGGATTTTATCTGCTTGGCTGGGAATTTTGAAATACATCATCTTAATTTGATTGACAGCAATTAGATTTCTGAACTAAAGACCGCTGGGTGATTAAGGTTTAACGTGTGAAAAATATTTAAACAAATTGGACTAAAGACGAAATAAGGAAATTAAATGTCTGTTGATGGAGATAGATGTTTAAATTATACAAACTACCGAAATGAAAATAAAAAAAAATCAGCATCCATTAGAATAGAACTCCTAATTATTTCACTACGGCAAAAGCTATTAAGCAGTCTAAATTGATTGCAAAAATAGGAAAAAAACTAATCGTATTTTTCAAATTGGATTGGCAATTATTGACTAAATTATTCAATCTGTCTGCGATACGTTTATTTACATATTTAACAAGGATGTATTGAAAAGATACCTGAATAAATTTTTAAATTACTGGAGAATAAGGAGGTATGAAACAGTATAAGTTTTTTGAAGATTAAAGGTAGCCATTCCATTTATAATGAAAATAAGCAAAGCAATTTGCAACATCTTTATTTGTTTTTTGATCTCCTAATAATGTAAGTAATAACTTTAGTAAAATGTTAAAAAATTATTATTAAAAAACTACTTATTCAATTTATCTCAAATTTTGCACAACAATCAAGCATTACGTAGTAATCAACTGGTAAAATTTTGATACGAATCCAAGATGGCGAAAAAAATGGCGGCTTAATGATTTACAAATTAAGTCTCAAAAAACTACAAATTTGATGCATTAATTAATTATTGTGGTATAGAGATTCAACGAAAACAGTGTTTGTGTGGAATAATCTACTGACATGAGAAGCTCCATTGATTTAGAAGTTCTACAATATACTCAAGAAGTATCTCGGGAAGTAAAACTTCTAGACAAGTATCCTTTTGTAAAAATCTTATATAATCGGTGCAACACACACGGTGAAAGACTGTTCTCTTTTGCCACGTCAAATACTCCGCGGCGCGGCGTCATGCTTTATCTGACCAACATTTTGAGTCATTACTGCTTTTGAAAGTCAATGAACAGTTCCTAATATTTTTGTATATTATTGTATTGTGATATTTTGTTGTATCCAATTTTTTATTTAATGAATATGTATGTTTATTATATATTTCAGCATACTTCTTTAAAATAAATTACGCAGTAAAATAGGGTACCTGGTGGTACAAATTAATGTTTACTTTGTACTTTTTTTGGTTTGACAAATTTTTTCTGTTTTATTTTTATTTTATCCAAATTAGCTATAGGCTGTAGGTATGTTGTACTTTGCAGGTTTTGATGTTTTTATATATTATTCTATTTTAATTAAAGTTAGATTTGTTTTGTTTTAAAGTCAAACAATAACCTATGTTCTATAAGATTCAATATATACCTCTTCTATTAATTATTTAACATTTTTTAAGTGTGTTGTGTTTACAGGGGGTTGTATGTCGTATTTATGTTAACTGCCATTGTTATGTTTAATATTATTGTCGCTAATTCTGGGATTATAGAAGTTGAAACATACATATTTTCCTTTTTCCTAAATTAATAAAGATAAGAAATACACTACCTGACCATATACGTTACAAAATTTAATATATATAATATACAAAGTAACTAAAAAAGTATCTTAAAAAGTAACTTATTTAGTAACTAGATACTTTTTCAAAAGATCTTTGACAGCTCTGACTATAAACAAGTTTAGCAGCGCCAATTTTCAACTATTACGAAATACTTTCAATAGTGCATGTAATAATTTAGGTGATGTCCCACTATCTGACCCTGGGAGTATAAATATACTCATATATATCCTCAATATTATATCGTCTTGAAATATGAGCCATTACAAAATTCTTGCAATTTTCTGTCGAAAACTCTTCGGATATTAGTTGAGAGAATACATTCATAAATGTGTTTTGTTTATGCTTGACGTTGCTTTGATCGTTTGTATTATTTTCTGTACTCAGTTCTTGAAATTTAAAAAAAATGCACAAGCATAAAAAATTGGTTGTGTTTTTTTTGACATAACCTTTTGATCATTACATTTTTAGTGTAAGATCTACTAGGTTAGTGGTAGGGTACCGGATTAAGTAGGCTTTCAACCCACGCAGTTTTCCGCTAGCGTATTAAAAATATGATAAAAAAATCTGCTCTCACGTCCATCAAAGCGCAAACCTTTTAAATATTCTTAGACATGATTGAAACTTTTTTCGGACTCACAATATATGGCTTCTTTTTTGTTTTTTTGGACGTATTGACAGCAATAAACAAATATAAAATTAAGGTTAGATTGCACTTTTTTACGGACCCACATCTAAAATGACGGCAAAACATATTAAACAATCAAGAGCCAATCATAGCATATAATTACAATCCGCGCACCGAAAACCGTGTGAGTGGACAGCTGCCTTTAGCATGGCAAAGATCCTTGGTTCCATCCCTGACGGTCGATGTGTTTGTTATTTTTTAACTTATAAATTTGTATATCCTTGTGTTTAAATATTGGGCTGCATTTTAGTTAGCCCCGGTTAGGTTTTTTTTTTGGGTTAAATACGAAAAGGTTTAAGATTTAGCCTCTAGTCGCGTATTGGAAGTTAAGGTTATGAAGGGTTAAGAACTAAAACAGGAACAGCACCGTAACAACAACGACATTGTAACGACAACGTTTATAAATCCAGCTTTATGCCGGCCTTCAAAACGCAAGCGGATAATGAGTGCAAAGTAATAACGGTGTCTACTATAGAAACTAACGTATGTCAAGGGCCGGTTTTAAAAGTTCACGGGCCCTAAGCGGCAAATTTTGATTGGCCCCCTGCCATGTGTACAAAGTAACAAAAGTAAGGAAACGGCGAAATATCTCAGGTACCGCTTACATGAATGTAATGAAAATATGTACACTTATGTATGAAATTATGCATATATTATATTTTTTTTTAAATCTGCGTAAAAATTTCAATACTTTTTATTAATAGCACTTTTTATTTAATATATTACCTTTTATTAAAATACCTGCACTCAAATGCTTCCCTGATACGTTTGACAAATGTCAGTTTTGTTGATTTACAAAAATGGATCGTGTAACTGGAACACAAAGATTTGAAATTTTAATTACACTGGGTTATGTGGATAGAACGCAAAACTTGCAAGATGTTTGTAACATTTTTGATGACAAATACCCTAATAGAAATCCAATAACTAAAGCTACCGTAGGTAAAATTAACAAAAGATTTCGTGAAACTGGAAAGGTAAAAGATGCTGTACGTTCTGGCAGACCTACAAGCGCAACAGATGGTGGTAAACCTCTGAATGTTTTAATCGGTTTAGAAGAAAATACAGTACTAGAACGTTCTGAAGAGAAAAATGACGTATCACACATGTCCGAAGACCGACTTCTAAAAACCAAACAAAATAACTTTGGTGCAAGAACTCTCTGAGGATGATCACTATAGGTGCTTGGAATTTAATGAAATCATGATGGAACCTTGCAATACCAATCTAAATTTTGCCAATCAAATTATTTTTTCTGACGAAACAACTTTTTTTGAATGGAAAAGTTAACAAGCATAATTGTCGATATTAGACCAGGGAAAATCCACATTTGATGCGTAAAACTCATACCGAATTTCCCCAAAAGATAAATGTTTGGTATGGTATAAAGAATGCAAAATTAATCGGTCCCTTTTTCATGGAAGACACATTAACTGGAGAAAGATATTTAAATCTCTTAAGAACCAAAATTGGCTCAGCTATTGCAGAACTATTTCCCAATAACCGTAAATTCCTTACTTTACCTGCTGTATTAAGTATTTAAACTTGATTTTTTTAGGTTATGGTACATCAAATGATGAAATATGGTTTCAGCAGGATGGTGCTCTACTGCATTTTGCTATGAAATATCTGATGTTTTTTTTTTGGAAGATGGATTAGACGTAGTAGTACAATAAAGTGGCCACCTCGGTCTCCGGACTTGAGCCCCTTGACTACTTTTCTTAGGGACACCTTAAAAACTTAAAAACGTAATGTAAAACTAAGCCCTATGACCTTGAGTATTTAAAGAAGCGAATAAAAATCGAATGTAGACGAATCGAAGAGGCGGGCATTTTTTTAAATCTATTAAATGTTTTCCCACGGTATTTGGCCTACTATCAAGAAGTAACTGAACAAGATTTTAAATACCTTACCTAGTTTCGTTAATTTATTGTTTGTTATAGGGTGGACAATTAAATAAATCTTTATAACAGAAAAACGGTAAACTTGGCAGCAATGCAGAACTCGCCATTGGATCCGGCATTTCATACCTTTTCATTAAATTCAGGTAAGCAGTACCTGAGATATTTCGCCATTTCTTTACTTTTATTACACGCTGTATATATAAAGTCAATGGTTTAGGGTTGCACTAAAAATAGGAATTTAATCGAGCATTTGAAGTCTAACAAAAATTTTGTCTGCATTAGTCAATTATAAATTAGGTACGTACTCTGAAGTAAATAATACAAACATCTTATTAAGAATATAAATGCCCACATTCGTATGGTAATCAATCAAGAGGCACCCCTGGTAATTAGCAACATACTTATACACGGTGTTAATTAAGTACATAGCCCAACCTTCAGGGCTGATTTTAAGGAAAAATATTTACAAAAACGTAAGGCCTAAAAAGCTTTGTTCTCGAGATGCAGGGTGTTAAACTTTTTAAAAAAATAAGGATTTTTATTAAAATTTGGGAAGCCTCTTAACGTATTTGATTGAAACTTGGTATGTAAAATAAATCTTTAAATTGCTATTTTTTCCAAGTGAAAGACAGTGGGTCTTTTGAAAACTGATCGCGTTTTCACAATCAACAACTAAAAGAAAGTTATCTTTTGTACTTTTTTGGTATAATGAAAGTTTCAGAAAATAAAGGTTTTTTATTAAAAACCCCTTAAGATGTTTTATTGAAATTTTGTATGAAAAAAATAAATATAAATGATTATACATTACAAATACATTATCAGTTCGTTTATGTTTTATAAAATGATTGAATGCACAAACAATGAAATACTCAAACCTTTAATAATCCCCACGCACGATAATGTGATACGGGGAGAACAACTAATTTCTTAAAAGAAGCAGTAGCTGTTGAAAAATATCCACCAAAGCGCAGTTAAATTACCTAGGTAAAATTTTAAGCCACGAATTCTGCCACCTACCAATAACTCTCTTTTTTCAACCCACCCTCGAAAACGAGTCTACGTATATCTAATCTGCAATAATTTGCATCCTCTTAAAGCTTTGGGTAAGTATATACGAGGAACAAAAATAAGGAGTATGTGTCAAGTCTAATTCTCTAACTTCATTGAAAATTAGAGACAATAATATTGAATATCGGACGGGGAACAATTTGAAAAAAAGTAGTGACGATTTATCACAGCAAGAACAAACAAAAATTAATCAGCCGACAGTTTGTTGAGCAAGTCAAGGTAAATTAGTGGTCTTTTATGCTGTCTAAGTACTACATTTTGTAGGCGACAAGTTATTCTTAGGAACTTTAAAACATAATTCATTGAACGACTTGTGAAAAGGTTACAGATTAAACTAAGCAATAACAAAATTTACATATATACTAAAATATAGACAACTAGATACGCATGGTTTATTTTCTACAAGTTATTAGGGTATATCTTGACAAGAAAATCAAACTAAATACCATATCTTTAGAAAATCTATATAAATATGACTTAACAAGTAAACTGTGACAAGTATCTACAAAACGTTTTAAAAACTAGAAATGTTATTTGCCACTACAAAGCCGTATTTTCCAATATTTTTAATTATATAATAACATACCATTCTTGTGGTTATTGAGTGAAAATTTCTAAGTAAACAAAAAAAATCTATAATAACAAATATTCACAAATGTCTTAGCAATTTTATAAAAATCAGAGCCACGATTTTATATATAGACCTAAAACGTGTTTTCGTTCAACTTTCCTAAATAACTTTTTCATCCCCGTTATGCTTCAAATTAATTTGGAATTTTCCAATTTTGCTATTTGCTTTCAAATTTAAGTTATGTTTGTAAAATAAATTATTCTTAAAACTTAAAAACTTTAGAGCGGTTAAACAGGTTAATAAATCGGGGCAAATGAACTAGTTTGTTTAGAGAAATAATCTCTGAAATAATAAACTGGCGAAAAAAAGTTTGTACAAGCTGCATTTTTTCACCAAAATGAAACAGAATTCAGTAATCCCAGTTCCCAACATTTGTAAACCACTTCTTACAAACAGAATGATCCTGAAGCTTTTTGTTGTAGCAATTGTTTAAGGTAGAATCAGTTACGCTTCGCTGAACACAAAATAGTGGGGGGTGCTACAAAATAAAGACTCACCCTTGACCCTTACCTCTTATAGAATTTATATTTTGAAACTTTAAATATATGGCAAAATTTCGCATTTCTTGACATTTCTGGCGTTGTCACATCTTGTTAAAATTAGGATTTTTTGCTACTCACTTTTAATTTTTAAATGGGATAGTGTAGGGTGACTTTTTATTTATTTTTAATGTTGCACCTGTTTCAACATTTCCATATATCAAAAACAGCAATAAAAGTAAATATCAAAAGATATAAGAAGTGAGAAATCAAGGTGTAGGTATTTATTTTGCCTTTTTTATAAAAAATAATCTCAAGATTGAAGTATGGCATGAATAATTATACGAAAAATAATTAAAAGAGACAGTAATCATTTAGCACGACGCAAAGAGAACTTTATACGAAACATAATTAACAAAAACAGTAATCATTTAGCATGACACAAAGTGGACTTTCTTGAGTGAGTTGAGGACAGCTTGGTCGATAATCTTTAACCACCCAGAGTAAATATTATTTCTACTGGTTATATTTTGCCCAGTAGATATCTTTACTTGTCGGGTTAGAAAAAAAGGTTAAATTATGACATTTTTAGGATTTATTCCGGACTGACATAATTTTATATTTCAGATATAAAACAAATAAACGTGTTAAAACTTCCAAAATACCAGCTTGAGTTTTTCTAGTAAACACTCTTTATATAATTGTTTTAATAAATAGGTCAATGGCGTTTCAAAATCATTTGGACATTTTAAAACCCTCAGTTGTCCAAAAGCTTAAACTTTGAACAAAATGGTTTAAACTTTCCTATCTTTAAATCCATTAATAGGTCGCACTTACTTCCGGTTGAACCGGAAGTGTCAATTTTTTTTTCAAGAATTTCAACAAGATATGGCAACATCCAAAATTTCATTTCAATATCTTATATGAAACATAAAATGACTAAAATATACATACAAATATGCAAAAAAAAACTGAAATTATGCAAGCAAGTAGCAAAAATATGTAACAATTTACAAAATAATTTTGCCATACCTTTAAGTACCATTAGATTAAATAAAAAGGCATACATCAGTGAACATATTTGGTTAAATGGAAACACAATTTTGAAGAATTTCTACAATTGTTAAAAAAGTAAAATACCATATATTTCTCTAAGTTTAAAGGCAGGAAAAGATGGTTTCATATTCACGAATTTCAAAGAGGAATATTTAAATTTTAGCGTCATCTCAACAGTGCACATAGTGCTTAAAATCCATGATTATTTTCTAGTACTCTGTTAAGTTTTTCTATAAATTTTTAAAAAAAATACATCTGACAAATGAAAATTGTTAACATTTTTTCCATTATTATGCAGTGGTTTAATCGAGGGCCAACTTTTAATTTCAAGTTTTTTACTGGATTCGGGTAAGCACAGCGTCAGAACCACAGCGAGTAACTACAGCTTTCCGTAGTAGTGTAAAGATTGGAAGTTTTTCCTTTTAGGTCTGGTGCCTTAAAAAATAACTTTTTGGTATATTAATTTATTAACATTTTCAAATCTGTTTCGAATTTTTCTCAGAGACGATACATTGCATGCTCGAAACAAGTGACAGGGATTAAATTGATATAAAAAATTTGAAGAGCCTATTTAGCTCTAAACAAGTTATGAGGAAATCAGGAAATAATTTCTTGAATAGTTAGTTTTTTCGGAAACAATGCATGGATCTAAGTGGGGTAAAGAAGTTTCAAGATTCAGCTTTTCTGATATTAAATATGCTACCTGAGGGCCACATGAATCTGTAGTTTCATAAGCATCTTCAACGATGGGGAAGCTCACCAAAGCAGAGCTCTGTTCTCCTCGGTACAAAATGTTTCCATAAATCCAAATTTAAATCTGCATTAATCAAAACATGGCATACCTGACACAGAAGCACACTAAGGGAGCTGCGTTCTAAAATTCCTAAATTGGCTTTAAATTGCTACCAGGGCCATGTCAAGATAGAACATCACTATATGTCCTGTTGCGTTATTTTGAACCTAATATAAAACTGCTGACAACTTTTAAAGAAAGCATTTCAATGATAGAAAGGAGGTTTCCTCTGCCTCAATTAACGAAATTTTTTCAGAACACCTAGAATGATTTAATTTCAATTTAATAAATTACTGTCCAATAAATATTCGAAAATGGTTCAAATAGTTATTCGAAAAATACGACCTCCTAGTGGCAAATAATAATTGTGATTTTTTAAATTGCTGACCAGTTTGCTTGTCATGTCATATTCATAGATATTTAGTACAGATATGGTATTTGGTTTATATGCACTATTTTTAAGCCTGTTTGATTTTCATGTCAATAGATATTCCGATAACTTGTAGAAAATAAACCATGCGTATCTAGACATATGTTGAGTATATATTTAGACCATGTCAATGCGTAATCTGAAATGTGACCTTTTCTTAAGTCGTTTGGTTAATTATGATTTAAATTCGCTAATATATTGTCGCCTTCAAAAAATTAAATCTAGACTAATCCAGTCAGACAACAAAAAAGAACATTTACTTACCTAGATTGCTCAACAAACTGTAGGTGGAGTATTTTTTCGTTCTGGCTGTCATTTAAATCTTCACTAGTCTTTTTTAATTCTCCCCTTTTCGATATTCAATATTGTCTAATTTTCAATGAGGTTAGAGAACTAGAGTAGATTCGTATTTTTATGTTTGTTATTCGTACACCTTATTTTGGCAGGAAGCAAATATGAAATTCATAAATTTATTTTCTATAAAAGGACTAAAAAAAATTGTTCATAGAGAGTAGAATTCGTAACTATGGACAGATCACCCACACGCACAGTCCCATAATGCTTAAGTAAAGAAAAATGTGTGATATATATATCATGAATTAAAAGAAGGACGTTCATGGTTAAATAATAATCTGCTCCTCATATCAGGGTATGACTTGTGATGCGTAAAGAGAACAGTAAACGAAACAATATATTATTGTCTAAGTTTACTCAAACTAAAGTAAACTATCTTATCTATATTATATTAAAAATTGGAACAAATCTTGGCAGACAAATTATTCATCGGTTTGTCTCCCCTCGTAAGGGCTGGAAGACCCCGTGAATTACTAAGTAGGCTCATCCAAAAAGAAAAATGTGTATATATTATGTACATCATCTCATTTATAAAACTTAAAAAAAATGATATAAAAATAAAAAAAAATAAAAAACGAGTTTGTTTTACCAACTAACAAAGTTAGATACATTTTCAGAAAGTATTCAAGATAATACCGAAGTAATCCCACAGCAAGCAAGAGTATTAAAAAAAAAATAAAATGAAATTGCATGTGTAATACGCAAACAAATAACGAACTCTATAAAAAGTTTCAAACATAAAGAAATACATTCTAGGTATAAAAACGTTAAAATAAAATTTGAAAAAAAACCGTGATATATGTATGTATTTTTCCTATTCAATATCTTAAATAATGTTTATTGTCAATACAATACATAACATTTAAAATAATTATTTTTAAATAAAACGAGGCAAATCTATCAGTTAACCCAAACAGCGGAGAGTCACGACTTTTATTTTCTAATTTTCTAGGAAAACTTTTAACGTCTGCTGCTGCTAAACAACCATGCTGTTTTAAGCAAATTTGCTAACCTGCAAACCAAACCGGTGAATATCGCTATGTTATAGGATGCTATGTTATTTAGGATCTCGGATAGATGGCCACTGTGTATGTTGTAGTTGTGAATGAATCACACTAAACTCCGAATAAAGAAAACTTCTTTATTTGTAGATACTTAAAGGTTAAAAGCGTATTGCATCACAGTTATTATCTCTTTTTCGATTCGAGTTGACAAGAAAAGGACGCACCGATCCATTACCATTCAACATCAAATCGGTGAGAAAAACTATACTGCGTAATAATCTAAGTGAATTTAAAAAAATAACAAAGAAAAAACAAATAAAAATAATAAATCCGGAGTTTATAAGTTAACCTGTAGATCATGCCCAAAAGTGTATACAGCCCAGACTGGGACAACTTTTAAAGAGAGATTAGCAGAACATGCAAGAAGTTTTATTGATAATAAAACAGAATCAACGTGCGCCGAACATTTGTTAGATAATAACCATGCTTTCGATGAAAAATTTGAAATATTACACACAATAAACAAAAGAAAAAAATTGTCACTTTTAGAGGAAATTAATAAACGTAAAAACGCCTAGTATCTCTTAAACGACCCTTTATACAGGGTGTCCCGAATTGTAGTGTCCAAACTTTAACAGCGCATTCTGCATTCAAAATAAGCCCTAATTTTCTATATAAACATATATCGGCAAATGCTTCGTTTTCGAAATACAGGGTGTTAAAGTTTTAAGAAAAAAATTGTTAATTAGTCATAACTTTTTTAGTACTTGAGATATTATTATTAAATTTGGTAAACAGCATTTGAGTAACAAAAGGCATTTTTTGATTTGAAATATTTTTTAATTCTTTGTCAGTAGTGTCCGTACAGGATTTTTTATTGAATATTCTTGAAGAAAAAATGGTACGCTACTGCTTTTTCTGAAAACAAAAATCATTCCTAAAATCCCCACTCAGTTTGGAGCAAATTTGATCCCTTGCCTTTTTTTCGTGCGATGCAAGGATTTCGAGTTAAAAACTAAAAACTATTTTTATGTATGGCGTAGTTAAAATTTCCATTATTGTTAATTATTTCAGTGGAAAACCTTTAACATCTTGGTATGCCATGATTGCATTTTTGTGACAAATGAACAATTGTTAGTTTCGTCTTTAAAGTGTGACATTTAAGTTTTTAGAGTAAATAAATGTCAGGTACATTACAGTTTATACAAAAAGGTAATTATCAGTCTAACTAGTGATTTCAAAATGGTGTTATTCAGTAACTTTGAGTATGCTGATATTCATTTCGTTTATGGTTTCTGTAATGGAAATGCAAATGCAGCAGTACGGAAACACCAATGAAGATTTTCAAATAGAAGATTACCTTGCAAACAAGTTTTCATTAAAACGCATTTAATGTTTAGGAATTTTGGACTCAAAAAAAATCCGAGAAACGAAGGTAGGAGAAATGAACAATATCGAAACGTAATTTTAAATAAGTTTGACAACGATAGGACATTAAGCCTACGAAGAGCAGCTCATAATTTACAAGGCAACGCAGTTTTTGTTTCTAAAAATAAGGTTCATCGCGTTTTGAGGAAAGATCACAGGAAGCCATTTCAGATGCAGCCAGTTCAAAACTTACAACCTGGTGATGCCGAAAAACGTGTCAGTTTTTGCAATTGGTTTTTGCGCCAAATAGAGGAAGACGAGAACTTCTCAAAAAAATTTTTATGGACTGATGAAGCCACATTTACCCGAAGCGGCTCAGTAAATTTCCATAATTTACGAATCTGAAGCCATGACAATCCACGTGTTGTACGAACTAGAGCATTTCAGCAAGAATTTTCTGTTAATGTTTGGTGTGGTGTAATAAATGAAATTTTTTGCGGGCCCCATATTCTACCACCACGCCTAGATGGACAGTTATTTAATGATTTTCTGCAAAATGAGTTATTTCAATATCTAGAAAATATTCCTCTAAATCTTAGAAACGAATTCTGGATTCAAATGGACGGCGCTCCCGCGCATTTTGCACTTGTAAACCGCGAGTGGTTAAATAATAATTATCCAGAACGGTGGATTGAACGATTAGGAGCTACAGCCTGGCCACCACGTTCCCCTGAGCTCACACCTGTCGACTTCTTTGTGTGGGGTTATTTGAAAAATTTAGTTTATTCCAGACCAGTTCATACAAGAGGAGAACTGTTTCTAAGGATAGAGCAAGCCTGTGAAACTTTGCGAGGCAATACGAATTTTATACGCCATGCCATTGACACAGTTAAGAGCAGATGCCGAAAATGTGTCGAAGTTAGAGGAGCTCATTTTGAGCAATTATTGTGGATTTTAAGGCCCACATTAATCCTTAATGATATTTAAAGTGCTCTATAAATTTTTTTCACGATCTAAGTTAATAAAAGTTATGAATTCTAGTTTTTGTAAAATTAATTACGAACTTAGTTAATAAAGAGTAATTTCTGTAAAATGAAGTATCATCTTCAAAATTGAATTAATTCTAATTACCGTTTTACAAAATGAATCGACGATTTTAGAATTATAAACTCATCTGTCATACTTTAAAGACGAACCTAGCAATTGTTCAATTATCACAAAAATGCAATCATGGCATACCAAGAGTCGACAATGAAGGAATGATGGTAAGTACCAAGGACATTAGATTTTAATAGGTTGCCTGCTAACTTCTGCAATGTCACCCTGATAACCCAAACATAATGCAAATCTCCATTACAACGGGTCGATGACGTCATCTCTCCTTAGTTGTCAGACAAGCTTTTATTTTAGAAACCCTACATACGTTGTTCAGAAATTATGAACTCACCCGGAATACATGAAATAAATATCGGAAACCAAATAATTTTAAAAACTTGCTGTTACAATCCCACCTTAAAGGTTTTGCTACGAAATTAACAATAATGGAAATTTTAACTATGCCATACACAAAAATGGTTTTTAGTTTTTTACTCGAAATCCTTACACCGCACGAAAAAAAGACAAGGGATCCAAACTGAGTGGGGATTTTAGGAATGATTTTTGTTTTCAGAAAAAGCAGTAGAGTACCATTTTTTCTTCAAGAATATTCAATAAAAAATCCCGTACGGACGCCACTGATGAAAAATTAAAAAATATTTCAAATCAAAAAATGCCTTTTGTTACTCCAAGGCTGTTTACCAAATTTAATAACAATATCTCAAGTAATAAAAAAGTTATGACTAAAAAACAATTTTTTTCTTAAAACTTTAACACCCTGTATTTCGAAAACGAAGCATTTGCCGATATATGTTTATATAGAAAATTAGGGCTTATTTTGAATGCAGAATGCGCTGTTAAAGTTTGGACACTGCAATTCGGGACACCCTGTATATGAATAATTCACCTCTTTTGTTAAAAATTTCGGTCCAAATGATATTTAGGACTTTCGTAGGTCATAAAAGTCTTTCCCTAGAAATATGTTTTTGTAAAAATCAAGCTCATTTAGCAAATTGATACCATTTGTCTGACGAAGCTACAGTATTAACGAAACATATGTCACAAATTGTGAATAAATGTGAAAATCTAAAACAGTTTAAAGTGTTTCATTTACATTGTTAATAAAAATATTAACAAATAAAAAGTTGACTTGTGTTTTTTTTTATTATTACCTTTGTGTGCATATGTACTTAGATAGTAGGAACCTTTGACGTTGTAATATTTCTACGAAATTTGATACAATAAATGAATTTGAATTTTAATTATTTAGTTGAAATGACTGAATGTCATTGCGTGATTGAATTAATCCGATTGTCTGCTATTTTTTAGCAGTTATTTCAAACGCTAGGTCTTCTTCCACTCTAACGTGAACTAACTTTCTAAATGTTGGTTCAGGCAAAACCATCGTCATTAACGTTCACGCTAACTAATATACGCTATTTATATGTTTTTTGTCGAAAAGGTTGATAGCGCAGTGGTAGGGTTCTCTGCCCGCGCTGTATAGTTTGTGGGCTCGAATCCCGACGAAGACAAAAACTTTTTTTAGTTTTTTTTTTAATTTATAATTAATAATAACTTGGAATACTTATTTTCTTAAAGTTAGGTTAGGTTAGGTTTGCTGTAAAGAAAGCGCGCGGTAGAATCCCCTCATTAGATTAGTATGGGTTTGTCAAAAAAGCAGTCATTCACAAGTTTTTCTCATTTAACGTGAACCGACTTTCCACGATTCGTTCAGGTTAGCGCGGAAGGAGCAACGGCCTATTTCAAAAACGATGTAGCAGTGGGCAGCAGTTTGCACTAAATAACAGTTCAAAATTAGCCGCTTCTGCTATCGCGACACACTCTGCCTACTAGCCGTGAATATTTTTATCCGGGGCTAATACCATGGCATTTTTCATAATAATTGGTGTCTATCCGAAATAATATACAAAACTTTTTCTCCTGGCGTCAATTGAGTCAAACATTGTGAAAATTCTCGCTCTTATAGAGATATGATATTTTTAATTTTCTCACTTTTTTGGATTCACTGTAGAGCTTACCTTGAAATAAACACATTAGAGCAAAAAAAATTGCGAATGAACCGCTTTTTTTGCAAAAAAAAGCATTACAAATACAAACTTTGTGAAGCACTATATGGTTGTAAACGTCTACTGTTACTGTAATTATGTTAAAATTGCATGCAGAATAGACAATTAGAGAATATTGTTATATAATGTACCGCTTTTTACGTTAAGTTTTTAAAGAACTGATTCCCAGAATTCAAGAAGCAATGTTGCCAAGCGTACTTCTATTTTGTCAGCGTAAAATTAATTACTGTTTATTGGGTTTGTTAATAATATTTTGTTCTTTAAATAAATAAACAGTTCATATTAAACGACTTTGTTGTATAGTTGAAACACTGTGATTTGAAGCACAAGGTAAATGAGTACAGGGTGAGCACTAGGTTAGGCTCCGAAGACATCATCATTAAACCCTAATATAAAAAACCTGTAGTTCAAAGGCAACGCGGAGGCACTATGTGAAACGGTTCTGGATTAGCACCAGGTTCGGAGCGGAAGGCCATAACATAAAAACAGTACAGCTCAATAACTGGTAACGTAGAGGCAGTAAGTAAACGATACCGGGTGATCAACAGGTTAAGCGTCGAAGACAGTTAAGTTTAAAATATTTACATCAGAAGTCAAGAAATAAAAGGCTTTTTGGCAACACTGTAAGTATCCTTTTATTTTTCCATTGGAATGTTTTGAAACTGTAGAAAATTTAACCAGTATTTTTTCTTGTTCATTCAGTGCTTCATCCGTAAATCTATTTTTTTTTAATCTATACATAAGACGTAGGCTTTCGTATAAAATTTGAAAAATTCGCAATATCCGAAATACTTACTCTTAACAAGACTTCAAACTTTGTTAAAAAATACTCCCGAAAGTCAGTCGTTTTGTCGTTGCTAAGTTCGTTGTTTCAAGGCTATAATAAATCCATTACGGTCCTAAGATTAAAATAAATAAAGAGTGTGACATTTTGACACCAAAAATGATGATCAAAATGATATCATTACGACACGCCAGAAGATAAATGTCATTTTGTGATTAAGTAATAATTAAGAATTAGTTTGATGCCGACTTGATAAATTAAAATTTTCAAGATGAAATAAAATATTATATTTTACTTTCTAGTGCCTTTTCTTTGAAGTTCTATTTTTTATGATGTTTTTTAACTTTGCTTAAGTATTTTTTTTCCTAATCAGAACTTGAAAAATGAATATCCGTCTGTACTAATATTTCGATATAATTTATAGAATTAATTACTAATTAAAATAATAATAAAACTTATATTTTCTTGAAACTACAACTATTTTAATTAAATTAACTTTTTTTTTGGGATAATTTACTGTTGTTGCTTCCCGGAGAAAAGATTTAGCTGCCCCTATAATTTTAAATACATTCTAAAATACTAAAACTTTCATCACTCAGTTGTTCCTACTAACAAATCTGAATCTAATAGGAAAAATCTGAGGAAAAAATTATTCTATTACTACTATTACAACGAGCAAGGTTTTTAATCAAATCTTCTAATAAAAATACTAAATATACGACAGCTATTAATAAACTATTCTTTGAGAACTACTGTCCTCGAAACGCCACATCATTATTTTATCGATTATTTTATTTGTAACATTTCATTTCATTTGCATATTTTTATTTGTTTTCAAATATATGTACTTAAAAACGTCAATATCTATATCTTTAGTATTTGTAACAGTCAACCGTAATTACGTCTAACACAAGGCCAATATGGATTTTTATTTATCGCATTAGCTATCAGCAAATTAAATTAGTTTGAGTAAATTCAATCATTTTAAAAATATCGCAACAGTGGTTTTTAGATCCATTCCTTCCCAAGGTTCTAAAAGAAATACTAAAAATTACTCTATAATTGCTGAAAGAAAATATAATGCTTCGTAATGTCGTTTTCTAGAACAGTTATTAACTATCTTGCAAGATAAAAAAATAAATTCGATTGTATCAGTTTATTGCATTTTTTGATGTGTACAGGCTGTGTGTTTATATTTTCCGCCCTCCTACATATTTTACTTTTAAACATAGAGAAAAAACTTTAATTGTAAGAAAGAAATAAAAAAAGGACTTCAAAAAATACACTAAAAAGTGAAAAATAATATTTTATTTCACATGAAACATTTTACTCTATAAACTAGGCGCCAAACTTATTCTTAATTACTTAATAACAAAAATATATTTATCTATAGAGTATTTTGATGTTCACGAGTATAAGTTCTTACTGTCTTTATTAGTTTGGCGCCGCCTCCCCAGAGTAAAATTTTCTGCTTTTTCTTCCTGACAGAATGGTGAACGCAAATATTGCTCAATGTAACCTCAGAAAACGGTTGAAAATGGCGTCAATCCGCCAGTTTTTACATTTTTTCAATATGCTTACTATGGGACCACTCCAGTAACATCCTGAATATTTTCTAACAAAATTTCATCCAAATTGATCCATCGCGTAATCGATGTCCCTCCTCTTTATTTGAATAGACATATCAAAAAAACTAGTGCGACCTGCAGGTAACAATGACTGATTAGCTGTTATTATAAAAACTAAACATTTATTTTAATTTTTGATACTGTGGGACATTCATTTCAAGAAAAATTTAACATAATGTCGTTTAAAGCAAATATTTCCGAAATTACCCAATTTTAATTAAGCTCTATACTCTGATACTCGGGTTTCCTATGCACAACTGCCATACCTATTCTAGGTGAGTATGAAGATGCGTGCCAATTGTGGTAGATCATGTGATATTTCTGATGGGGATCATCATTAAGTTTTTCTTGAGTTGAATATTCCGTAAAATATAGAAATAAAAATATAAATGTTTGATAAGCACATACAATTAGTAATCATTACCTGCAGATCACACCCGTTTTCTGGGTATGCCTATTTGTTTCTATGATGTTAAACATTAAAAGAACTGTTAGAGTAAATATACGACATGTATATAATGTTATATATTAAATAAGTAATAGGGTGTCCCATAAGTTTGACATTTAGAGTATTTTCTAAAAGTAACACCCTCTACATCAGAGGCGTAGTCAGAAATCAAACTAAGAGCGGGAAAAATATTTTTAGGCAGGACAACTTTTTTTTAGATTATAAAAGGCCTACTAAGTATACTATATTAAGGAAAAAATAAAAATAATTTTAAACAGTTCAAAATAGAAAGCATTAAATTATGTAACAAACAAGAGTACTCTAAACCTAAAATGCTTGAGTAGCATAACAATCAAGTCAAAAAAATGAAAATAGCAAACTTATAACAATATTAACAATTAAATAATTTAGTTGAATTAAAACACTGCAATCTGAAAAATCTGTCCTTAGAGTATCATCCGATCTAGTTCCATAATATGGTACCTGGTCTTTTGTATTAAAGCATAAATATCTACACTTCCCGCCAATGAATTTCGGACAAGGATAATTTTAGTAAATTTGATAGCCCTGTAACTTATTCATTTATTTTCCGATTTTGATGAAATTTTAGCTGTGTGTAGACCTGTGTTTCAAAATGTCACCCTGGACATTATTTCTTAAAAAATACTGATGGCTTAATTTCTTAAGGCCCAGTAGAAAAATTATGCGTTAAAATTTAACTTCATTACGGTTTGGTGGTGTGGTTTGAAAGGTCACCTTTTTGCTAACAAAATGTTTTTTAAAACAAGTCAATATCTGTTCTCTAAAAGAAGATACAAATATATTGCATTTTTTCAACTTTATTAACAAATTCAGAATGATTACAATATTAAGACATTGGGGCTTCGTAAACTAAACAACAAATAAATAAACTAAACAAAATCAATAGCGCGTATTGCCACCTTGTGCTCCTGTCACTTGTATCATGCGATATCAATGCAATTTGTAATGCGTTCTTAGGGAATATTTCGCCATTCTTCGAGAATAGTTGTTCGTAATTCCGGCCACATTCCCACGTTTTGATTGTCTGCTAAGCATATTCCATATATACTCGATGGGGTTTAAATCTGGGCTTCGTGGGGACCACTACACACGCTGGATATTAACTTGGTCTAAGTATTCTGTAACAATTCGAGCAACGTCGGGTCTATCATTATCTTGCATTCATCGAAAATCGGGTCCGATAAGGTGGGCGAAGTGTATGACTTGATCAGATAAACATTGTCGTACATAACGGTCGGCAGTTAAAGACCCATTTTCATTTTTCGATAAGAACTAGATCCGTACGATCATCCAGTGATACCCGAGCCCACACTATGGCACTACCTTCTTCAAAAAAGAATTTCTTTAGAATATGCAGAATTGTGGAAATGGTTCACATATTCTCCTCCAGGTACGTTCACGTCCGTCAGGTGAGTGCAGGCAAAAGCGCGATTCGTCTATGAATAATAAATTCACCCACTCTTCTATCCCCCAGTCTCTGTATTCTAGAGCAAAATGTAATCGACCTTTACGGAGGGCTGGCAGTAAACGAGGGCATGCAGCGAGTCTTCTGGACCTCAATCCCTCTTCTAGTAACCTTCCTTGGTTGCTACGATACATTTTGAAGTCTACGAGTAATAAAAGTAGAAGGTATACTACGATCACGTAAAGCTGTTACATTTATAAAACGGTTATCACGTCTAGTGGTAACGCGTGGTCTTCCTGATCTCCTGGTATATTCACTAGTCTGACGAAATCGATTAATCGCATCTTGTACAGTACTTCTAGTTGGTCCTAAGAATTCCGCAATATATTCTATACTGCAGCCATCGTCATTCAATGCAACAGTGCAACCTCTTCTGGTCAACGAAAACTTGTGACGAAAAACTTTTGAAAATTGTGGAATTGGCAATGACAGTATAGAATCACTTTGAAAATAATGCTCTTTACGCTACTAAGCAACCAAAAGCTATTCGAGGTGCTATTTTGAATTTGTTAATAATGTTGAAAAAATGCAATAATTAGATATTTTTTATACCGATGAAACAGTCCTTTTTTCCTTGCACTTCCTACAAAAACTTTTACATTAAGAATTGGTTGGTGTGCACGACAAAAATCTACAAAAGAAAATCTGACGAACCTGTCAAACGTGGAAGGAGATACGGAAAACCCGTTAGTTATTGATTAAAGTAAGAATCTCAGATGTTTTGAAGGAGCGTATGTGAACAAAATTACAATAGAATGGGTCTCTAATAAAAAACATGGATGACATCAGATATAATTGTGAACATGTTTAAAAAACTTTGACAGCAAAATGAAGAGGGAAAAAGTGTAATCTTATATCTTGATAATGCAACTTCTCATCCAAAAATGGTATTAGCACATGTTAAACCGTTTTTTTTCCTCCAGATGCTATCTCGCTTTGTCAACCTTTGGATCAGGGAACCATTCAAAACAATAACATTATTTATAGAAGTATATGAATGTTAGAAGACTCTTGGCCTTAATGGGCACAGAAAACTCATTGGAAATGGTAGGAAAAAGCATTACAGTGGCCAATGCATTAATATGGACTTCCGCAGCTTGGAAAAAATTATCTTCTGTAATAGTAAAAAAGTGTTTCATGAAATCTGGATTTAATCTGTCTGATAGCGATGTACGTAAACAGTGCGATATTGATGATGATATACCATTAGCATTTTTATTCCCAAATTTAAATGTTACTAATTTAGATTTAGAAACATATTCATTAATTGATAATTATTTAGTTCCTGCAAATTCAAATGTATCGATCAATAATTGTATTGATGAAATCACTGAAACTACTGGTCAAACAGAACTTGAGAATGAAGAAGAGGAAAAACTGGTAACTTATATTTCAAGTATTTCAGAAGACCATACAAGATTAAAAGATCTTGCTTTTTGAATTCTAAAAACTATTCTTAAAACATTATTAATAATATGTCTCAAGCTCTGCTTGAATGCGAACTTGAAATATATAAAAATAGAATACAATAAGCAAAATAAAAGAAAAGTATTCTTATGTAATATGCTTTGTTTGTAATATTAAATATAAATTAAACTAAAATTAACACTGTTTTGGTTATATTTCTTCACCTCTATCCTCTAATCACACCTCTGTATTCCGGATATTTTAGGATTTCCCATTATTGAGAGGTTATACTGTATATTTATAATCGGCAAGAAAATAATTACTTACTAAAACAGTAATATAGTATTTATTCAAATATATTTATGGTGAAAAACTCACAAAAGGACAGGATGCATTTTAAATGATATTAAAATCGGGCCCCACACTGTCACATAATAATACAAAAAACAATACAAAACTTGTTAAACTATTAAAATAATGGCATTAAAGTACAAACAAAAAAAAAGGGAAAATGTGAGATACACAAGATCAAAATTAAATAGGTGTACAACATTCCATCTAAAGGAAAACAACTATTTAGCTATAATGACTAAAACGTATTACTATTACTAAAATGTATTCAGGTTGATCTGCAAATTAAAGCTATTTATCAGTAAATGATGTTTTAGTTTAGCCTTTATCGATGGGAGTCAAGTCCCAGATTTTTTGCAGATTGTACAGTAGGAATTGGACTACCACAAACATGGGTAGAAAGACCACTGCAGAGACGTAGCATTTTTGGAGAGCCAACAAGGAGATGCAATGATTTTGACGGGTTTAAAAATAAGCAGTTTTTATCCGCTCATTTTTTAAGAAGACTTAAACCATTCTTAATTCGCAAGCAAGCATCATTGCTTTCTAATTTTGATATTCTTAAAACATAATACAAGAAAAGTTCTACAATTTTTGTATATAAAGTAATTTTGTATATTTTATAGTTATGGATGTAGATAGGTATAATAGAAATAAAAACCATCAACATATACTATACAAATCGTGTTATGTTGCACATTTTTGGATAAATAAAAATGAGGAAGTGCCTTGTTAATTTTCTTTACACATTGGGATCCATAACGAGGGAAGTTCCGGGTAAAGCCAATTTACCGATTTACTAATAAAACATAGTTTATTTGTCCATTATGAAACACCAGCCCACGAATATCACCTAGTCACCGCCGTTTGACCAACATATTTTAATAAATCCCTTGCTGCTGCTATAAAATGAGTTGCTTTGTAGTACTTTCTAGACCGAAATGTACAATGTAACCTCATTAAAGAATCTCTCGTTATAAGTTTAATCTATTATTGGCCACTGCAAAGAATGAACAGAACACGTTGTGCAATTTACCAAGAGTTATTAGGTTCGAAAAAACAAAATAATTCAATCATCTAGGAACAAAATTTAAACGGTTATTTTATTAAAATTTACTATGGAATTTAATTGGAAATTACGTTTCTGGTATTAACATTAACGATGCCATATTTTCTGGCTATGACTACACTTCCTGTTTATTTTTATTTATTTTATTATATTTGTAGACAATAGAGCAAGTCACAAAATTAATAAGTTTAAAGCAATAAAAAAAGCACAACCAAAACATAAAAGAAAATAAAATAAAATATTGCTAAGTTCAGGGTGTCTCATTTTGGGTACTTTTCTCCGTTATTTTTACAGATAGAAAGTTGAGGTTTTCGCGACAGTGTGCTACTTTTTCGTAAAACTAAAGATGGCCTTAACAAAATTTTTATAGCCCTTTTAGTTTTTAAGATACAGGGCTAAATTGAAAATGTTGCATTTTCAGGCACCCCTCTTATCTCAACTATCAGATAAGTTATCGAAAATGTGAAACTGTTTCTTATATAACTCTTCCCGTAGAACTCAATTCCGGCTACGGAATTGGAATACAGGGTCAGGTCAAAAAGTTATCGGACCCTTCATTATTTTTTTAAATGGAACACCCTGTATATTTATAGACTATAAAATGTGCCTTGTTTTTTTAACTTTTCAAAAATATATAACAGTATGCACTTTTTCTCAGGAACACGCAAATAAATGACAATTTTCTGAAATTAAATGCATTATTTAATAGTAGGCTATGGCTATTGTTTATGACAACAAACAAAAATAAATGTCAAATATCTCATCGGTTTTTGGATCGACTTTTGGTTTATAAAGCAGTTTATAAACGGTCCTTTTGGTATTTTTATTTAATTGATATTTATTAATTTCTTCGAATAATGGCAGCGTATGAAAATTATGATTTATACAGAGTAAAGAAAATTCTGAAGAAGCCTCTGAATTATATTTCCAAAGGGCATAATACGTTTTTGCTTGTTAGATATCCAGAAAGAAGGCAACCTTAGAGTACTTCTAATGCAAGCTAATAAAATAGTAAAAACAGATTATTATAGTTTTTTTGACGTAGAATGCAATGGTATAATTAGTTTTTTTCTAGGAGTCATAAATATTGAGTTACAAACCAAACTTGTATTGTTTTAAATAGAACACCCTGTATATTTTAAACTAGCTAAAACATCTTTTAAACATATATAATACGCCCGCAATTTGGAATTACCAACAAAGAAATAAAAATTTTACAAGTTGGTTGTGGTCATAATTCTGAATATTAAAAAAAATGACCCTATTTAAACTATAGAAACTGTTCAAAATGGTTGCCATCTTCTCGAATGACATATTCACACAATTTTGTAATTCTTTTTAATGCGTTCAGAATAAATATTAAACGATACCACGTTGCAAAAACTGAAAAGGCAAATGTCTAGCTTCACGATGTTCCATATAATAATTTGCAAAAAAAAACCATAACAGGAAATCTAAGACAGAAAGATCTGGTGATGGTGCTGACCATCGTATCGAACCATCAGTGTCTATCCATTTTTCAGGAAAACTATTATCCAAAAAAAGGGTGAATAATATGCGAATTGTGACTAGGTGGTCCACCTTGTTGAAAGTAGATGTTGTTTAATTCATTTAAAGGTACAATTCTATTCAGAGAAAAGTGGTACACCTAATTTATTCTTGTGTAAGTAGGATTTTCGGTGCCACCAGAAAAATTTCAAAATTATTTTGGTCAAGTTGACAAAGTGACAATAATCTATCCGAGATATTTTTTACATGTGTGTATAAATATAAAAATGCCTGGTCAACTATTCGTAGTACAAAAAGCCCAGATGATTACCAGAATAGAAGAAGTCCTTCCCCTGGCAGATCGACACGGGTAAAGTAAATCGACCATTTTAAAAATCAAAACATGAGAAAGACCATTTAAAAGGAAGGCTTTTAAGGTGTAACAGGTTTAAAATGTAACAGGCTTTCCAACGCAGAACAGGATGCTCGTAGGTCACCTCAGACAAAATCCTTTTACATCTCTAGGGATGCTGTGATTGCCACAGCATTTGGGTTATTTATGTAAAAAGTATTGTAACCGTGAACAAATCACTCTTCGAGATTTTTTCAGATCTTCACGGTTCAGGGTCCTTACATGACGAAAAACATGTTTTCTCAATTCCGTCGGTCTGTCTGTGTGCCTATTCGCGGCATAGCTAAAATACTACTTACCCGATTGACTTCAAATTATGGTAAAAAATTAAGGGCCACATGGGGATGACATGGTAACATTTTGGTAAAAATCCAATATGGCGAAACAAAATAGCGGCCTAGTGAAATGTTGAAAAAATTATTATTAAAAAATTCCTCAATTCATCTCAAATGTTGCCAAAACATCTAATATAATGTTGGAATTCACTAGTATCATTTTGGTACGAATCCAAGATGGCGCACCAAAATGGCGGCTTAATAAAATATTTCAAAATTCAGCCTGAAACAACTGCTTAATGGTTTAATTTCAAATTGTATGCCATAACTATTGGTGGTATAGCGATCAACTAGTAAAATAGTGGTACTAATTCAAGATGGCCGAACAAAATGACGGTCAAATAAAATGTTTGTAATCGTGGAAAAATCACCCTGTCAGGTCCCTAGATGCCAAAAAAATATGTTTTATGAATTCCGTTGATCCGTCTGTCGGTGTGCCTGTCTGTCTGTTTGTCACTTCACGGCATAGCTTAAAGACCACTTACCCGATTGACTTCAAACTTGTTTCAAAAATTAAGGGTCATATGGAGATGAATTGGTAATATTTTGGTAAATATCTAAAATTGCGAAACAAAATGGCGGCCTAGTAAAATGTTAAAAAATATAAAAAATAAAAAACTACTTATTCAATTTATTTCAAATTGTGCATAAACATTAAGTATTATGTCAGAATCAACTAGTAAAATATTTAAAAATTCAGCCTAAAAACTACTTTTGTACTGTTACTAATTCAAGATGGCGAAACAAAATTGCGACCAAATAAAATTTTTGTAATAGTGAAAAAAATCACCCCCACAGGTTTTACATATCTTCACGTTTTAGCGTCTCTAGATGCCAAAAAACATGTTTTATCAATTCTTACGTACTACTTACTACTTACCCGATTGACTTCAAATTTTGACCAAAAATTAAGGTCAATATGGCGGAACAACGTTAAAAAAAATTGTTAAAGTGGTGTATTATCTGGGGTCAAGATCCAGTAAAAAAAACAAGTCTTTTTTTAAATTGGCCACGTTTCGCAACTTAATTGTTGCTTCCTCGGGACACATATATAGATCCTATATCCTGCATGAAACTCATATTATCAGTCTTTACCTACTCCATTGATCCGCATATATTTCCTTGATATTATTTTTCTAAATGGCTTTCGTTAACAATCCTTCTGTTATTATATTGAGTGGTGTATTATATTTCACAGATATTCAGTTTCTATGGTTTTCTCTTACGATCCTTTTGTTGTTATGTTAGAGTGGTGTATTATTTGGGGTTAGGATCCAGTAAATAAACAAAAGACTTCTTTTAAATTGCCCACGTTTCGTAATTTTATTGTTGTATCCTCAGGACACATATATAGATTCTATATCCTGCATGTAACCCATATTATCAGTCTTTACCTAGTACTTTGGTCCGCAGATATTTTCCAGATATTAAGTTTCTAAATGGTTGTCGTTAACGATCCTCTTGTTTTTCTGTTAGAATGGGGTATTATTTGGGGTAAGGATCCAGTAAAAAAAGAGAAAAGGCTTTTAAATTGTTGACTCGCAATTTTATTGTTGCATTCTCAGGACACATATAGATTTTATATCCTGCACGAAACCCATATTATCAGTCTTTACCTACTCCGTTGGGTCGCAGATGTATCTCAGATACGAAGTTTCTAAATGGTTTTCGTTAACGTTTTCCTTCTTGTTAGAGTGGTGTATTATTTGTGGTTAGGAAATATCTGCGGACCAATTCAACATGACGTAGCAAAATGGAGGTATGTGTCAATGTAAAAACTACTTATTGAATTTATTTTAAATTATGCCCAAAAGTCAAGTTTGGCATAGGTAGAGAGAAAATGGTAAAATATTGATGGGAATCCAATATGATGGAACAAAATGGCGCTGAAGACATTATATGTAACACATATATACAATGACTATGTACTGAACTAAGTTGGGTCACACTTCACTGTTCATAACAAATGGAAAAAAAATCATATCGAGGGAAGTTCCGGGTAAAGGAAATATACCGATTTTTTATTCCAATAATTTGAAAGAAGTTTTCATTATCGAACCTTTGTTTTCACAAAAATGTGCTAGTTTTTGCAAAAACGCAATCTTCTCTCTTTTCAAATAAATAAAAGCACCTTCGAAAACTGGACATCCTGTACCAGTATACTTAGAAAGCAAGTCAATTAATACAAATACTTATTACCTCTACCTATTTCTGTTCAAATGGCTTACGAAAACTCAAATGTGAATCAGAACTGTAATTAAATTTTCAAAGCCTGGCGAGGCATTAAAAGAGCTATCAAAAATTATTTGTTAGTAAACAATACAATATTTAAAAGCCCCGTATGGGAAAGTCGTAGTCATTTATTATACACTTTAACTAAATGAATATAGGTACTGTTAGAAGGAAACGCTTTAATGAGAAATGCGACTATGGCCAGAGAAGAAACAATGAAGCATTTTTGTGTTATCTCATGAGAGAATACACGGAATGTTTATTATGTATATGTGTAATTCTGTAGAGTTTCAATAGCAGATTGTACATCTTTTAAATATAAGTGGTTTATGTTCTGTTCCCCGTATCATGGCTTCTTTCATTTAAATTACATGATTATGGGTTACCTAGTAGGTTTCTCAATATACAGTAATGTAGTAACAAAAAATAACGGGAAAATTATTTTTAAAAAGCCAGATCTTTTAAAAATTGTCTTATTGTTTACTTTTCTGATACATTTTTTTCATAGCTACTCTCATTTAAATTACTTGAGTATGGGTTACAGTATCCGGTAATTTAGAATAAACAAATAACGGGAATAATATTTTTATAGAAACAAATTTTTGGCTAAATATTAATTTCTCTGGTTTTATTTAATTTTTTTTGTGCGATCCTTTCATGACTAATTTTTTTTCTGTAAATTGTGATTACAATTCCTTGTCGACCTTAAAACTAAATAAATATTGAGTATGCTGTACTTTCCAAGTATCATGTAAATTAGCAATTGTTTAAGGAAATGAGACTTTCATAAAAATTTCCTGAATCTATAAAGGATGTTTATTTAATGTCGAAAATGATGTAACTTTTATGTTTATAAAAGCAAATATATTGGTTTTATACCTTTTGTTAAGTGTTATAATGGTTTCTTAACCTACCAGCAGCTTAGCTTTGTCTAACGTCGATATATTCTGTAGGATATTAGAGTAACTGAGTTACTTTATGCAAAAAAAATCGGTAAATTTCTTTAGCCGGAACTTATGATTTTTTTTTTCATTTGTTAGGAATAGTGAATTGTGACCGACATTAGTTTAGTACATAGTCACAGTATATACGTGTTACATATACTGTCTTTTCATTTTTATTTGTTCCATCATATTGGATTCCTACCAATATTTTACCATTTTTTTTCTACCTATGCCATACTTGACTTTTGGGCATAATAAAATACATTAAATAGGTAGTTTTTACATTAACACATACCGCCATTTTGCCACCTCATGTTGAATTCGTACCAGTTTATCCCATTTTCACATCTAATATTTCTGCAAAATCAATTGAACAAGATTTTTTTACTTTGATTTTTTTTTTAATGTTATTGGCCCGCCATTCTTTTCGCAATCTTAAATTGAAACCCATATTATCAGTCTTTACCTACTCCGTTGGTCCGCAGGTACTTCCCAGATATTAAGTTTCTAACTGATTTTCGTTAACGATCATCTTGTTGTTGTATTAAAGTGGTGTATTATTTGGGGTTAGGATCCAGTAAAAAAAAACTTTTTTAAAATGTCGACGTTTCGCAAAATTTTTGTTGCACCCTCAGGACCCATAGATTTTATACCCTACATAAAACCCATATTATCAGTCTTTACCTACTATGATCGTCTGCAGATATCTCCTAACCCCAAATAATACACCACTCTAACAACAAGAAGATCGTTACCCAAAAAAAAAAGATTATTTGTTGCGTTTAGATTGACAAACAAAAATCTTTTTTGGCGTTTTCGCAACTGAATAAAAATATTTAACTTTAAACTAATTGAAGCAAATATTTAATATAATTACATACCTCAACATGTAGACTAGTCTAAACGAAACAAATAATCTGAACACATTTAAAAATAACATTATAGATGGCTGCAAAATATCATTTTTTTCATATCTAGGTTACATGTCAAAAAAATTGACAAATTTTAAAATTTTGAAATCAATTCTTTTTTTTCTATTATTTAATTTAATGTTTCTCTCTTACGATCGGTGCACTGATGAGTCCCGATATGATGAAAGTATTTGTACAACTACTATGTGGCTATAAAAAGTTAAGGTAAATGATATAATTTCTTATGCTTGCTTGAATAGTATTCTTTATATTATGTATCGAAACATTCCGTAGACAGGCTAGTCTACATGTTATATTAAATATTTGAATCAATTAATTTAACGTTAAATATTTTTATTCAATTGCGAAAACGCCCAAAAAGACGTTTGTTTGTCAATCTAAACGCAACAAATAATCTGAACACATTTAAAAATAACATTATGGATGGCTGCAAACCATCATTTTTTTCATATCTAGGTTACATGTCAAACAAATTGACAAACTTTAAAATTTTGAAATCAATTCTTTTCTATTATTTCTAAGTATTTGTACAACTACTATGTGTCTATAAAAACTTAAAGTAAATGATAAAATTTCTTATGCTTGCTTAAATAATATTGTTTATATTATGTATCGAAACATTCCGTAGACAGACTAGTCTACATATTGAGGTATGTAATTATATTAAATATTTGCTTCAATTAATTTAAAGTTAAATATTTTTATTCAATTGCGAAAACGCAAAAAAAGATTTTTGTTTGTCAATCTAAACGCAACAAATAATCTGAACACATTTAAAAATAACAGGATCATTAACGAAAACGGCGAATATTTAACGATAGACTTTTTTTTACTGGACCCTAACCCCAAATAATATACTACTGTAACACACAAGGGGTTTGTTAACGAAAACCATTTAGAAACTTAATATCCAGGAAATATCTGCGGACCAACGGAGTAGGTAAAGACTGATATATGGGTTTTATGCGATAGAGGATCTATATATGTGTCTTGAGGATGCACAAATTAAGTTTCGAAACGTCTACAATTTAAAAAAAGACTTGTTTTTTTTACTGGATCTTAACCCCAAATAATACACCACTCTAACAACATGTTTTCAAGATTGTTCAGCCATATTGGATTTTCACCAAAATATCACCAGGTTATCCCCATATGACCCTTAAGTTTTTGTCAAAATTTGAAGTCAATCGGGTAAGCAGTATTTGAATTAAACAAACGAACCGACGGAGTTGAAAAAACATTTTTTTTGGCATGTAGCGACGCTAAAACGTAAAGATGTATAAAAATGAAAGGGTGACCTTTTCACGATTACAAACATTTTATTTGGCAGCCATTTTTTCCGGCCATCTTGAATTAGTACCACTATTTTACTAGTTGATCCCTATACCACAATTAGTTATGGCACACAATTTGAAATCAAACCATTAGGCAGTTTTTTTAGAATTTTTAAATATTTTATTAAGCCGCCATTTTGCTCCGCCATCTTGGAATCGTAATACGTTAATTTTTAACGAAAATTTCAAATCAATCGGGTAAGACCGACAGACAGACCGACGGAATTGAGAAAGCATGTTTTTCGTCATCTAGGGACCCTGAAACGTGTAGATTTGAATTACAATACTTCCCTTTTACGAGGGAAGTAAAAAAACGTTCTAATTATTGTTGTGACATAATACTCCCACATCCACAGATATTTTTGTATATTATACTATTAAATGGTGATGTTGAATTAGGTGATTTATCAAAGACGACTTAAATATTAACTGTAAATGCTGAATATAAGCGATTATAGGAAATCCGCAGGCGAGTGTCTAACGGCACAATTTACAAATAAAATTAAATTTCTGAAACAGTATACATAATATTTATAGAACCATATTATGCATGATGACTTTAAGACTGGCAGTGGGCATACTTTATGAAGCAATTAAAATTTAGTAATAAGAACCTCTCAGCTATACAACTGATATAATAAAATAATAGTTTTATAAATTAACAAATTAAAAATTAGAAAGACCATGGATATCTTCTAGGAAAATATTAGATATGGAATACTATATACATATAAACGTAAAGATATCTAAATTTATTACATGAAAAAAGGCGTGGGTCGCCTGTCATAACGCCGCCCACAAAAGAGTAATATGAAGATAATACAAAGAAATCATGGTTCTTGGGTTTAGTTGAATACTCTTTCAGACGTTTTGCCTGAGATTTCACGAGGCATCTTCGGTGATCTTCACTTTACAAGATCAAAACATTGAGTGTGCTCCGATGAGCAGACGCAGAGTTGCGGTATTCCGACCTGTGCCCATCGGCACATGACTAATTCTAGTGATTGATATCCACCCATAATGTAGCACGTAGCTCGCGTCTCTATTGAAATTTTCAGGATGCTTTTTCGTTTATAATAACCCGAGACTGATACAAGAACCTGGGTAACTTTTTTGAACAATTTATTTCTTCTTTATACATCTTTCATGTTCCTTAAGTCTAGTAGACACAGACCGTCCAGTTTCACCTGTATATACTTTACCACATGAACAAGGAATTTTATAAAGTCCTTCTGATTGAAAAGGAATTACATCTTTTGGTGATCTTAAGCATTGCCCAATCTTTTTGTGTGTACTAAAGATTGTGCGAATGTTGGATCTCAGCAGAATTCTTGCAATTTTAGCTGTTGTACCCTGAATAAAAGGTAAAACTGCACTATTTGATGGTTGAGTATCCAGTACTGGTTTAGGTATGGGATTAGGATTATTATAATAACCAATCGAATACCTAATATCTTTAGTCGAATATTCATTTTATTTTAAAGCTTCAGTCAGTTTTTCTGTTTCGTCTGGAATTGAATTTGTATCACATATTGACAAAGCCCTAAAGATTAATAAATTGATGAGGGATTGTTTTAAGAGATGATGGTGAGAACTAAATTTTAAATAACTATTCGGTTGCCTGTAAACAATAGCCGTTCGTTTTCTTATGTACTAACATATCATGGAAGGGAATGGCAGCATCTGACTCAATTCTTATTCATTCCAGATGATCTTAAAATATAGTTAAATGTTCTTCTCCACGAGGTTATATTACAAAAGTGTCATCTTTATATCAGAACCCAAATTTAGGTTGTAGAAGAGAAGAACCTAGCGGAAATCTCATGGCGGCGCTCGAGGTTTGCTCATAAGAGGTCCCTTAACAAATGAACTATGTGGACGTTAAATATTCTCTTATCAATTAAGTTGGATAAAGGTTGTTATACTGAAATATGTCGGAAATAATAGAAATTAAGACGTCAATAGGCGCATTTGTATACGGGGATTCACCATCAAAACTGATTAAAATATCAATGGGATCTAAAATAAAATCTGAGCTTTTGTACGAAATGTTTAGTTGTTTATATTAGAATTTTTGGTATAAGAATTAGATCGTCCTGTGAAGGGGTTTAAGATATTGGCTAAATATGTACCTATTTCGTAAGATTGCGAACCTATTGCACTGATGATGGAATGTAACAGTACATTAGCTTTGTATATTTTTGGTAGTCAATTCAATTTCTTCTTCCTTAGGTTTGGGAAATCCAAGGCATTAATAAGGCTGCAAATTTTCCGTTTACTTGCTTCAGTTCGATCCGTTCGTATTTTTCTATAACTGTCATCCTGAATTAATGTCTCTATTTTCTCTACGTAGTTGTTCTTGTCCACGATCACCGTTGCATTTCCTTTATCTGCAGGTAGAATTGTAACATCTTCTTTGTCACTGAAGCTCTTTATGGCTGTTCTTTCGGCGGTTGACAAGTTCGATTTTGGTAATTTAAAGTTACAAATTATTTTCACTGTTTCATATCGGACCGAATCTGCCTGTTCTTGTAGTAGTTTTCGGGTGGTGTTCCTTAAAGTTGCTATTATGTCCTTAAATGGAATTCTTCGAATAATTGCGAAGTTATGTCCTTTAAAAATAATCAATTTCTCTGGTTCTGTTAATGAAATAAATGATAAATTGATTATCGTATCCTGTAGTGCAGCCATGTCAAACTCAAAGTCACTGGTGGGCCAAAAGCATGAAGACCATCGACTAGGTGGGCCGCAAAACCTTATCTTAAAGAAGACAAACTACCGAAAATCTTGAGAAAAAGTACTATTATAGGACAAGTCTGTTTATTAAATTTCCAATAAAGAGGACATTACAAAAAACTACAAACATTAAATTCTTTTGCCAGATATTTGACATCTTTTGTCTTTAATTAAGTTGTCTATTTGTGACATTTATCGGCAGAAATAACTTTTAAAACTGCGTCCAAGTGTGCGTCCGTCAATCGCCATCTTGAGGGAGATTTGTTTCCTTACATCAAAAAAACAAGTTGTTCACACTTATAAGCACTTCGTACTGAAAACGCTTCTCAAATTCGGCCAGAAGTCTTCTCATTATCTCTGAATGTATTTTGTATGATATTGGGACACTTGTGCTTTCCATGATATGCCTTACAAGTCAGAAAATGTGATAGATTATCCTCTGTTTTTCCCACAACATCAACTTACACTTGAAAGGTTTCACATGATCATGCATATCTGTAATAATTTGACGTGGTCCTTGCAATTTTGTCTTGAGTCCGACACATTTTTGCGATATCTACCATAAATGAAAGATTTTGTAATCGCATAATAAGCTGACATCTTATCCTTTTGTTTCCATGAAAACGCGTATTTCTTTGAGTTTCCAAAACCGGTCGAGTATCATAGAACACGAAAACCATCGCACCTCTGCATAATATGGTAAACCAGTGTACACACTAAAGCACATAAAAATGCAGAAAAATGTCGCTGATTAAGGCCTGATGACCTTATGAAGTTTATAATTTTTTTCACTGACTTTAAAACACTTTCCAACTGGATCACTTTTGAGCATAAAACTTCTTGGTGGATTATACAATGAATATGATGAAAATCTGGTTTGTCCTGCCCGTTTCGCTGATCTTTATCTGTAATATTTGAACGAAACCATTTTTTACTCCAGTCATTGAAGGAGCTCCGTGTGTTGCAACCGAACACAGTTTTGACAAATATAAATTGTACTTTTGCAGAAGTCCATAAACAGCATTGAAAATATTCTTCCCAGTTGTTGTATCATGCAATGGTACTAATTCCAGTAATTCTTCATACACATTGATGTCTGTATCAACCGAACAAAACAGCGAGTTGCGCCACACCACACACATCCGTACTTTCGTCACAGGCAATAGAAAATGAGAGAGTCTGATTTTGTTTTTATCTCATCACTTATATTGGCAGCTAACTCAGTAACTCTCTCAGCGACAGTATTCCGGGACAAGGATATATTTTGAAATGCCTTCACGCTCCCGGGACTTACAATTTCCGCGGCCTTTACAAGGCACTCTTTTATAAACTCACCTTCAACAAATGGTTTTGAGTGTTTCACGATCAACTCCGACAGTACGTAGCTCGCTGGAAAGACAGATTCATTTTCTTGCTTTGGACGTGTAAACATAAGCTGCTGATCTTTCGACCGTGATTTTAACTTATTTAACTTTTCGTTTCTGATCATGTCTGTATACTTGTCAAACATAGTTTTATGAATATAATAGTGACGTTTTATATTATATAATTTTGGGACACCGACTGTACTATTACAAATCAAACAAATAATTTTTTCTCCCACTTTTCTTGAAAGATACGATGCTCATCTACAAGTTTCCTCTTACTTCCACTTGGTTTTGAAAGAGACATGTTAAAACCTGTATCCGAAATAAATTATAATAGTTACGTTAAGTGTTGTAATATTAAGTGCGCAACTCAACTCGAAACTCTATCGCAACTGACTCATAACTGAATAAACACTGAACGAACTGAACTCAATCGAACACGGCTTATATACAGATTGTGATTTCTCGAGTTCTTTCCAGAATGTTCAGATAGCGTCATCTGTATTTTTGCGCGATAGAATTTCATGGAACAAGCCAGATAACGTTTGGCTTTAGGTTTTAGGTTGAGTATGTGTAGTTCATCCTCCTAAACATAGATGGCACTATGTACAATTGTACATTTTGTCAGTTGCTGGTAAATCCTTTCTGCTTGCTGGAAGGTGATTTTATCCAATGTTGAAAATGAATTGATGTCAAGCATCGAAGCTAATTTTAGGTGTACCTGTAGAAGTATACGGACGTTTGTGTCTAAATCACGGCGAATACCCTTGATTCTCTTCCTTGTGAGAGCCGTGCTAGCGTGACTGTAAATGTTCCCGGCTGCCCTTGTTGAAACGTGATGATTGACTTGAAGAGACTTGGGAACTATTTGTTCATCACGACATCTTCGGAGGAAGGTCAAGTATCAGAGCATCTTCTTCTAGCTGGTACGAAGATCGCCAAATGTTTTGGCATCTTTTTTATGTCGCCCCCATAGAGGTATCCTATCATAGTACGAAAGCTTTCACGGCTGGAGTCAATTAAAAAATTATGGTGCCTTGGTTTAGACCGTATCAAATTGGAATTACTTTCCGAAATTTCGTCTGCGATTGCACGAGGTATGAAGTTATTAAGCACCCTGACAATTTAAATAGAGGCGCGTATGTACTACATCATGGAAACCAATCATCACAATGAGTTACGCATCAATGGGCACAGGTCGAGTGTAAATACTTGACCTCTATTCATAGGAGCTCATTCAGTGTTTTGGTCTTGTGCAGTGAATATCTCTGAAGATCATTCATGTAATTGCAGGCGAAACGTCGGGAAGTAATTCCAGTTTGACACGGTCTAAACCCAAGAACCATGATTTCTTAATTGACTTCAGCCGTGAAAGCGTAGTATGTGAAGATAATATAAAGTTCACTTTATAAAAGCGTGAATTTAAATCTTTTAATACAATATTTATTGTATACTTTTTAGTAATGGAAATACTAAAAATTCATAATTTGCCTTCTTAAATATACAAATCTGGAGTCGAAGTTTGCCATTTTGGAGACACCATTTTAAATTTTCAGCTTTTAAATACCCCAAGCTGAGAATTTTGAAGCTGCACGAATGACAAAAGTTGTGTCCACTATGTTAGCGTCGCCAATTTTAATTTTAAAACGTTATAAAAATTCATAACCCCTAAATACCCCCAGATACTGATTTTCTTCTGTTGATGTTGACTAGAGTTCCTAATTTGCGCTCTTAAATACTCACAAATACGGATTCTCAGTCGAATTCGCACAAATGACAAAATTCTTCTGCTATGTTGGCGCCGTCATTTTGAATAACTAACTCTTACATGCCAAAATTCAATCAAATCGATCACAAGTACTTGTCCACCATATCTTTTATATATGAAAATTGTCAAATTGTATTGCTGCTCAAACCGTGAATGTATGTCATCGGTTATGTGAAAAATTCATCCCAAAATCTGAACCAGACAAAAAGAGAAGTGAAACTAATAAAATCCTAGTTAAACCGCTAGTAGTACACTCTCCCAAATTATACACAAATGTTGTCATTGAGAAAGTATTTATTTAGATATAAACATTTTAGGCTACTTCTTTATAGTTTATTTTGTTTGTCGAAAAGCGGTCTAAAGCATTATTTTATATAGTTTCTAGCCTCGTTTAAATAGTATTTTTAAAAAATTTTAGAAGAAACAGAATACATTATTAAAAAATGTGTTTAATAAGAGAATAATGGCTTGCAATTTCTATTTTGTGATTTAATTTAGGAGTTCGTGTGACACGAGACCAGTTTCGATCTCGAAACAAGACTAAAATTGAAAACAAGACTTTTAAAACCGCTTTCGGTCTTAAAAAAAATCACGAAATAGTCCATAATTTTCATTATTTTATCAACAATATCAAAGCTCCATAGTTGCTGTAGTATTAATATGTTTTAAACCGGGTGGCCAAGAAGTTGACATAAAGTATATTCTCTTAATGTTTATATTTTTAAAGCTAAGATGCAAATTCCTACCATCATCCAGCACAAAAACAATTAATCAACTCATTAGTATTTAGAACTTCTTCGGTTTCTGATCAAGATTCTTTAACATCGGAAACAAGAAAGTTGACTGAACCTTTGAAAGGGAATAGCTATTGCACTGAAAATATCACTCACTCAATTAGCAAATATAGCAATCCAAGTCGGCGAAAGGAGAATGATGAGTAACTGTTAGGTAGTGTTACCTATATACAGGGTACTATAGATAAAATCTGATTATTACTTAGGCGGTCCAACAAACGTACAATCTTTAATACACATAAGAACATTAGACAATCCGAAAGATATGAGATTCATATCATATACCTTTTCAAACAGAAGAAGTATATAAAATCCCTTGCTCCTGTGGAGAAGTTCATGTGGAACAACATGATGCTCAATGTCCACTAAACTTAAAAAACATGAACGATGCATTAGAAGATAACAAATTGTTCAATTTGCTGTAGCTGAACACCGGCATACCACTAGACATATTATAAGTGTAAAAGACACCAAGGTTCTAGCGTCTGTATTCGGATTCTATACACGGAAAATTAGAAGATCTATTGAAATTTTGAAACATAAAAAACACTTCAGCATAGTAGGGGTTACAGTCTACATCACACAGGGAATCCAACCTTAACACGGTTTCACGGTTCGGAGAGCGCAAGACGGGTATAAAGGCCCCCTTGAACCACTCAGAGCTCATTCACTGTTCAACTCTTAAAGTAAAGATTCCTGAAGATGCCTTGTGCAATCGAAGTGAAATGTTAGACAGTAATTCCAATTTGACAGGGTATATTCCCTAGACTCATGTTCTATTAGATATTTTAATATTCTGTCCAAATGTGCACATAATTATGTTATAAATGACTAATTTAGGCAGTTTTGGAGGTTTTGGCACGGCCGATTAAGTTTTAACTAGCTGTAAATTCTAAACAGTTTGAAATAGAATAATACTTGCCGCTTCCAGGTTTCCAACTTGAATTTCGATAATTTGTTTGACGATAAATACTAACTTCTTTTAACCGAATCTGGCACATTTTTTGGCTTTCGGTTTAAGTGGAAGTAAAACATTTTCGGTTTAACCCATGTCATTGTCATTAAATAGATTATCAAGACTAAAATAGCAAAATACAAACTGTATTTTTCAGTATAAACTGTGTACTGTGAAAATTCCAACTCTTTCGAGATCGAGATCAAGACTAGAGGGTCTAGTCTCGAGAAATGGTTAAAAATTTCAGAAAAATCTGAGAGCCTGAAATAAACCAGCTTTTTCTTTAAAAAAAAAACGGAAAAATTCAGAAACATCGTACTTTTCTTATAAACTCGGAAAAAGTGGTCTAATTAACTAGTTTGCCGATATGTAATCATGTATATTTTTTCAATAGACGCTCCAGTTTCAAGGGCACTATCACAGTGTTTTCCCAAATTAAGTTTTTTTACTTGACTGCTTTAATTCTGTGTTTAGTTACAAATTTCGCTGAAAATACTCAAAACGTTTTTAATTAATTTTTTTTCTCAATTGTGAAAAAATCACCTTTCGAGATTTTTGCAGATCATTGCAAATAAGGTGGTCCCTAGACCTAGAAAAACATATTGGTTAAAAACCAGTGTTTTAAACATGTCTAAAACACCATAACTCGGTATAAACTATTTTGTTTTTAACATTTTTTTCATTTAAAATGAAAGTTTTAAACGCATTAACTTCTTTATTTAAACTGTTAAAAAACTATTTAAGTTCAAATCTTCAATAACAGAACATTAATCTAATAAAAAAACATAGTTATACAGAGAATACATTAAGGTAATAATAATAAACAAAGCAGAATTCGGAATATGTAGGTTGAACTATAAAAACGGTGTTTAAAACACGTAGTATTTTAAGCATCAATTTGGAAAAAAAAACTATTTTGAAGACAAAAAACAGGTGCTTTGTTTAAAAATAAGCAAAAACTTTTATTTCATTTTTTTTGACGCTGATAGAAACTGAGTGAGCCTTTATTTTTTGCTATAGGCTTATTCAAATTTATTGTAAAAATATATTTGGTATCTTCATAACAATTAGTATTAATTTTTTATGTTTAAAACATATACAATTTAATTTCAATTTTTCATTTTTTTCGAATTTCCCCAATGTGTGAGAAAAAAACGTAAAAACATATATTTTTCCCGAAATGTTAATTCTCTTCAGAAATCATGTTTCTTGGATTTAGACCTTGTCAAATTGGAACTACTTTCTGACGTTTCGCCTAGGATTGCACGAAGCATCTTCAAGGATCTTCACTGCCCAAGATCTAAACACTAAATTGTGAAATATTTTTATCTCGTGCAGTGAAGATCCTTGAAGATGCCTCGTGCAATCGTAGACGAAACGTCGGACAGTAATTCCAATTTGACGTGGTCTCAACCCAAGAACCACGGCTGGAGTCTGTTAAGAAAGCTTTGGTATTATGTTAAATATCTACACTCGAGATCGAAACTAGGCGAGTCTTGGTCTTGTGAACCCTTAATTTAATCAAAATATTGAATTAAACTTACCCTATGTGGCGACTTCAATATCCGGTGGACAGCAGCTAACTGATTAATGAGGGGCAAGGTAACACTGAAGGTGTGTAATGGCGGCCGGGCAGGATCGGGATAGTTGGTTGTATAAGAAAAAGGATCTATATCGTTAAGATATTGTACTCTACATGTCAATGACATTTTGAACTCACTTCACTCTTTTGTACACGGTTTATATCACAGTACGTTCAACAAAATTAATGGCCTTAAGTTTTATAACGGATGTAGTTCACTTCAAAGAAAAGCGCTGAAACAAAAATTCAGTATTTAAAACGCTATAAAACTATTGCTTGTTATTGTTCGTTGAATTGTCAGAACTTTATGACAAATATTTTTTACGATGTTCTTACTAATAATTTTTGAACGACAATCCAAATTAAGGAACGTTTTGTATAAATATATGTATAATATAATTTTAATTTGGAAAAAATGAAATAGTGTCCCAAATGCGTATCTTATATTACACAACCCTTCCAATAGTTACTTTTTATTTCTATTCACTTTAACATTATATAAATCATACATACATATAAAAATTAGAATTACGTTTTTAGCTATATTGCGAAAGTTGTTATTAATTAAGATGAATAGAACAGAAACCAAACATTATTCAGGTCAAATTATATTTTTTTTTCAATAATTCCCATTCAGTTTAACACACTTAGGCAAACGATATTTAAAATAGCCATTCACAGCATCTGTCACATTACTGTCACTATAATATCTCTTTCCCTCTACTAAATTTGTTAAAGTTAGAAAATAAATGGAAGTAGCACGAGTTAAATATAGCGAAGAGGGTGGATGCAGTAACAATTCAAACTACAATTGTTTTATTTTGTTGATAATTGCCATAGCTTTCCGGCATATGACACTGACTTTGCTCCCTTCGGCACTGATTCTCCCCTCTTTGTCTCTCTTGTTTTTCCTATTCCTTTATTTTAGTAGTAGTAGTGTAGGGGTGAACCCAAGTCTCAACAAAAGTTATAAATCGGTTCAAAATGTCTTCAAATTTTATCTGACATGCTCCAAAGTCTCGCACGAAACATCTTTTTTTGTCCGCAAACGCAATTGTAAATGGGTGCAAAGTTTCTACATATGCAAATGTACGTCTAAAACGTTATGCACTCATTCAGTTTAGACGATTGCAGTTCTTATTTTTATATTGCAAACATCGAAAACGACCTTATAGAGTTTTCGAATAATTTATTCTGAGGACTGCAGTGATCATCTTCACAGCTTATTTAAAGTCTAAATACGGTAAATCATGTCAACTGTTTAGAAGAGGTGGTGAAAACTCGCCTAGAACTATCTCGAGCTTCACTGTTTTTCCTTTCAAAAAATAAAATTTTATGACGGCACGAACTTCCTTTTACTCTATATTACAAAAATCACTAACAACGTCTTCTTTATCAAGCTGTCAAATAAAAACTAAGAACCTAAAGAAGTGAAATGATATTTAAGACTTGCTCATCTAAAATTTGAAAAAGAATGTAGTAAGGAAGTTTTAATAATAGCATGATCATCTAGAAGTCATTTACCTTAATTGTGAAACAAACTTCTTATATTCAGTATTTTTACCTTAAACTTTCCACTAGGTCAAGTAGGACAAAAGTTGCGTTACTGTAAAGAATGAGGCATTTTGTTTTTTAAAGCTAAAATTCAGGTCTCATTCCTCATACACTAAACCTCGTTTTGTCTGACTTACATTGTCTATATTATTTTGGTTTCATGATCTCTGATTAAGTTTAAACTAAATGCTAGCTCTAATGCTACGGGCTCATATGCCAGTCGTGTGCGGTGATGCGTGAAGTCTCCGACTCCTGTTTAACAGAACCGTGAAGTTTTAAGAGGGCAGTTTGTGCTAGAAGCTACCTCCATATGTTTGGAATATCGACGCTAGGCTTACTGAATATGCCTTGATTCCTTTCCATGAAAGCTGCTTCTATAGACTTTTGTTTTCGGTAGTGCTGCTTTCTTTGCAAAATTTTAGCCTCCAGCCTGCATCCGGTATCGCTTTGATCAGACGTGCTCCACTATGCCCAGTTTTGACATTTCTTTCTTTTCAATATGATTAAAATGCTGCTTGACTCTTACACCAAGACTGCGTTTTGTCTCTCCAATCTACGATTCACCACATTCACACTGGATTTGGTAATTGCATTCCTTATTCTTGTCGATATTCTTTGAATTAGTTTTTGTCACAAGGCTTCTTAAGGTATTTTCCGATTTAAGATGATGTTGAAATCCTTGGCCATACCTAATCTTTTCAAATGATCCCTTAATATAGGATATTGTAAGAAATGGTGTAGTTTCTTGTAGATCGAAATGTGTCGTAGCATGTTGATCATTTTGTAATTTTAATATTGTATTACTTATTAATCTTTCCATCCAAATAATAAAATTATCATTCATATACCGAAGCCAAAGTTTAGGCTTGATTTGAGTAGTGTGAAGACCATAATTTTGTAAGTAAAACTTATTATTCCCTTGAAAGTAGGAATTATGGAGACAGAATCCAATAGTTCCTTCACATCATCCAGAGTCAAAGTTGTTCGTTCAAAGAATGTTTTATCTTCCTCAATTTTTGCCTAATTATGTCTATCACATTACATATACTTTACATACAGATATTCAAGTATGTAACCCAGATCGAAGACATCTTGCACTAGCCTTTGTGATTGACCATGTATCTTTTTTGCCCGTTTTATTGACGAGTTGCACTCAAGATAATTTGTTAGTCGAAAGCGCTGTGCTATGATCTTTTGGAATATTATATATATCTTATACAGACAGACTTTCTTGTTTCATTACTTCCACACGTGTACACACGCTTTTGTTTGCCATTAAATTTTTTTGTTGCCACGCAATATCTTAATAATATGGACTAGATCCTTCTTGACCTGTAAAAGATCCAGTTCTCTGCACAATTTGCGACCAGGTATCAAGTAGTAAGTCTTTTTCAGATCAAGAAATTTCGGGATGTTTTACTGATATTGTTATATTAGTAAGGGATTTTATAGATTTTATAAGTTATGCAGGTTCTTCTACTTATGTTGATAAAAATAGCATCGCCAAATGCGAATAACTTATTTTTTAAAAAATCTTCATTGTAGTATTCTTACTCTTTCTCTTAAAAGTATATGCATGGTATTAAAAAAAATTATGCCTAGAATAATAAATCTGCTATTATTTATAAATAAATCCTCAAGCGCCTGAAAACGGTTACCTATTTATCTCAATATGTCCATTGTCACTATCACCTAAGCTCGATCGTTACGTATGTTTTTTATATAATTGATCTAATACAGCTAAACATCTTTTTCAAGTAGAATTGACTACGTGCTTTTTTCATTGCAATATCGGGAATTAGAGCAATTACCTTGTTTTTTATGTGCCCATAAAAAGATCAATAAAAGTTTTACCGTTCAATTCAACGACGTTATAGTTAAAAATACCATGTTAGTAATCGTAACATTTGTCTAAAAATAAACATTTTCCCCATAAAAGTTAAATTTTTTGACTGCGTAAACCATCTTAAATTCATGCGGAAATAAATTGTTTAGGGGTCCTCTTATAAGATAATGAATTTGTCAACCGAATAAAAATTTCATCCTCAGAAAATAATTTGGAAACGACCTAGTAAAAGATTTGTTAAAAAAGACCGAAAATACCGAGATAGTATAAAAGCTTTTTACTTAGGCACTATGGGACAGCCTTAATCTATCCATGTGTCAAATTTAATTTCGTATTAGTCTGAGATTTTGTCTATTGAAGAGTTTTAATCCTTTAACTTGCAAATTAATCACTACAAATTTTATAATAATAACAAAGTTAGATGAGATAAGGTATATTTCTATATTCCTTAATTATTAATTAAAATTATGCGTACAATTAGAAGTATATTTAATAACATACCTCATACCCAAAATTATAAATATTAGTAAATAGTAGCTATGAACAAATGAAAATCTTTCGTTCGGGCATTATAAATTAGTACAATGAAAAAATGGTTGGAGATGGAAACAAATTAATTGCACTTTCCTATCTTAACTTCTTAAATACTGTCAAATAGCACTGTTTAGTGGATATCACAGGATAGGTAACACTGGGCATCTACTTTAGGTACCATTCAGCAGGAATAATTACAGATCTTTAGAAGTTAGGTTAGGAAATTTTCATTTGGTAACAGTTCTAATTCTTAATTTGAATAGAGAGTATGCTATATCAAGTATGCTTAAAGTTTTACACAGTATTCAAAACTGTAGGTAAAATGTTTCATATTTTTTTTAGATACCTCGTAGAGTATACTCCATATATTGAAGATAATAGGGAGTTCCATTTAAAAACAAATGAACGTAATTGATTTTTTTCTTACCAATTACCAATTTATTTAAAAAAAGAGAAGATGAAACTGGCCGCAACCTTAAAGGCGGACTCAAACGAAACGACCGGTGTATTTGACAAATTCACAAATAATTGTACATGATTGTCAATCACACTACTTGTATATTCGACAAACATTTGATCGTTTTTACAAAGTGCCCTTTGGTGGCGACTTGCCAATGACATAAGGATACTCTGACTTGCGCCATACCAGCCAATGGCAAATAAACAAGTGTCGAATATTTGTACAAGTAGACCATGCACACGATATGACAAGTATTCCGAAATGACGATTATTTGACAAGTGACAAGTATACTAGTCGTTTGAGTCCGCCTTAAAAAACACAATTTGTTCGATTTCATGGCCTACTGAGCAAAAATATTCATTTGGTATGTAATTTATAGCTTCCATTGGTTTAGAGCAAAAGTAGGCTGTGGCCGTTATCTTAAAAGCAAAAGTCAAGTTGTAATAGTCACTGGAAAATAAATTTCATATAGAATTCGGAAATTATAACATAAATGAAGTTTTTGGTACTTTCGGTAAAACCAAAAGTGATCTTAAAGTTGGGTTTTTGTTAAAAATTACAATTTATACACCATACAATTTTCAAAATCTTACTTTAAAGTTTTCGAAAAAAGTATGGGGGGAGAACAACATCCTGTATCACCAAGTACAATCCTATAAAATTTTAAACCCTATTAAACTATCTATTTCTTCTGCACAAAGCCACAACCGTTCTTCGAGGAGACATTACTTCAATGATAGAAAAAACTGTTTAAACCAAAATATGCTAATTTATTTATTCGAATCCCAATCATTTAAAGTTTTAGTCGTTAAATTCGGTTACACTTGAATACCACTTTCAACCAGTTTGAAAAACAATTGAATCCCATTGACGGATTTCACCTTTGGCAATATAAATTCTACTATATTTAGAAGATGACGCTTCTGTCCACGACTTTGCAAAATAAATCAATGTCGAGATTTATGTTGTTTTTAGACTTTTTATTTCAGCAGATGAATTTCCAAAAGAGTGATTAGATCAGTCTGTCAACACAAGTCATAAAAATTTTATTTTATCACTACTCACTCTTATCAGCCTGCAAAAGTAAATATTATATATCATTAGCTATATATTATAGCTATTTTAATTGCGGATGAATAATTTAACGTTAAGGGATAATTGAGTTTTCGTACGTATTGATGATTAAGTTGATTTAACTTATCTAGACTTATCTCGATTATTATTAAAATAATGTCAAAGTTATTAATATATTTTTGTCAAGTACTCTCGAGCTACAGCCGGTCATGTTACCACAGATTCATTATTCGCGCTCACTTTGACCAAACACGATCCTCGGATTCTTTAGACTGACAACAAAGGATGGTAGGGTGTTTATATTTAAATACAACAAGATGAGAAATAACGGGGACATTCTCTAGCTTTCCTAAAGATATTAGAAAGCAAAGGTCAAGTGTTTTCAGAACTCTTTCGCGTATTTTTAAAATGGAGTCCCAAAGACCAACTTTATCTACAATACTAAGTGTGCCATGACCGTCATTTGAAAGCAACGCTATAATTGTTATTATACCTGTCAAAGTTTAAAATGTAACGTTGGTATTTTCGTATTGCTATCGATTTTTATTTTCGTTACACTATTTTCATCGTGCAAAAATAAGTTTTTTACGTGGTGGTAACTGACACGCCGCCGGATGTTACATGCCGATTTCGGACATCTGCCAGCAAAAATTTAAAAAAAATGAAATGATATCAGTCAAAAAATCTCCATTCACTTATCATTAGTTAATTATTTCTCAATTTTAAAATTTTTGACTTGCCACTGACGCTACATATGTAGAATTAAATATCAGAAGTAGAATTAAGTATGAATAAAAATCAAAACAACAGTTTGGAAAATTTTTTTAGGTATTAAAACAAGAACCATATTAATTATTGGAACTTATGCCAAAATGGTCTTTATGGGTTACAGACAAATTTCAGCTATTGCGATAAAATAATGTAGTACTGTATCAGGTAGGCATTTGCCATGTCATTCAAGAGAAAAATGAAAGAAACGATTGGAATTCGCAAGAGAGCTTCTATTAAAACCTCCCGTATTATAGGAAGCTCAAGTGTGGAAAAAAAGAATATAGCAATGAAAATTGAAAATATCTGCCCTATAGTAAAACATGATGAGGATAATGTTTCATTTTGGGGATGCATGTTAATTTCCGTTGTAAGAAATTTGTCATTCATTGACAGTATCATGGATCAACATGGTTATTTAAAAATATTAAGAGGTCACTTTAATCAGTATGTCCAGAAACTAAGACTTGAGAGGCGATATATATTCCAGCAGGACTATGATACCACGAGGTTGGTAAATGAGTGGATTTTTTAATAAGGAAGAAATGAAAAACAAAATTTTGGAAGAGTGGGAAAAAAGTTCCGCAGAATTTACTAAGAAATTAGTTTTAAGCATGCCAAAAGGACTAAAGAGTTTTATAAAAGTTAAAGGCAATTCCACAAACTATTAGAGTTCGAAAAAGTAACAAATGCTAGGCAGAAATATTAGTGAATGGAGATTTTTGCCTCATTAAACTTTACCGAATGTTGTTTTGGTTTTTATTAATATACTTAATATACAGGGCTAACAGAAATGTTATGCCTAAATTAATTAGTTTCCTAGATATCGGCGCCGGCGTTTCAAATAATAACGGATAACAATGCGATATTCGAACGTAGTCGTATTTACCTGGGCAGCAAATTAGATATGGCCTTTGACAATGATACTTTGGCATCCAGACAAGCTCTGCCAGAATTAAGTAAATCAGGAAATAGACTGACGTTTTTACTTACTGAAACAGAGAGAATTAATATTTTAATTTTAAGGGAGTAAGGCGATAAACAGAGATCATATCAGGAGGTAAGTGATATTTTTAACAATTTGCACCCAGACAAGCAAATTTTAAAAAACTAAGTTTTTCGAACTGCAGAACGTTACAGAATGACTGGAAGTGGAAAAAAACTATTAAGATGTAGGAAACCACATTCTGCTTTCGATACAAGAAAATCCCAGACAATTCATCAGCTTGCTTTGGATCATACAGTTGATCAAAAATCTTAAAAACCTTTTTTTATACTGAGAAAATGCATCCATACAAAGTTCATGTTGTACAAGAACTTTGTGACCTTGACTACGATCGAATACTAGAATTTTGCGAAATAATTACGAGAAAGATTGAAAAGAACCCGTATGTTCAAACAATATTGTTTTTTCGGATGAAGCGTCCTTCACACTACACGGAATGGTTAATAAATAAAATTACCCTTACTGGGGGCGAAATAACCCAAACTGGTATGAAGAACTGCATACACAGTTCCCAGAAAAAGGTAATGTCTGGGCTCGATTTTTTGCCGGACATTGTACATGTGTAATTGGACCCTTTTTTATCAAGGGAAATTTGACCGGTAAACGATATCTCCAGCTTCTTCGGGAAGAAATAATTCAAACTAGAAACAATTTAACTGCCGATTTTACCTTAACCTGGTATCAGCAAGATGGAGCTCCACCGCAATTTATTCCTGAAGTTAGAGCATTTTTGGATGTCACGTTTCCCAATAGATACATAAGAAGAAGAGAGCGTATTGAATGGCCTTCACGGTCCCCCTATCTTTCGCCCTTAGATTTCTTTTATTGAGGTCACTTGAAAAAATAATGTTTATTTATCCAAATGCAATAATTTAGAAGAATTAAGAATTCAAATTTTAAATGAAAGTGAGTGAATAACAAGGGAAATGGTTTTAAATACCTAAAGACATTTTTGCGACAATTTATAACATTGTCAGTTAATAAATGGGGGCTATTTTCAACACTTATTAAAAAATAGAGCTCATTTGCCATGACTTGTTATACAGATTTTTTTTATGTTAACTTATTAAATTGTTTATTTCATAATACTAGTATGTACGGAAATTAGTGAATTTAGGCATAACGTATGATTAATAAATTAACTGGATCAAAATAAGTAATAATATAGGGGGTGTTCTATTTAAAAAACATATAACTTAAATTCTCCACAACTTTTTGGGCTAACCTGTATATTACAATTTATTACAGATATGTAGATTTTTAAAAGCCTTATACAACTTTTATATAAGACATTTTTTTGTATCTTTTGAAATCATCAACCCTTCTGGAAATTTCTCCTAACCCTGTATATTTAACGTTAGAATCGAATAATAAAAATCATAAATTATGAAATAACTACTGCGCTCGTGTTACAAATTTCATCTTCCTGAGTTAAAACTTCAATGGCCTGATTATTGAGTAATGTACTATTTAAAATTTCAAAATTAAATTAATATAGTTTGTAAAAAAGTGAAAAGCTTTTTTACAAACAAGCAAGTTATTATTGCAATCATAATTAGAACCAATTAAATCTATGTAATATTTGATTAATCAGACCTATAATTTAAATAAAACAAAACATAAGGATTCCGATAATAATAAATAAAAAATTAATTCTGAATTGTAATGTAGCAGGCGTTGTTAATTTGTTGTTAACTCAAAATTTAAGATAGATCTAACGCGAGGGTATCGTTAGAACACTCCTACGGAGCAGGATTCGATGCAACAAGAAAAAGTAATCTTCTCCACAAAAAAAAGCAAGAGGTCAATTTTCGAGAAAGCTGATAGCTAGGCTGTACTAGAATTCTGAGAAAATCCTCTTAATAAATAATGACACTACATTACAGACGATGTGTATACAATTAAAAATGAGAAGCGCCTTTGCGTTATAAAAAAAACCTAACATAGTGAGAAGACCATCCTGCTGCACCAAAATTGCAGGGTGCACAATTCCCGGAAAACTCAGAAAAACATCAACTGGCCCAGACTTAGCTTCTAGCGATTATTGCCTATATCCTAAGCTAGAAAATATTTAAGTTGAGGTTATTGAGTTACTAGATAAACGGTGAAATACATGTGTGTCGATGTTCATGAGAGCTACTTTGAAAAATAAATTATTACTTGACATCCAAGGCAGGTTACTAAGAAATCTTTCGTACCATTCAAACATGATCAAAGGAAACCGTATAATAAATATTAGTTAATAAGTCTACAGATATCTGATATTACATGTCATATAAAAATATTAAACATGATACTTACAAAGAGATATATTTGAATAAATTCCTATCCGATCGTTTTAAACAAATTACCTTCTATTTAATATATTATACGTATATTTGCATTAAGAATAAATGAATATATTATACCATATAAACACAATTATCCGGGTTAGGTAGGTGCGGGATCAGTGGCAATCCAAATACTGAAAAATCTGGTTGTCGAAGTAATATTTTATATAACATTTAGAAATTTGGAATAATTTAATTCATGTCATTTTAACCTATTTTCAGTCATTCATTAAAATGCTAATGCAAGCATTAGAATGGAATAACACACGATATATGCACATGTGATTTAAAATAATCAAAATCACTCGAATATATGACAAAAAATTTCCGAATTTTGTAGTTCCAAAAAAAGTGTTCTAGGAAGCATTACAAAAGTTTTTGAAAATTGTCAATTCTTCCAAAAAATCGGGAAAAGGAGTTTCTAAATAATTTGTTTAACAAATAACATAAACGTTAGTGGATTTAAAAATCTAAGTCGAAGACGAGGATTTTTCCATTTGCGCGAATACTAATTGTTAAACAAATTTCTTAGAAACGAATATTCTAATTTTTTCATAGGAAAAATTAGATATATTATTTGGTAAGATTATTTCCTGGGTTCAATAAATAATATTTAATATCAGGATATCTTTATTGAAAACAACATTAAGAACAATAATTATTAAATTAAAAAACATAACATAATTACTTTATATTCATTTTAACTTATCTTGTGAAACTTGAATGATATTTTTTCGATTTTTTTTATGGAAAAACTGCTGACAGTTATGTTAGGCAATTTTTCCATTTCAGCCACTTCAATGATTGGTCAAAATTAGTAGAAGGAAAATAATTTTAAAAAAATCCAGATGAGAGATTAAAAAAGCAAATACATACAAAATTATTATTGTTCTATTATTTTTAATGATATATTAAAGTTGATTTGTGTTAAATTATTGTAATCAAGGCTTTGTATTTCATACATTCGTAATAAAATTTAATAACTAAAAATCTAGAAATGTTGACGTTAAGATAGGGCAGAATTAAAAAATAAAGTTCATGTTGCCTAGAAATGCATAATTTGCACTCTTAAATACCCCCAGATACCGATTTTTAATCGTATTTGCATACCTGACAAACTTTGTTTTTCATGTTGGACCTGCCATTTTGGATTTTTCAAAGTTTAAATTAATATCTCTATGAAAATTAGCAGTTGTATAGTTATTTTAAAGAAATTAGTTTTATTTTATATAATTCTTAATATTACTCTAGAACATGTTCATAAATTGCAAAATTTTCAACTACTATTAATATTTAAATATTAATATTATATATTTACACCTAGGGAATCGGTAATTAGTTGACAGTATATATTCAAAATAATCTGTAGAAAACTTCATAGTGTATTTTTAGACTAAACGTTATAGATTAATAAGAAACAAATCGCCACTTCGTCCCATAGTGCGACGCCGGAGACTTCTTGGTTAATTGATCCTCGGGAATAAATTTTAAACATCTAAATAAACAAAATAACTAATAAATAAAACCAATTTGTTTTATTTATAAAGAAACTTACCGGCTCAGTAGTCCGAGTAAGGAACTTTGCGCAATGATTAAAAAAATAGCAAAATCAGCGTTGCTTTATATCAGTGAAATCAACTTTAACTCTGACAAAATACCAGAGTCCACTATAATGCAGAGTTTATACAAACAAAAATCTATAAGATTAAAAACAACAGCTGCGACATATTTTTGATTACAGTACCACGCGCTAGTTTTTGAAAAAATTTTGGGTGAGACTTCTAATGTTACAAGTTTTCAACCAACATCCACTACGTAGTTACTTCATTATTATTTAAAAATATGCCAAAATAATATTTTAAAAAGATAATAAATATTACAATATTATCTACCTAATTATCATATCAGGAACTGCTTTGAAATCGTCTGTTTATATACAACAAAATGGAATCAAACAAAGAAAAATTACTTTTAACGGGCTTTCTTTTGTAAAAAAAACCCTTCATTTTATTAAGGAAGTAAAAAATGATAACATTTTGTATAAGTTTTACATGCATGAATTATCCGGCCGATACTTTGTGGAAATTAAAAACTAAGATATTATGGGCACTAAGTAAAAAAAAACAATAATTTTGAAGAGTGGTTGCTCGAGAAGCTTCTACCTAACATTCCTCCTAATCAGTCGTGGTAAAGGTTAATGCGTCTTATCATTCTCACGTAGAAGATAAAGTGCCAACTATATACTCTACAAAACTCATATGATATCGTGGCTTAAATCGAACAATATTGTATGTGATCCAATATGAGAGAGAAAAAAAAGTATAAGTCTTTTACGTAACCTCAGTCATACACCTTTAAGGCTGCCTCCATACATGTGTGACCTCAACCCTATTGAACTTAGGAAGGAGTTAAAAAAATATATTCGAGAGCGCAACACCAGTAAACTTTCAATTAAAGATTTAAATAAAATAACATTAGAAGCGATTGACTCGATATCGGCTGAAAATTAGAAATCGTATGTTAAATATGTTCGTTCTATTGAAGATAAATACTGGGAAGTAGATGGCAAAATTGAAACGGTTATTGATGATTTAGTTATCACACTGTGATCTTCAAGTAGTGACGACGAAACCTCATCATTTTCAGAGGAAGACAACGATTTAGAAGGAATCGAACCATTAGAATCACAGCTGTCGACCTCAAAAATGGCTTAGTTTTTTTTCATATAATTTGTAAAATTGTTCATAAAGTAGCTGTTAATAAACTGCTTCAGAGTAATTAATTTTCTGTTCAATACAGGGTGTCAAAAAATATCTAATATTGAAATTAATATTTGAAAAACTACAGAACTCATATTTTTCCAAAATTAACACATCAATGTAGTTATAGTAGGGGAGCCAGCACTGATTCCAGTGAGCAAGATTTATCAAAATCTTAACTTATGCAGTTCGACTTTAAGCTATTCGGGTATGCCATAAGTGACAGTTTGTCTCCGTCTGTCATATTACTTTGTACAGGGGGCGTCATTGTAAAGTACTATACAGGGCGTTTCCTAATTGCGTGCTAATGTTAAAGGGGGGTGATTCTTGGACCTTTTTAAGAAAAAAGTTTAATATGAACCTAAAAGTCTTAACTTTGGAGATACAGGGTTTTAAAAAAACATTTTTTTTTTAATCCTAATTCTGATGCTATTTTAGATAAATAACTGTGTGAAACTTGATACACGTCTTTTATGCATAAAAGGGCATTTTTTATTAACAATCAATTTTTTAAATTTCTACCAGTAGCGTGCATATGTAATTAACCTGGGTAAATCCGTATGCTCCTACCATCAGAAAGTAACGAAAAATACTTTAGAGTCTTTAATGTGATTGATGGACTGGGATAAAACTAAATTTAATTTATGAGCAAAATAATGGACAAATACAGCACTTGGGAAAGTTTCTCGAATTTTAGCTTGCAGACCCCCTAATTGTCCTGCCATCACTGCAGCTCCATCATAGCTTTGAGCAACTAATTTTTTCTCTCCATTAATTTCTTTAGTAACGTTATAAACTACGGTATATAATGCATCTGCTGTACGATTTTCGGACACATTCTTAAAACCTAAAAAGCGCTCTTGAATACTTCCGTCTGTTTTAACGTAGCGTATTACTATAGATAATTGGCTAAAATTAGTGATATCAGTTGTTTCGTCCAGAACAATAGCAATGAACCGCGTTTCGCCAATCTTCTGCTTAATTCTTTTTAGAATAATGGTTGCAACCGCGGAAATTAAATCATTCTGGATTCGATTCGACGTTCCGCGAAAAACGCTAGACTGCTCTAAATGATTTTTTAAGCAATCATCATATTTAGCCGTTAAACTAAGTAAATCTTGAAAATTTCCTGTATTTGAAGAAACCCTTGTTTCGTCATGACCTCTAAATCCCAATTCGTCCTGTCCGAGAAAACAAACAACATCGATAAATCTTCTTAATATTTGCCTATTTTTATCGACTAGTTCATTGTGTTGGCGGTGACTAATTTCCAACTGTTTATTAAGGGCGTATTCTGGTTTTGCCGAAGACTTTTTCTTTTTATACCGTCCTGTAAATGCGCTTTGGATATAATGTGTCTATTTACAGCTTTATGGAAATTGTTTAAATCGGAAAAACCAGTTTTATTCCAGAGACCTTTTTCATTTTCAAAAAGTAAACTGGCCATGTTTACAAAATAATTTACTCATATTTTCACACCCTTTTAGCTATTTAAATTGTTCGTATTGTTTTTCCGGATAAAAATGTCTAATGCAGTTTTTCATTTTTGTGGTTAAATTTTTCATAGGCGGTTTTCCCATTCCTTTGGAAATTATTTGAAGCTTATCAGCGAAGTTTAATGTTGAAAATCCCTTTATTATTAAGACACACACCACACATTCACACACACTCTTCTTACTAAATTCTCCAACATTTTCAACGTTATTACCGACAGCCGAAGTTGACGGTATTTGCATATCCACGTCCGTATTATTGTCTTCCATATCGCACCATGCACGACGCGACGTACGTATCACACAACACACGGATAGCCGTTCAAACAAAGAATCTACTTCAACGATAGCTTCCGCCACAACTTAAAGCACGCGACTGAAATGCAAAAATTGCAAACAGCCAGTGGAAAGTTCAATAACCTCTGGCTCGATTCACAGGAAATCAAGCATACAGGACTTGGCTGCAGTGAAGCTAGCGGCCCTCATAGGTTCTATTCGATATTCTATTGTGGCTGGGTCGGAGTCAGGGCCGCATTTATTATGGGCTTGATAATTAAGATAATATTTTAGCATTTTTAATATAAACTAAATTAATAGTTTCCTATTTCAAAAATTACTTTTTAGAAGATGTTTTGTAATTTTGTTTGGGGAAGCACTGCTTCCCTTGCTTCCATGTTTTTAATGTTGCTATCTTTCTGCTTTATTACTTGGGAAGATCCTGATAAAACGTATGGGGTGGCATTGTCAACGATATTAGACCATATTTGTTTCAGGGTAATTTAACTGGTAACATATTTAAAATGTTTAAGAGAGCCACTGCCGATATTATTAGAAAATGTGAACATTCAAGTTAGACACAATATGTGGTTTTACCATAACGGGGTCCCGCCGCAAGGCACACGTCGTGACGTCACATTCTTTTTAACTGAACGTCATGGATCGAAATGGATAGGTAATAGGGGGTATGTAACTGCCTTGTGAACGTCCAAACGAAATGAAGGAGAAAATACTAGAGGCCTCTAAAGCTGTTAACAATGAAATGTTACATAACACGCAAGAAAACTTTATAAAGCGCATGTATATGTGCCTAACCGCTGAAGGAGGCATTTTTGAAGCAAAGATTTTATTTATAATACGTTTTGTTCCCCCTTTATTTAATACCTATCCGTTTAGTTATTTCAGATGTGTTACCACTTCGTTATTCCCAAATTCATATGTTTTTAAGCTAAAAATAACTAAAAATAGGCCTTTTAGACATTTTTATTAATGGTGGTGCTTACTATTGTACCAGGAGAAGTACCAACTTTCGTATAATCATGATGGTGCCTACCATCAGATAGCTCTTACAAGAATGGAAATTAGCCAAAATACTATTTTCAATTGTTTACAGTTCCGAAACTATTAACTTCAAACGTGTAACATGTTATATCTTATTTAAAATAATCAAAATAGTCTTTTTTTTTATGTTCAATTGTTTTATGATAAATTTCCCTTATTCCTCTCCAAATATCTACAACTTTTGTTTTATTATTATATGGGTGTTTACCCTTCGTTGGACAACCCTGTATGTTCTGAATGAAACTAACATTGAAGAAATCTCATGAAATAATTTTAACAGGGATCTACAACTTCCAAATACAGGGAGTTTATATCATACAGTGTGTCGCATATAAGATGAAGACAAGTCCATATTTTCTTTCGTTTTATAGCTAATGATTTGAAATTTTGCACAGTGGTAGAACTTGACAAGATACATCTTTCAACATATTACGGTCTAATTTCGTTTAAAAACCCCACCTACTAGGACCTTGCAAGTAGTCCCAATTTTCCGTATTTTGCTTCGCGATAAAGACATCAAAAAACGTCATTAGAAAAAGTTGTTCGAAATGTAATTCTAACCTACTATACCAAGTTTCAGTGATAAATTCGCAGTTTTACTTTTTCACAAAATTTGGATAATTGCGGATCAGACCCGGTATAATTCTGGTTTTTATCTTTCCATTTTTATCTAGGGCGTTAGATTTAACAAGATTGCCCTAAAAACAAAATCTGACGATGTCAGATTTAATGAAAATTTAACTGCTAATCTTGTTTTAAAAGTATTTATTGCATAACAAGGAAAATGCTGTTCAGTATTTAAGTTTAACAGAAAAAATCAAAATAATTAAGCTTTTTGGTGCAGAAAAGTAGCACAAGAGTTTAACGTAAGGCAAACAGTGCGATTAAGGGAAATCATATTCATCACGAAACTGGAGCCGCTTTATTTGAATAAACTTTTTTAGGAAATGGCAGTGTGCTGAAAATCGTTAAATAGTAATTTAGGTAAAAATATATGATGCACGTATCTAAGAAGCAAATCAAAATAAGTCCTCATGGTCTACGACCTCTAGGTACTGATCCATAATTATCCAAATTTTGTAAAAATGTCAAAATACGAATTTGATGCTAAAGTTTCGTATGTTTTGTAAGAAGTTTTTTAATATCTTTATCGTGAAACAAAGCAACTTGGAAAATTTGGACTATTTGCAGGGTCGCAGTAGGCGGGCCTTTTATGCGAAATTCATTCTTGCATAAAAACTCTGCCTACTACGACTTTAGTAGACTAAATTTTCCATATTTTGCTTCACGATTAATAAAAAAAATTATAAGAAAAAGTTGTTTAGATTTTAATTTTAAGCCTGTATACCAAATTTTACAGCAAAATTTGTTTTTTTTTACTGTGAATAATTATGTATCAGACTCTGTACAGATCGAGTTTTGATGCACTATTTTTAAATAAACAGCCGTGAAATAAAAAAGAAGATTTTAAAAATACATAAAACACTATTATTTATTTAACAGAAAATAGAATGTGAATTTAAATATATTTACTAAATATAAAAATTATCGAATATATCCTTCCGCCTCCAACTCTTACACATTTTCAATTATCTTCCGGCCCATCCATTGACTTTTTCTGAATATTGCTATTTGCAGTTAATAATCCAATGGGAATTTTCTGTTGCCCAGTGTCTACAATTTTCTGATGAAACTACCCCATTGGTAGTAAAAGTTGCTTCATCGGTATACATATTTTTTTTAGAAAATTTCGGTACTTTGGATAATTTTCTTGGACCCAATAACAAAATTCTAGTCTTTTGTTCTCATCACCTTCTTTTAGCGTATGCAAAAATTTTGGCTTGTAAGGTTTTATTTTATTACGTATGCAACACCTCCCTACTTTTATCTGAAATATTTAATTTCAAACCTAGAGGTCGTAGACCAATTCGAGGATTATTTTGACTTGCTGCTAGTATACGTGCATCACTAACATACCCTCGATTTCTACGTAGATGACCATTTAATGTTTTTTTTTTAATACACTTCCCGTTTCATCGAAAAGTTTATTCAAAGCGGATGCTGTTTCGTGATGTATAGGATATCGCAGTGGATGTCTTGCATTAAATTATCGTGATACTTCTCCGCAATTTCGATTATTATCACCAAATAATTTAATAATTTCAATTTTTTCTTTTAAATTCAAATTTTGAACTGGCATTTTTACTATTATGCAATAATCAATTTCATAACAATATCAATAAATACGCTGTCATTAGCTCCGGCGAATATAGAACTAAGATTTTGTCTTCATTGCTATCTTGATAAATTTTAATCAAAGCCGATGCAGTTCCGTGATGAATAGGATTTTGCAGTGGATGTCTTATGTTAAATTCTTGTTTTACTTTTACGCAACTTCATTATCATTTTATTTTTATTAGCTGCAAATGGTTTACTTTCAATTTGTTTTAAATGTTGAAATGGCATTTGTATTATTATGAAATATTAAATTTAAAAACAAGACCTTAAATTTAATTTTCATGAAATCTGACAAATCTAAACGTGACATTTTGTTTTAATGACAATATTGTTAAATCTAATGCTCTAGGTAAAACAGTAAAAACTAAAACTCATACTATACCGGGCCTGATCCAAAATTATCAAAAATGTAATGCTGAAATTCGATACATTGGGTTAAAATTAGGGCCTGGACAACTTTTTCTAATGATTTTTTTTCATATCTCTATCGTGACGCAAAATATGGAAAATTGGAAATAGATGGGTGCAAACTATCATTTTTCAGTTGCGAAAAAGCCAAAAAAGATTTTTGTTTGTCAAGTAATAGGCCGGTTGAAGACCGGGTTTTTACGTTCGATTGAGAGATAGATTTTGTGAAGCTCTAAAATTTTAAATAGCAAGCAAAAAAGTTAGAAAATATAGACTAGTACTAAAAAGTTTTATAATTTCAATTTTTTCTGTTAAACTTAATAAATAATTTAAAAACAAAATTAGTAATTATTAAGTAAATTTTTATTTAATCTGATAAATTTAAACGTCAGTTTTGTTTTTAGGGCAATCTTGTTAAATTAAACGCCCTAGGTAAAAATGGAAAGATAAAAACCAGCATTTACCGGGTCTGATACGTAATTATCCAAATTTTCTGAAAAATTGAAAATGCTAATTAATTGCTGAAACTTCGTATAGTAGGTTAGAATTACATTCCAAACAACTTTTTCTAATGACTTTTTTTAATATCTTTATCGCTAAGCAAAATACGGAAAATTGGGACTACCTGCAAGGTCGTAGTAGGCGGGGCTTTTAAGCAAAATTGAAGAGTAATATCTTGAAAAATGTATCTTGACAAGTCCTACCACTGCGCAAAATTTAAAATTATTAGCTATAAAACGAAAGAAAATATGGACTGGTCTTCATCTTATATGCGACACACTGTATAAAATGTGATTTATCATTTTTGTTGGGTTGGGTTGCAAAAACCGCCAGTAACCAACGGTTGCTCATAAATTACCGGAATCTCTGAAAAAAGTTGTTAATGACCCAAATTAGTATTCATTGAATAATAGAGTTGTTATAACTAGACATTTACTTATGCGTTTTTTATAAAGCAGTATATAATTCGCTAAGGTTAAATTTTTTTTAGATTGAAAAAAATTGAGAGTTTAAGTAATAATATTTTCGGTGTAATTTGTTGATTTATAACACCAAATTCAACTTTTACTAGTGAATGCAAAAACCGAATCCAAGAAGTATCCCAAGTCGCTGAACTTGACAACGAAACCGCCAGGAACCCGTCAAGTGACATCAAAAACCCAACGAGTTTCTAAAGTAGAATTAAAGTAATGTAGTAATTCTGCCAATTATAGTTTTTCTAAAATTGGTATATTGCCCGGCTTTATGCATGTACAGATATTACATAATAACTTGACAGTTATAGGTTTAAGATGACGTATGCAACAATTACATAAACTTTCACCCAAAATATCGATGAATTCTTGAAAAAACACCCTAAGCGACAAAACTGTTTTATCGTAGATAATTCCACTCATTTGTAAATATTTCAGTTTAAATTGTCAAAAATCGTATTTTGCTAGTGGCTAAAGAAGAGTTCTGTGCCTTAATTCGTTGCCATAGTATATTGTATTGTTGTGCCTGACTGACAGTTTTATTCGTGGAATTTTCGGACCGTACAAGCTTAGATTTTGAGCAGGATATTTTTCAGCTTTGTCATTTGTACTTACTTTTTGGCAACTTTAGCTCAATCTGTTTTTCAATATCACTCGAAATTTCCGAAAAGAAACCAAGAAAAAATTTTTTTTGACTAAATCTGAGCTCTTACGGTAATATAACAAGAACCTGTGATTTTATCAGATATTTTTAACCAAGGCGCCATTTTTTCGGAACAAATACAAGTATTGAAATTAATTTTTTATAATAAAGTTTTTCTTAAGGCATTTCTCGCATTTCTGTTTTTTTTTAAAGACTACATCTTCAAAGGGGTTGAAAGTTAAGGATATTATATATTTCTCAAAATATTTCCGTTGCAGTAATATCACAATGGTATTTCACAATGCTTTTATAGTATCTTTGTAGTGCTTCCCATTTTCTTTCCAACCAAAATCGGTCAGGAACGCTGCAAATTTGGAAGTGCTTGTTGCAGGCAATAGGTCGTACGCAAAATGTCATAAATACATTTGCGCGACCGTTTTGTCGTATCGGGAGTTAACTTGTCAATATTTCTGTGAACGAGTCATTTTTCCCCTTAAATTACAAATTCAAACACTAATAGTGATTTCAAAAATTGATCATAAATATGAAATGACGTCGAAAACCTGATGACATCTCACACGCGCAAGGCAAGTGTTTTGTTTGAATTTTACCGGTCATGGCAGGCCCCGATTAGCTAGTTGAGGAGTAATTTTAAAATAGTAGTGATGAGAAATTACAGAAGTAAAACGAAATCAAGAAAACAGCTTATAGGTAATTACCATTTGATTCGTTGAGGTAGTAGAAAAGCTATATTTTTATTGGTTGCCCTTTAATGAGTAAAATAGTAATCTTAAACGCCTTTTAAACAAAAACTACAATATTTCTGTAAATTTTAAGAGTTAATAATTAATACAATTGCTGTATCAATTCACCGTATTATGAAAGAATCAGATTGTACATCTTTGAACTATATCATATATATAGGGTGTAGACAATGGAATATTCTGAATCAAATATATCTGTCCAATCTGCATTCATAGCGTTCCGCTAGCGATGTATCTTCGATCATTATCAAGTGTTAAGATAATACTTGATAAGATCAGAGAGGCAGCACGATCGAAACATTGTACATACTTTAAATTAAAGACGCCAAAAGAATAAAAGTAAGACGTGGCAATTCTGATAGGCGTCAGGACATAGAGTGGAATGGACAGGAAAATACTGGGCTGTAGCGCCTTTGGTGAGAAAGCGAAATAGAATATATATATATATATATATATATATATATATATATATATATATATATATATATATATATATATATATATATATATATATATATATATATATATATACATATATACATATATACATATATACATATATATATATATATATATATATATATATATATATATACATATATATATATATATATATATATATATATATATATATATATATATATATATATATATATATATATATATATATATATATATATATATATATATATATATATATGTATATATATTTATATATATATAAATATATATATATATATATATATATATATAGAGAGAGAAAGGGAATACAAAAGAAGACACTCATTTTGATTAAATGAAATACAAAAAATAACTAGAATAATGATCCGGATTTAGGAATATATCTTCTTGTACAGCATAGATATGTTTATAGCAAAATGAGACCGAATAAAATGTTAGAAATTTAGCAGAAGCATTACCACCTAATAGGTGCTCACAAAAGTAAAAGAATACTAAGTTTATTACATTTTTAGAAACAAAAAATATATAAAAGAAATTTAATTAAAAGAATTAATATATAAAAATATATAGGTACCTAGTTTTCGTGATTTTTTTAAATTCCACCCTTAAATGGTCGAAATGGGGTGAATTGTTTTTTTCCTTTCTCTAAAATATCAGTTCAACTAAATAAGCCTTTAGAAACTACTTTTATCAACAGCATTCAAAAATAATTACCAAATTTCTGAATTTTTCGAAATTCCACTTGAGGTGAAAATGATAAAATGTGTTTTTTACAATTAAACAATTCTTTCGTCAAAACATTTTAAAAAAATATAAAAACCAATTTCCAGATTTTTTTGAAATGCCACCCATACCAAGGGGGTAAAAAGAGATGTTTTTACTTTTTTAGAATATCTCTAACTAAAAGAGTTTATAAAAACAATTATTTTGCCAATGGCTTTCAAAAATAATTATCTAAAAATTAGTTTCCGAATTTTTCAAAATTCGACCAAGGAGGTGAAATATGTCTTTACTCTTTTTACAATATCTCTTTAACTAAATAAGTTTCTAAAATAATTCCTTCTCGTCTATAGCTTTTAAAAATAAATATGTTTCTGGTACTTAAAATTCCATCCTTTAGGGGTTGAAAAAAGGTAAATTCTGTTTTTATTTTTTTAAATGAGTTTTTAAACCAATTCTTTCGTCAAATTTTCGAAAATAATAATTTAAAAACCGACTTCTGGATTTTACGTTTAAAGGGGTGAAATGTTATTTTTAAGCTTTTTACAATATATTTTCTTCCTGACTCTAAATATATATGTTTGTAATATGTGCTGAACCAGGTTCAGCTTTAAAGTTTGTGATAATGAATAGTCGCATTTATGTGTGGAATTGAAACTTTTTGAAGCATACTGAGCCATGGAGAGCTATATCAGTTTCATTTTAATACATTTAATTTTTAATAGTTCGCAAGTGCCGCATCTACAAATCCGCATCTTATTCGAAGAATAAAGATACAAGGACGGCGATCAGTGAATGTGTGGTGTGGTGTTTAACACAATAAAATAATAGGTCCTGTTATTTTTAATGGAAGACTACCTGGCCAAAGATATTTGGAGTATTTAGAAAATGATATGGAGAACCAATTAGAACAGCTTTCTATTGCCACACACAACAACTTAATCTGGCAATAGGATTGTGCCCCATCCCAGAATATTCTAACAGTAACCAATTTCTTAAACGATAAATATCCTCTTTGGATAGCCAAATAAGATGGCCAGCAAATAGTCCAGATCTATCCCCCCTTGACTTGACATATTGAACTTGAACTTGACATATTTGTCTGGTTATTTAAAAAATTTAATTTATTATAAAAGACCATAGAATTTGTTAATTTTAGAAGAAAGGGGGGGTGGAATTGATACAGGATATTAAACATAAAGATGATATTTTCGCTTTGAAGTTAATGAGAAAATATGAGGTCAGTGAGCAAACTCATATTGATCAGGTAATATAAATTTCTGAATTTTCGATTTTACTATACATTTATGGACGTCGTTGGATATGGAAACATGGAAACTGAGGTTTATATAATAAAGTTCTATAATTATAAGGAATATTTTACAAACACCTCTATCATTTTAAAAGTGTTTGACATAAAAAATATACATTTCTTAAAATAAATTATTTTAAAATACCTTCTGAAGGGTTTGCGTTGTTTTGCATTCACAACAAAGAACAAAGGAAACAAATTATAAATGAGAATAGGTATACGTTTTTATGCACTATGCAAAAAAATAGATTAGGTATGTAATTAAAAATCCCCTCTGTGATAATAGATTTTAATATTGATTGACATACAAATGGGTTAAGAAATAAATATTTCTAATATTACGCTCATGGTCATTGCCATAGTATAAGACAACGGCAAGAAGGAAAAAAAGTCTGCCATTATAACTTTACAACATTGCCTTTTGTGGTACCCGACAAGGAGGAGAGATATTTTGTTCTTTGTCACACTTCCTTGCAATACACGTTTATTTGCTTATATCATTGCATCAAAACATACACGATAATGAAACCACGCAAGATGTTGGGTCTACATTTTATTTTGCCTTTGAATTAGTCTATGTAAACAGATGAACAAAACGCAGTTTTTTTAACTTTGAAAAGAAACATTAAACTATTTAGTCAAAATTAGGCAGTGAATAGTATTAAATTGTCCTCAAAACCTTTAAACACTAAAAAAAAACACACAAAAGATGCAAACAAACTCGAGAAGGCACCAATCTATAAATCTAATCAATATGACTGACATAAATGACATTTACTGACGACATCATCTTTTCAAACTGATCAGTAACACCTTGTTTACACAATCAATAAACGAATAGTAATTTCCGGGGTCCGGGGTGGTTGGGGGGGAACAGATCAGTCACTAACGGTTTATTTTCTTGTTAGCTATCTTTCCGTATATTAAATCCAAGGTTTAACCCCTATTCGTAATGAACTCTAGGCACTAAACCTCATTGGTCGAAACCGGTACGATTTACCGGGTGCCGAATAACCTTAAAACGGTGTCAACAAAAGTGAATCGTCGGTACTTTAGTTTACCTATTGGTAAAACCGCCCACGACCATCAGCACAGAAAAAAATTAAAGTGGGTAAACAAAAATAAGAGGATGACCATTTTAGTCTGGTGTTAATGAATTTGTATCGTATTTTCCCTAACACAGATTTGATATTTTTTCAGTAAGTATTTAAACTCAAATAAGAGTTATTCTATTATGTTCTTAGCCCCCAACATCTATTTAGTCGGGTAACAATAGTCAGGTTTCCTGTTTGTGCTATCGTTGTATTCCTTTTACACACTTAGGGTCATTTATCACATCTGTCATGTTATTTATAAAATATATTCAATTTTTCTTGTTTTCACTAGATATTGCTTAGTTATTTTATATTTTAGATTTATAATAATTAATTAACATAAATATTTCAAAAGTAAGAAGAAAACGAATATAGACATAGCGGGGTTAATAACCATACCAAACAAAAACAAATATCGCCTTTACTCATAATTCCATTAAGCTTTTCGACTAGACCATTTTTTAATATAGATGTTTGGGACACTAATTCACTTTACCAATAAAATAAGTTAAAATTGTATGACACAACAAATTCAAAAAATAAATATATTTTGAAACAGTAAAAAGAAAATTATGTAAAATAGTCTCAATATATATCATCCCGATTTCACATACCATTATAATAATTTTTCACAGACACCATCATAATATGTATCCAGTAAAAACAAACAAAAACCCCGTCGATTTTCGTTCAGAAACGACAAAAACATCTGAACTTCGTCGGCATGGCTACCTGCGACCACGTCTCCGTCGAATTTCAGCTGTTTTATTCAGCTGTTTCAGGGCAGACTAGATTCTCCGATTCTGTATAAGTGCTAGCACGTTGTCAGGCACCGGCAAGTGGGCAGAGTGTAGCGACAAACACAAGCAAGCGGAGAAAGGAGGAACTTTATAGGTGAGAGGATTTTAAAATTGTAGATAGTCCGGTAGGCACTTCGCAACGAGATTCATTGAATGATCTAATAATAGGAAACAAAGCAGAGGTAATTTAAGGAAAATAAGTGGTAGGTACTACTCGACCATATATGGGGTTACACTGAAAATGCCAAATGTCGAGTCGACTTCATAACAATAAAGTATTAAAATTATGTAAAAAGTATTGGTTTACTCAATATTATATTTTAAGCGAAATGTGAGTGGTGTATAAAAAACTGCTTAGTTTTTCTTAGGATAACCTTTTTTAAAACTTTGAAATTCGATTATTAGTTTTATAAGTATCTTAATAAAATGAAAAGATCTACGAGGCCGATAACTCTCGCACCAGTTTTATGTGAAGATGGTATGGAAGGCGACAATGTTGAACTAAGAGTGTTACAGGGGAAATCTTCTTTTGGGGAGAATGAACAAATTTTGTCTCAAAATGCATTTTACGTTAAAATATATTTGTTACAAAGCACTATCTAATTTTTTTTATAGTGATCTTGCAAAATTCTTTTCTTACGACCACTTGCAAAACTGACAAAAAACACACTGTTAACTGGGCTATAAAGGGCGATATATCACACGCCTATGAAAAAAATGTTCATAGCCTTTTTGATTTTTGAGATACAGGACGTTTCTGAAAATGTTGCATTTTCAGGCATCCCTCATATCCCAGCTATCTGATAACTTACCAAAAAGCGAAAACTGTTTCTTACAGGTACGACTTTTATTCTAGAATTTGCTGCAGGCTTTCAGAATAAATATACGGTGTTACGTCAAAAAGTTATCGGAGCCTACTTTATTTTTTTTAATGGAACACCCTGTAAATTATTCTTCATGTTTGTTAGAATTTATATGGGCTTTCCAAAAATATATACATGTATGCAGTCATTTTGAAAAACAAGCTCAACATTCGAGATTTTGGCTATGGCTAATTTGTTTGAAATAAAAAGCAAAATGTCCGAAACTTTACGGTTTTGTTAGTTTTTGATTATTAAAAAAAATTTTGTTGTTTTGGTGTTTCTATTTACCTATATACTATATTTAATTTACTTTTTTTACGATAACGGCGGTCTACAAAAATTATGAAAAGTATGATATGTTGGTTTGTTTCATACAATCTAATCAAAACCCCAGGAAGCTTCGGAAATATTTACAAAACAAAGGTATTTTGAACACTATGGTTACGATAACATCTTAGGAGTCCTTTTTGTTCATATTAGATATCCAGAGAGAAGCCAATCCCTCCTCAAGTCAAATTTAGTAGATCGCGGATAATGTATCAGCCTCGTCCTAAACCATACACCAAACAAGATAGAAAGAGAAAAGAAATAAACGTATTGGGTTATATAGAAGCGACGACTTTATCTTCTTTCCATCAAATAGAGGAAGCAGCCAGTGTATCCAAGTCTGATGCTCAAAGAATTTTACAAAAATATAAGCATCACCCATATAAACTCCACATGGCGACGCCGAGCGCCGAATGTTGTTTTGCCAATGATTTACAACAAATACATAATGATGAATCTTTTGGCAGACTCGTTATCTGGTCCGATGGATTTAATTTTTCAAGTCAGGGAATTTTCAATCGCGATAATTTAAAAAATTGGTCGCCAGAAAATAACCATTTAATTTGTGAGAAGGCACAGCAAGGACGCTTTTGGGTTGAGGGTTTCGTGTTTCATTTTTGGAAGACGCTTGGTCTATAGAATTTTTGAAGGATGTCTTACAACGCGTCGGTACCTAGAAATCCTTGAGGAAGTTATTACACAACTGATGAAAATGTTCCATTGACACTTTAAGCCGTTTATCTTCAACAAGATGGTGCCTCAACCACAACTATGCGCTTTTAAGGGCATTTTTTGACGATAGCTTTTCTGGAAGATGGATTGGTACCCACGGACCTCTTAACTTTTGATTTTTTCTTATGGGGTTTCATGCGAAGTAAATTATATAAAACATGATTAGTCTATAGTGGAACTTCGTGAGGCAATCGATTTAACTTTCCGAAATTTGCAAAGAAGGCCTATGATTCTTTTGAACGCTATTTGAATAGTAACGAAATGAACCAATTTTGCATACGGGAATTGGCCGTCATTTTGAAAACCAACTTTGAAAACTCTTTGCTTTTTCAATATTTTGTTTCTCTTTTGTTTTTCCTAACTTAAGTTTTAAGTAAGATTGAGTAAAAATTTTAAGGAAAATTCAATAATTTTATCATAATTAAGTTAAAATGCTCTAATAAATAATTAAGAGCCGAAAATTAAAAAAGATAATTTGAATTAAGTTTGAAAGCATTACATCTTTAGTATAATACACTTAGCCGCAAAAATAACGCACAACCAAAAATTATACTCAATTTCAAAGTTGATTTTCTCGTGAACCAGTAAACCGATTTCGATAATTTTTTTTTTGAACTGTAGCTTTTTTCTTTAGTAATTGCACTATGATAAAAAAAATTTATTCAGATTTCAGTTTTTGGCTTATACAGGGTGAAGAACGAGAATAGTTTTTTTAGGTCAAATTTGAAACACCCTGTAGGGAGCGTTAGCAAAAACAACGGTTGCGTATTAAAACCATAATGTAGCCTCATGTTTTCTGAATATTTTGTTTTTTTGCTGACTCTGATATCTGTAATATCAAAGAAAATACAGAGTTTTATTCCAGAACATGTTTTTATTCAATAAATCACAGTTTTATTGGATACTTATTACGTTTACCAAAAAAAGCGCTTAGTAGGCTATGATAAATCAACAGTGTCAGCAAATGTCAGTTTTGACAGTTCCTTTATTTATGTACCTATCGTCTCAAGCTGAATAATTTAAGTTCATTCTTTAAGTTCTTTCGTGAAAATGGAACGGGTTAGAAGGAATATGACTCGTGATGAATGTGTTCAGGCAGTGACGTTACATAACGAAGGAGTAAGCTACAATGCTATTGGTTTGAGATTAGGATTTTCGCATACAACAATTTCTCGTGTTGTCCAACGCTTCAGAGAAACCAATGACTATAACATACGTCCACGACCAGGCAGACCTCGAGTAACTACAGTTGTTCAAGATCGCTATATTAGACTGCGTGCTTTAAGAGAACGTTTTACCACGTCAAGGAAACTTTTGATGCAACTCAGTGCAGTTCACAATATTCAACCAAGCATTGATACTGTGAGGAGACGTCTTTCTGAACACAATTTACATGTCAGAGTTCCAGCGACAGGCCCTGCATTAAATGCAAACCACCGCAGAGCTAGACTGCAATTCGCCAGGGAACATGTAATGTGAACTATTGAGGATTGGGAACACGTTCTATTTACAGACGAATCTAGGTTCTGTCTATATAGCTCCGATCGACGTTTAAGAGTTATCCGCCGGCCAGGTGAGCGTTATACCCAGTGTAACGTACATGAAACAACTTTATTTAATGGAGGCTCTGTGATGGTTTGGGGAGGAATTTCCTTAACCGCACGGACGGATATCGTACCTTTACGTGGGGGCTCTTTAAATAGTGAAAGGTATATTAATGACATTTTGTCTGAGCACGTTGTCCCTTTCGCACCGTACATTGGTAATAATTTTTTACTAATGCACGACAACGCAAGGCCTCATGTAGCGCGCATCGTCAATGAATATTTACATGAAGTAAATATTCGAACTCTAAATTGGCCACCGCACAGTCCCGACCTGAATCCTATCGAGCATTTATGGGATATTATTGGTAGGGCACTGAGACAGCGTCAGCCCCCTCCTGCCACCCTGCAAGATGTCGAAAGGATGGTTACCGATATTTGGAATGGACTTGACCAAAATCAAATATCCAATTTAATATCGGGTATGCCGAGGCGATGTGAAGCTGTCATTAGAAAAAAGGTGGAAACACGCGCTACTAGTGCACGTTTTTTTTTGCTTTTTATTGTTAATTATTTTAAATTTTATTGTTAGTTTAATGTTGTTAAATTGTTATCTTGATAAAAAAACATGTTCTGGAATAAAACTCTGTATTTTCTTTGATATTACAGATATCAGAGTCAGCAAAAAAACAAAATATTCAGAAAACATGAGGCTACATTATGGTTTTAATACGCAACCGTTGTTTTTGCTAACGCTCCCTACAGGGTGTTTCAAATTTGACCTAAATAAACTATTCTCGTTTTTCACCCTGTATAAGCCAAAAACTGAAATCTGAATAAATTTTTTTTATCATAGTGCAATTACTAAAGAAAAAAGCTACAGTTCAAAAAAAAAATTATCGAAATCGGTTTACTGGTTCACGAGAAAATCAACTTTGAAATTGAGTATAATTTTTGGTTGTGCGTTATTTTTGCGGCTAAGTGTAATTACTTATATGAGTTTTGTTTTTAATACATATTATCCATAGCCTACTATCTACTAATTGGACACAAAAGAAAATTTTAGAAAATCTCGAATGTTGAGCTTATTTTTCAAAATAACTGTACACGTTTATACGTTTTTTAAAAGCCCACGTTATTCCCAATAAATGTAAAGAATAATATACAGGGTGTCCCATTAAAAGAAATAAAGTAGTCTCCGACAACTTTTTGACCTGACCATGTATCCTTATTTTGAAAGCGGAACTTAATTCTGCGAAAAAAGTCATATAAGGAACAGATTTCGCCTTTTTGATAAGTTATCAGATAGCTGGGATACGAGAAGTGCTCGAAAATGCCACGTTTTCAATAACGCAGTATGTCACAAAAAACAAAAGGGCTATGAAAGTTCTGCTGGCGCCATCTTTAATTTCACAAAAAAGTAGCACATGTAGCACATGTCGCACATAAATATTTTTATTTATTTAGTTTTTTTTCTCCTCTAAAAACCAAAACAATCATACAACGCATATCTTAAAACAGAACAGCGTTTGAATTATTAAATTGTATAAAAGCAATTAAATGAGCTGAAGAAAAATAAGGTGAAAATATGGTATATATTTTTTGGCATAAGTTAATACTCTACATTAAAGAACTTTTAAAATGTGTACCATAGCACACAGGGTGATCATATTATAAATTTTAAAATAAATATTTCCATTTTAGCCGAAGTATTAGGAGACAATTTTGTTTTTTTTTTTTGGTAAGTATGCCAAAACTTTAGTTTTCCTTCTTTATAGGAAAATTTCCTTACCCTAATATTAGGAGATAGCAGTGCTTTAATTATTTTTAACTTTCACATGTGTCTTTTCTTTTTGTAATCAAATGTAAGTTTCGTTTTTTTTTTTGGCTTTTTCGCAACTGAATAAAAATATTTAACTTTAAATGAATTAAAGTTAAATATTTTTATTCAGTTGCGAAAAAGCCAAAAAAGACTTTTGTTTGTCAATCTAAACACAACAAATAATCTGAACCCATTTAAAAATAATGTAAGTTTCATGTTGGTATAATTTCCTGAAAAAGAAAATTTTTTTTCAACACACTAGAGATGTGGCAAGTGTTTGTTTGAGGCAATTTTTATTAAAATGTTTGTGAAGATGGATAATATCATCAACTAACAATGTTTTATTTAAGTGGGAGTTTAAGAGTTAAAACCCTCTCTTAGAGCCCGTTTTACTTATAAACAAAATGAAGAATGAACTTTTTGTTGGTTATCAATTTACGTTTAAAAGTTCAGAACTTCCACTTATACAGAAAACAGAAACCGAGGACCTTTATTTTTGTTTGGCTGTGGACATTTTTTATCGTCTCCTTGTTCCTATATTATAATGTTTAGAAAAATTTCCCTCAGAATAAATGTCTATATACGCCACGTCATTGCAAAGTAACCTACCATTACGTAGTTCCCAGATTCAATAAAATGTAAAGAGCACTAAGGTTTTTTTGCTTCGGGAGCAGCACTGGCAAAAACAAAAGCTCCGTACAAATATATTTTGTAGAAAAGAATCTAACAATTTCTTTGCGATTCCAGTAACCAGTGGAAGTGGATCTCGCGAATCACCGCACAAGACTAGTATAAATATAAGACCGTTGCTTCCAAATAGTTTTTACTTGAAATAGATTTAATATAGTTACTGTTCGAAACGTTGTGAAATCGCAAAAATAAAGACAATGAAGCCCGACAGCATAAGTTTCATACCCTGTAGTAGCTTCGAAATTTTTGTTCTTGTTTTGGTTGATATCTGAAATTCCTACAAGCTTTCAAAATAAGGTTTTTACGTCTAAAAATATAAAATATCCACTCCAAACTCAACGCGAGAACGGTAGACCGGCTTTTCACTCTCATTAGAGAAAGAAGAAACTCGTTTCTACTACATATACAAGGGGGCAAGCCCCCTCCGAAATAAAATGCCAGCTAAGGGCCTAACTTCTACGATTGTATGGGATTACGATTTTACCTCCACACTTTTTTTTCAATAGATAATTAACCCTGGGCATTTATTTAAAATCACCTTGCGCGTCCCAAAGATTTCAGTTGTAAGTTCCATACACCCAGTTTATAATTTTATTTGTATTTTTTGTATGCATAATTTAAAAAATACATACAAAATGACATATAAAATAGAAATAATGTCAAAAATCGTAAAACTTACATATTTCGAAATCACAATACTTTTTTAAGTAGCTATTAGTTATTATTAATTCATTTAAAAAGTCATTGTTCTTGAGGATAGACCGGGTCAAATTCTAATTATTTTCCGAAGTTACGCTTGCACCTTCAGGGAACTTTAGTGCACGATTACCAAACACTGAATGAGCCTCGGTGAGCAGAATTCAGACATTTATAGTTTATGTGTATTCGTGTTGATGTAGTTTTTTATTACTAACGAAATGAAAACTTAAAAAAAATTGGTAAACTTCCTTTACGCGGAACTTCACTCGTAATGAATCTTTCCTTTTACTAGTAATAGACTTAATTTAATACCACACCTAGTCGTTTAGTAACACATATAATATAATACCTTTTCTCCAAACATTTTTACTGTACGCCACTTTCTTCCACCATATTAGATTCGTACTAATATTTTACAACTTTCTACCAATGCCACACTTGATTTTTGGGCAGTATTTAAAATAAATTGAATAAAAAGTTTTTTACACTGATTTTTTAAAAATTTCAATTTTCCGCCGTTTTGTTCCGTCATGTTGAATTCGTACTAAAATCCTACAAGTGTATTTTGATATCCCGTCTAATTTTTGTGGAAAATGTAAAGTCAATTGAATAACAAGGTTTTTTTACGTTGAATTTTTAAACATTTTATTTAACCGCCATCTTGAGTTCTTAGCACAATTTGAAATCAATCTAGTAGGTAGGTTAGGATATATTAGGTTATCTTATTAGCCCGACATTATGTTTTGCCATATTGGATTCGTGCCAAAATGTTACCAGCTCATTCCTATATAATCCTCCATTTTTATGCAAAATTTAAGGCAAATTGAATAAATAGTTTTTTAATAATAATTTTTTTAACATTTCACTAGGCCGCCATTTTGTTCCGCCATTGTTACCACAAGCATTTTCATTGAAGTAACCGGAACTTGGTGTCGCCACGTTCTGTTTAAGCTGAGATTACGTAGTCATTACCAAAATGGGGAACAATTATAGGGTAACTATTTCGTGAATAACATGTTTAAGTAGTCGAATAGTAATAATTCACCCTATTCGTCACTTCGTTATTTCTGTCTTTATTTAATCCGTTTTAAAAATATGTATGGTTCGTTTTAATAGAAACAAAACAGTTATGGCGACTACAAACACTCAAATTGGGAATATGGTATAGAGCGTATAGAATACGTTATTGGTATTTGAGGTAGGATACATGCGTTTCTCTTAGTTTTCTGGCTATGCTAAGGACCTAAAATCAAAACGCAGGCAATTTCTCTGGTGAATATGCTGATGATAGACGTAAAAAAATTACGCGCCTTTAAAATTCGTTCATCGTATATTGGCCAATTTAAATCTCAAAAATGTTATTTTGGACTTTGGTTTAAATGGTAATGATCATTAAATATTGTATTATAAAGAGTGATTCTTTTTTAACGTAATGTTTGATTTATATGCATTTTCAATCTTTATAATCACAAAAACAAATATCATAGCTAAATATTTATTGGGGAAATGAAAATAAACAATGGCGTTCTATTGAACTTTTACTTTTAGGTTGGCTGCATTTCTTTACTAAGAGAATTACTTAACATCAAGTGTCTACGACTGCTTTTATAGTTATGGATTCTTTAAATACGCAACTGTCACTTATACCCAATTACACTGAAGTCGTGAAAACCAAGGTGGTACGAATAAAGTTATCTACAAAGCTCTTATTCAACCTATACTGTATATTATTACCAAGCGCTTACGATTTGGGAACATTCCGCCGGTTCTTTAAAATTTAATGCGTTGTATCGTCGCATGCGGTACTTGAGTCACTACTATAATTCTGCCATCTATCATAACCATAACCCTTTGTTTGCTTTTTTTTTTGTTTCCCTAAATTACTGTTTTAGGTGGTTTTGGTCAGGTATGACATAACCAAGTTGTAATATTTTTAATTTTCTATAAAATGTGGCTGAGTGACGAAAGCTACTTTTTTTTATGGTATGTGAAGCCATTGTGAACCATTTTAACTTGTTACTCGTAGACGATAACACAACACATAAACAACTAATTAATAGCTGTAGACCGAATTACAATGACTTTAGAAGGACAGTGGCGACAATAGAAGCCCACCCGCCAAATTGATGCAAAATTTTTAAAGGTTTAAATGTGTGGCACCCATATTATCGTTAGTTTTTCGCAAAATACGACTAAATTAATCTACTTTTATATTGACAACCTCTATCAGCGTCAATTGTAAATGTAGGGTTATGTTAATGTTTTACTTTAATAATCTATTCAAAGTATCTAGTACAAACTTACTTTTTCATTTAGATTTTTAACAAATAACAATGTTTGTGCAGGCGATTAATGAGAGTTCTCTGTCAAGTGAATTTAGTAATGTAATATGTACTGAAGAAGGCCTACAAAATAAAGTTTCTTTTACGCTAATCTTAGAGAGCTTCTACCTTAAATTGAGGTGCTGAATGAAGTAAAACATACACTAAGATATGAAACAATATTGTCTTTTACAGCAAAATAAAACCAAAATATAATAATGTGCAATATTTAATAACTTTTCTTGGAGTAAACTTAAACTTAAGACCTTTACGGTTATAGTCATTTACACATTCATCACAAACACTTTATAATTACAAGCAAAAAACAGGTGAACCAGGCTTAAATACATTTCTCCATATGGCAAATGGCTGAAAACTTCTTGTTTGAATCAATATTCATTTTAATAGTCACAAAAACTAATAAAATGAGACACTAAAACAAACTTCATAAGAAACCCACTTAGGCGAAAAGTAAACAAAATGATTTTAGCCGAACCAATCAAAAATTAGTTACTCTATTGTTGCCACTCTCCTTATAAAATCACCGACCGAATTTCGTACCAGCGCCCCCTAACTCCGGAACCTCAAGTACAAGAGATAAGAGTTTACTTGTAGTAAATAATTACTGTAATTCTTACTTCTAACTTACAACAGAAGGATAACGACTAGTAATAGCCAGTTTAGAGTAGCAGTAGACGATAACTTTTTCTACTCTGGAACGACTCGTTTTACTTAGTAATACGTTATAGGAGTACTTTTGAACGTAATGGAGTAGTATCTGCAAAGTTCAAGAAGTTAGTGATACTTAAAAGTTGTTATTCAGTAAACAGATTAGAAACAGTAACTTTGAATAATTACTATTATGTAATGGAAAAGAAATGACGACCTTGGAGTCAATGCCTTAAGTAGTTGCTTGGCAATAGTTATTATATAATTACTTTACATTGAAAATTACTATAAAGTATTATTCGCAGTAACAAATACATATATAATACTTAAAAACGTGTAACCCAAAGGGTTTGTTGATATATAGTAGGATTTTTAGTAATAAATACATAAAAACTCTTAAGGAGTAGTAGTGGAAACAGTTGCAGCTACTTTAGTGCTAGCTGGGTAATGAATATTTACCATAATTTTGCCAGATTATCCCCACGTGACCCCTAATTTCGATTAAAATTTAAAGTTAATCGGGTAAGTAGTTTTTTAGCTATGTTGCGAACAGACAGAACAACGGAATCGAGAAAACATATTTTTGGCATCTAGGGGACTGGAAGGTGAGTTTCCATGATTACAACAATTTTATTTGGCCGCCATTTTGTTCCCCCATTTTGAATTCGTACCACAATTTTACTAGTTCATGTCTATATCCCACTCAATTCTTTCACAAAATTTGAAATCAATTAAGTAAATTTTTCAGGCTCCATTTTTAAATATTTTATTAAACCAACATTTTGTTTCGCCATCTTGGATTCGCAACAAAATTTTACCAGATCATTTCTAAGTAATACTTGATTTTGATGCAAAATTTGAGGTAAATTTTATATGTAGTTCTTAAGTAATCATTTTTTTGACATTTCGCCATTTGTTCCACCATATTGGATTTTTACCAAAATGTGACTATATTAATTTTAAGTCAATCGGATAAGTAGTTTTTCAGCTTTAGACAAGACCGACGGAACTGAAAAAAAAACATTTTATTTTTTTCATTTTAGGACCCGCAATGTGAAGATCTGAAAAATCTCGGAGGGTGATTTTTTACAAATAATTCTTCCCTGTACGAGGAGGTGCAAACAAAATTGGACGTGGAATTTAAAAATAAGGCGTCTTTTAGAAAGCACAACATTGGTGCACACAGCTCCAAAGCTGTATGTTTTAAAACTTATAAAACTAGTGTTTTCAAATAATATTTAAACCTGTTTTATGTAAAGTGTACCATTTAAAGAAAAACATATATCTAACCCATGCAGCGTTTTTTCAAAATAGCGACTTGAGTACAAATTTTATTCTTGGAACTATACAGTTATATTTTGAATTGTATCTATCAGAATGTCTCCCTATGTCGGATAGTTTTAGACATTTCTGCAAGTTAAATTACTATACTAGATGGTTTCGTGTATAAAAGAAAATTGTATACACCTAACCTAACACACACAACACAACGCTAATCAACGTTTTTAAAGAAAATTCTCTTTTTAATGACGAAATCACGATTTGCATTATTAAATTATCAGCAACACAAATATCTTATATTTATTTATATCGGCTCTTGCTAAAAGTCTCCTGCTGCTACAAGCACCAACCTTGAAGAATATTGTTACAAATCTAAGTAAAAGAAGTACTAAAGCTAATCGTTACCGTATTATAGAACTTATAATAAATGCAATGACCTTCACCGTAATTTCATGCAGAGTGCTTTGAACTTATTGAATTTTAAAATTTCATGTTTTTGGCTGAAAATCGTGAGCCGGTAAATTTATGGACATAATTTGTGCGTTTATCGGTTAAAAATTTGGTTTTGCCGATAGTTGTGTAAGTAGCTATTTATGTTCAAGTGATATTTAATACTTTTTTCCACACCAGAATTAGAATAGACATTTAGATAATGTTTCGCTTTTTTGTACAAAAGAAAACGTTTATTTTAAGAAAATTCCCCAATAAATTCCTCTACAGATCGATTTTACCCAATTATTCCGAAGTTTTCTCAGAATGTATTCTTTTTTTTATCCAGGAAAGTAATAGTATATTATTTAATGAGTAGTAATTAAGTAAGTAAGTAAGTAAAAACCATTACTTGAGAAAAATATTATACTTTTTCTAGGACTATAACATAATATAAATAAAAAGAGCTTATTATTTAAATTTTGTAAGTGCACGTAGAGTTGCACCAGTACCCAATGCCAAATTATTGTTTTTTAATGTATGTAGTTTATAGATATAAAATGCTAATACTGTACAGAGTGTCCCAAATTCGAGGCGCATCATTGGGATCTCGGAAACTATAAGAGATACAAAATTGGATAAATTGGGGCAAAGTTGCGCAATTTCATGCCAATCAAAAGCCCGCCTTAAAAGTTTGAAAATTCCGAATACTTCCGAAGATATTCGAAAAAAAAAAACAAATATCCGCGATTCCGTTTTTATTTTTTTCTGACTCTAGTTGATGATATGACAAAATGAATTGCACATTTTCATTGTTAATTTTTCTGCTTTACAAGATGGCGCTGCTAGGATTTCAATCCGACGTTTCGTTTACTCGCAACCATCATCAACTTTGTTTTTTAAATAGGCAAAAAATTCCAATACACAAAAAGTGAAACAAAAAGGACTGCAACAATTATAGAGGGATTTCAGTAACCAGCACACATTTTACGGCAGAATTATGCGAGACCTTATAGAGGAAGAATTCCAAGCCAAAGAAGAAGAAGAACAAAGTGGGTTTAGAGCCGGAAGATCATGCACTGATAACGTGTTTTGTCTCAAACAGGTTATAGAGAAAAGAACGGCAAGAAATCTTGAAACGCATATAACATTCATTGACCTTGAAAAAGCCTATGATAATATCCCTATACCCAAACTCTCGCAAATACTAGAGGAATCTAATATAAACATCACACTGATAAAAAGACTCAAAGATCTCTATAGACATTCAAAATCGAAAATAAAAATCGGAAAACAAATATATGAGGAGTTCGAAGTAACAAAAGGATTACGACAAGGATGCTGCATCTCACCTACCCTATTCAAAATTTATGTCGCAGCAGCATTAAAACAATGGAAGAGAAAAGTACAGGGAATGGGTATAGAACTGGGAGATGAATGCTTGTATACACTACAATTTGCAGATGACCAAGTGGTGACAGCAAACGACATTGAAGACATGGAATACATGTTAAGAAAATTGGTCGAGGAATACAACAAATGGGGTCTAACAGTAAATATTGATAAGACAAAGTATATCTGCATAAATGGAGAACAAAACAACCTTAACCTAGACGGCAATAAACAAATACTTCAATGTCAAGAATATATCTATTTAGGGATAACGTTTGACCAAACAGGAACTGACTACAAGGAAATCGAGAAAAGAATAGCAAAAGCAAAGAGGGTTATCGGGTGTCTAAACAGCATACTCTGGAGTAAGGAAATATCAAAAAGAAGAAAATTCAACATATACGAAACAATGATAAAAAGTACACTCCTATATGGCTCTGAAACATGGAGAATAAACGACAGACAAAAACGAAAAATAGAAGCTGTTGAGATGGATGTAATGCGGCGCTCTCTGGGAATTTCAAGGCGAGAAAGGATTTCAAATGCAACAGTAAAAGAGAGATTTGGCATAGAGGGAAACACGCTACAAGATGTAAACATAAAACAACTTACATGGTATGGACATGTGAAAAGAATGGCAGATTCAAGATTACCAAAAAAACTGATGGAATGGGTTCCAGGGGGCAGACGTAAGAGAGGAAGACCGAAAGCAGAATGGCAAAGAGCGGTGCAAGGAGCAATGAGTGAAAGAAACCTATCCGAAGAAGACTGCACCGACCGAAGAAGGTGGAAATTAGGCGTCGGACAACGTCGTAAGACGTTCTAAACCGAAAAAAAAAAAAAAAAAACAAAATTCCATTTTATGCTTAATTATCAAATCCAACGTTTCAAATCGAAAATCCATCATTAGTTGCTGATGATAGGGATCGAACGAAACGTCTGATCAAAAGCCTAATGATGCCCTATTGTAGAGAAGAAAAAAATTGCCATGAAAATGTCGAATTTATTTTGGTCTACTTCTTTAAGTAGAATTAGAAAAAAATAATTTGATAAAATTTATGTTCTGGTAATTAATTGCCAGAAGAATTTGAAACTTGATTTTACGATGAATTTATTTTTAAAAAAAGTAGAAAAAAATATTTGTTTTTTTAGTGAAAGCTTCGAGAATATATTTTCATTAAACACTAAAAAATTTAGGAACTACAAAAATTTTGCAAATTTAAATTTAAAAAAATGAATTCAAATACATTATTAAATATTTAATAAATACATGAAACTAGCAAAAGTCTAAACATTACAAGAAGTATTCAAATTAAAAACCGTTTGCTTCAATACATTTTGGGTTAATCGATTAATTTTGTTAACTGCGCGTTGAATGGTTCTTGCTCGTAAAGCTCTTATTTCTCTGACTAAATTAGTTCTTCGATATTTTCGGGCAAATTCCGATATAATCCACTTTGCAAAAGACCTCAGAGTTAGTAATCTAAGGGGTTTAAGTCCGGGCTTCTTGCTGGCCACCGTACAACCCCTTGATTCCCAATCCATTTGCCAGGAAATAAAAGATTGAGAATACACGGTCGGTTAAATATTGCGGACGTGGAAAAAGTGCACTCGTTTGTCCAAATTATTTTATTCAAAATATCACTATCTTCTTTGCGTTCAGCCAGAAAATTCTAGACGACTTTTAGAATCACCAGGTCTTAAAGTTTGACTCACGTGAATTTTGAATGGCTTGTACCCTTTCGATCTAAGAGTTCGTCAAATTCTCATGCGTGGTATTTCCAAATCAACTTTATTTGCCCTAAGAGATGATCTAGGTGCATTTTCAACCTATAATACAGAAATTAGTAAATAATTAGTTGCCTTTTAGTACGCTATATTAAGTTACAGCATCTAAAATACGCGCTTCTTCTACCTGAGCCATTCGCCTGCCGTATTTCTTTCTTGTTTTTTCAAAACCTTCATGCTCTCCTAAATTTTTGTCAAGTCTTGCAAAATAGGAAAAATGTGGCTGTTGCCTTTCAGGATAGTTCTGCAAATATCGTTGACTTGAAATTTGGGCATTTCTATGACAAATGTAGTATATGCGGGTCATATCACGTTTTTCTAAACACGCGAAAGGCATTTTTATTGATAACACAAATCGAGAATAATCAAAACTCAAATAAGTAAAGAAGAACGTCAAAAGACTACTGCTATTTTGAAACAAAAGAAAATACCATGGCTAAGTATGATGGATAAGAAGGAGTATAATATGGCGCTATGCAAATATTTTGCTATTGTAGAACATTAGGACAACTTAAAAAAAGTAACGTCGGCGTCGGATTGTAAATCTAATGGCGTCATCATATAGGGGAGCAAAAATTGAAGTTTGTGCCAATCTATGTTTTTTGATAAATTCTCATAAGTTCTGGCAATTACAAACATAAATTCTAACAAATGATTTTTTCTAATATTACTAAAACAGACCAAAATAAATTTTACCTTTTCATAGCCATTTTTTCTTCTCTAGAAGATGGCGTCATCAGGCTTTTGATCGGACGTTTCGTTCTATCGCCATCATCAGCAACTGGCACTGATGATGGATTGTCGGTTTGAAACATCGGATACGTCAAGTGTGTTATGTCATTGAATTTAGAATTTAAATTAAAGTTAATTAAGCTAAAAATGGAATTTTTGCCTATTTAAAAAAACAAAGTTGATTATAGTTGCGAAGAAACGAAACGTCGGATTGAAAATCTAACAGCGCCATCTTGTAAAGCAGAAAATGTGGACAATGTGGAATTTATTTTGTCATGTCACTTCAAATAGAGTCAGAAAAAAATAAAAACGAAATGGCGGATATTTGGTTTTTTTCGAATATCTTGGGAAGTATTTGGAATTTTCAAACTTTTAAGGTAGCATTTTGATTGACATGAAATTATGCAACTTTACCCTAATTTAACCGACTTTGTATAGTTTCCGAGATCTCAACGATAAGCCTCGAATTTGGGACACCCTGTTTTTTTTTACTTTTACTTATTCAATTTTCAAATAACTAAGAATGTACATTAAAAAAATTTCTGACTCTATTACCTTTGTTGTCAAGTAAACATTATATCGAGTAATGTGCCCGTAATAAGAAAGATTTATATTTTTCTGTGGACTCTCCAAAATAGGCAAGGACATTTTCCGAATACGAATTAACATTCTTTTGACTTCGCCACTCCAAAAATCGTTTATATATAATTTCATACATTTTCCTTAAAATTTCTGGTAATAATTCGTTCGAGGTGGTTGGTTGGAGTGTACTATCAATCTCACTTTGATCGCTTAAACTCATTTTAAGGGCAATTAAGTAACTTTTATTAAAGAAGTTTAAGCAAAACCTTTTATTTTCAATATAAATGTGACAACATATAAAATTATCGACCTGACGTAATGACGTGCCGATTATGCTCTTTTGTTTTTTCATGGCATTCGCGATGAATTGTTTTAGTATTAGATTCTGTATTGGACAATAAAAACAGATAAATGATGTAACCATTTTGTGATTGGTTGCCGCCCGTGAGTAATGAAATCATTACTCACGGGTATGATGTCTATTATCCATGGCATATGTAATCAAAAACATTACTTAACTAAAATCGCTTCTGTAATAAATTATTTGATAGTCGTAGAAAAAGACATTACTATTTGTCTAAAATATTATGTGTATCTAGAGAACTAAAAAATAAATTGTTTCTTTTGAAGTTCTTTTGTTTTTATTTATACAGGGTGTTGCTGTTTACATATTATGATGTTGCGTGTGTGCGTTTAAAGGAGGGTTTAACGATATATATTATTATGGGTCTGTAATACAACGTTTCGGGTTTATTTTCTTTTCTCATTTCATTTATTTGTATTTTTCTTCAGTTTTTTAACTAGTTGCAAATTAAGAGATTTGAAGTAGTTATAAACTTTTTTAAATTTTACTGAAACCAAAAAAAAGACATTTATTTTATTTATAGTCTACGATTTTGACGAAATTTAACAATATGGGTCTACATTCCCATTTCAGACTTATTGACGATCATCTTCAGCATCTCTTATAATAAACTCTATAACTAACAAACTGTATAGTTTTATTTTTTTATTTTTAAATACGTCAAGGTCATTATTTTGTTGTCTAATTATAATTTGAGAAAGAAATCTGAGTCGTAATTTTTTCTGTTCGTTCAGGTAGTATTTGTTGGACAGGAAGAACGTAAAATGGGTCCATTTTGTATCGTTTTAATGTTCTAGGAACATTTCCAGAGGTAACTCTCCATGTTGCATGGCCCTACTGAATATGTCGAACCACATCGGCAAATAAACTAGTAGGAACTAGTAAAATAATTTACAATAGTATGGTCCCGACTCCTTTTTCTTTATGAACTTCTTTTTTTGTCACGCAAAGATTTTGTTTCTTAAAATAAATTTTTATTCCTAAAATCGTATTTACAAATATGTTTCTATGAAAGTTGGCTAAATATCTTCGTTTAGCTTCCCTTGCGTTGCCTTGACTATCGTAGTAAAGGGTAACAATTTGTAATCGTTCCTCTAATGAATATTTAATTTTGTTGATAGTGAGAGGTAATTCTTTTTTATAAACGCCATGAAAATTAAGGGATAAAGCATTTTTTTCTTATAGTCATAGCTCTTTTGTTTAAGGTTCAGCCTTTTTCTAAGTGATTAATTTCACGGAAAAAATTTTCTGTTTTCTCCAAAAATACAGGGAAAGTAAAACAAGTCCCTGTTCAGTCCTCGTGGGCGGACCCTGTATTTTAAAAAGAATATTGTATGCAACAGTGCACTTCGACATGTTGACCAACTCAGCTTCGCCTCGACAATTTTCATATCGCGTGCGAAAAAAATTTACTTTTTGCAATAGTTGCATAAATAACTACTATATGTATAAATGTTAAATTGTATTATCGCGTCAGCGATGTAGGCATGACAAATTTGAAGTTAATCGATTATGTGGAAGTGTGTGAAAAATTAATTAAAATGTATGAACCAGATGAACAAACAAACAAACACACCCACACACGCAGTATTAAAGTTAAAAAAAAAATGGTAATAATAATTTTAATTTAATTGAGTTCTGTCTTAAAATATTTTTTAACAAATTAGTTTCTTTAATATATAACGTTTTTATAGTTCGACGAACCGCTACTGATTTCTCAGCCTTGCCTACTCGTAGGTCACGTGACCCTGTCCTTTGCTGTGGACGACTCTACAGCTGTGTTGTAAGTTCACGGTGGAACTATAATTAGGAGTAAACATTATGAATTGACAAATATTTATGAAGGGTTGAACGTTACGGGGTGCGAAATATTTCTATTGAAAAACTTAAGTATATTTTATTCACTCGTCGGGGAAAAGGTTTTTCCCAAACAGTTGCAGCTTCTAAACCGCAATTACATGCATAACTTGTTGCTCGGCAGTGAAACCAAAAATAATTTTAGTACTTTTGGAAACGATATTGTTGATATTTAAACTTATATGCCAACAATAAAAACATTCAACCGAATGACTTCTACACCATGTCATATAAAATTCAGCCGCGCTGATATAAATATTTCCAGTCGATAGTTATTTGAAGTCGTGAATGTGAATCACCCAATTTTATTGCATCATAATTTTCTGGAGCGATTAGTTTAAGTTTTCTGTCGGAATCGTCAATTTGTTTTTGTGTGTGGGCAAGAATAAAGTGTTTTCAGTATGTTAGTATTGAGCTTTTTTCTTTACCAAAAAAATTGCTAAGCCCGTGCATTTTGCTGCACGCTCAAATCGATGTGGAAGAGCAGGGCCGAGCCTAGGGTATCTGCCGCCCGGGTGCAAGAAGTAAATTTGCCTCCCCCACTAATGTAAAAAAATTAGGTTGTCGGTAGGGAAGGAGTTCATAATTTATCATGCTCAATAAACAGATAACAAATTTAATAGTAAAATAACAAAGTATTTATTAACAAATACATAAAAAAACAAAATAAAAATAGATTCAGGAAAAAAACCCAAAATAATTAAACTTGTTTAAATACTAAAATCTACTTTTCTCGCTTTTTTAGTAGCAAATTCCCTAATCAAGTCGCCTACATCCAAGTTGTTAAAAATATCTTTTTCAATATTGCTAAAATTTGAAAGCCTGAATTGACTCATGTTGGATCTTAAGTAGGTTTTGATTAGTTTTAATTTCGAAAATGACCACTCTCCATGGGCAACAGTAACCGGCATTGTTAAAAATATTCTTAAAGCTACAAATAAATTCGGAAAGATGCCTTTTAAATCATTAACTACTAAATAAATTAATACCTCTTTAGCCAACATATTATCTGTAGTAAGAATATAAATTGACAAAGTATCAATCTCATTGTAAAGGTCAATTGCATTTATGTCCATATTTTTCGTTGCCAGGTCAGTTAATTCAGTTTCCAATTTTTTACAATATTGCATTATTTCATCTAACGCTCCTAAATTATTTAAAAAACCAAACGTTTTGTTATATTTGTTGAAATCTTGAAACTTTGAATCTTTCGTCTAGTTTTGAAATGTCGAAAATGTAAAAATAAAAATTAACTTTGAAATTTCGTTCTGGAGATTGAATAGGCTCATCTTTGTGTTCATAATCAAAAAAACCTTTTTTTTTCTTGGTCTAACTAACTCAACAGCTGGTAAATAAAATTTCGCAGTCTATTTCTTCGCAATTTTTGTAGCTTCATTACGCATTTCGGTAAAACCATTTTCAGATCTAAGGTTGGTTAAAAATATTTTAATATCTTTTTTGCTTACAACATTTATTTTTGATAAAATATTGTACCAGATAACTAATGAACATATACATTTAAAAGACTTTATTTTTTTAATTAGGGATATTGCAATATTTTTTGTGTCATTATCTCTAGATTCATCGCAAAAGAGAGCATCATAAACGTTTTCTAGTTCAAATCTGAGGGTTTTGATAGCATCAATTCGACTCTCCCAACGGGTATCATATAGCGGCTTTACTGTTAGGTTGGGAAGTTCTTTCATAAGAATACCCCATCGGTAGGTTGAGGCCGAAAAAAACATATATATAAACATATACATATATTTCCTGAATAATGTTTAAAAAGTTTGTTACTTCAAGACAGCATTTTGCAGCGTCATTTACGACTAAATTAAGGCTATGTGTCTCACAAGGGACAAAAAAGGCTCTAGGATTAATATCCAAGATCTTTTTTTGCAGACCATTATGTTTGCCTTTCATATTGGCACCATTATCATAGCCCTGACCTCTCATATCAGCAATATTGATATCAGCTTATTCTAAATATTTTAATAAAAAGTCAGTTAAACCCTGACCAGTAGTATTAGTAACTGGACAAAATCCTAAAAAATGCTTCTTGATTTCAACACTTTTTGAATGCTCATTAATAAACACAACCCTAACAATAATAGTTATCTGTTCTTGGTGACTAATATCAGGTGTACAATCAAGAATTATAGAAAAATATTTACACAATTTTAAGCTGTCAATAATATTTCTCTTTATTTTTTCTCCTATGAGAAAGATTAATTCATTTTGTATTTTATCACCCAAATAATTGGTTATTTGTTTGGTATTTTTTTGAACCTTATCTATGTGTTCGGCCATTACGTTATCAAATTTGGCAATTGTCTAAATAAGTTTCAAAAAATTACCGTTACCTTTGTCAAAAAGTTTTTGATTGCTGCCCCTAAAAGCTAAATTTGCTGAGCCAAAAACTGAATTACAGATACAATTCTTTCTAAAATAGATGTCCACTTTCTTTTTTCCATCTAAATTAAATTTTAATTGACAGAGTTAACCGTAATACCTTTTTCAATTGATTTTTTTAACTCAACCCAACAGTTTTCAAAATGTCCCTTACTAGTTTCGTGTCTTTCTAAGGTTCGAGACAAATGTTGCCAGTCACTATATCCGTTATCATCATTAAAACTATTAACAGATATCCCAAATAATTTACAACAAAAACAGTACACTGAGTTTTTGGATTTTGAATAAACAAGCCAAGTTCTAGGAACTTTTTCATTATTACTTAATGTTTTTTCAAAGTAGGTAGCGCTAAAAGATCTATTTGAATGATTTACAAGATATGTCATATTTTTTAACTGTACTGGTCCTATTTCAAGAATTGTTATCCTAATATTATCTGTTAATACTTGAGGCCAATAGGCTGGGTCTTTTAAGAGTTCCTCATTCACCTTACCAAGAGTTTCGGTTGTTGTTGTTCTTTTCCTTTACTTCTGTGCCCGAATCCGATTTACCTTCTTCGTGCAGCTTTTCCAATGGTTCTTCTGCATCCTCACTTGTATCAAAATGTGCAGCATCTAGGTGTTTGCTACTTGAAGGTTGTGGTTCTTTACTGGTCGTAGACGTAAAAAACTTTTTCAAAGATCCAGCTAATCGTTTTTTATCTTTCTCTTTCTCCAACTTTCTTTTTCGGTATTGTGAACCAGAAAGTCTCTTTCGATCATCAGCCATCTAAATCATACAATTAAATTTCAAAATTCAAGTAAAAATTTAAAACATTGTTTTTTTTAATATCGGGAAGAACTGAATCATATTCTCCGGCATCTCACCTCTTCTTTTTATTACTAAAGTTGAGTTAGGATTTTAATAATTATACTTAGATAAAAATAGTTCAGTGAATAAAATACCTGGCTTTGAAACACAGACGAGATGCAAGTCAAAAGACGCTTTATAATAATAATAATAATTTTAAAACTTACCATTCATTATTATTAATCACATTAATCACAATACTCAACACTATATCATAGAATAATAGAAATAAATGAAATAAATACTAATATTCAACATGTCTTTTTTATCTTTGCCGCCCGACCGCACGCACAATTTCGGCATTGTTTTTATATGTATAGTAAAAACGATGATTCCTTGAAACGCCGACATCAATAAAACGCAAGTGATTTTGTTTTTTTGCATTTTGCGAGGTGCCTTTTTCATTCTTGATAATATAAACATTTTTTGATGTTATTTTGCCGCCCGGGTGTCATGCACCCCTTGCACCCCCGGCACGGCTCGGCCCTGTAAGAGGTGGAAATAACAAAACAATACCAAATACAAAATAACTAAACTAAATATGTTAATAGCGACAAAATGGAGTCACTCAACCGGAAACTTTCGAAAAACCTATTCTCGAATTTTTTGTATAAATAAGTCGGTGGGATCACAGAAGAAAGAAATCCTGCACAACAAAAAAGGAAATCATGCACAAGGGGATGCAATTTTTTTTAGTTTTGTGAAAAAATTGCCGTTTTGACAATTTTTTTAACAAATACATAAGTTTTTGTCCGATTCCAACAATAAACGCTTTTACTGGTCTGATCGGAACCAAGAAAACTATTTTTTCAGGCGTTTATTTCCGATACATAATCTACAAAACAACAAAAATCATATGGCATAAAGAATTTTAGAAGTGTTTTCATAATTTTACTTGTTTTTAATAAATTTTGATAAAAATTTGCGAAAAGATATTTCTAGTGTACTCTAATAAGCATATTAAATTTTAGGCATTTGCATCTAATAAAACGGTTAAAAACAATTTGATTTGATGATTTAATCGTCTGTAGGTTTTGGGCAACCAAGTGAAATTGAATGTGCTATTTATTTAAATGAGGGTTATTTATTCTTTCAAAAATGATACCAAAAAGGTTATTTTTTAAACCAGAATTCTATTTAATTTCTCAATTAAAGAACATAAAAATTCTGAAAAAAATTATTTTTTACAAGTCTTTATCTGATATTGAATTAGATAGAATTAACAATGAACAAATTTGTTTGTATCCAACTAAGAAGAAAAAGGCCATATCAGGAAAAGAAAAAATACGGATAGAAATTAGATGGATACAAGTAAAGTATATATTCGGTGACTGATGCTAATTCTATCTAGTTGAATGTTCGAAGGATCTGACGATGAATCCTGAAAGTGGCTACAGGGACTCCTCAACTAAATTTAAGCAGTATATTCTTAATAAAACTTACATAAACACAGAATTTTCACAGCTTTTTTGGTTTCTGACATAAAGGGCGTTTTTGAAAATGTTTTGAATGTGTTTGATAACTGATCAAAAAAGCGAAAACGTTTATGAGACTGTTTCCGTAGAATTGAGTACCGCTTTTAGAATTTTGTGTCTTTTGTGTCCAATTATTAAACAATAGGCTGTGGCTAATTTGTTGGGAACAAAAAGCAAAATGTCAAAAACTTCGCGGTTTTTCTCATTTTTTGATCATTAATGAAATATTTTTGTTGTTTTGGTACTTCTCTTTAATTATATACTTTTTTTTTCAATAATGGCAGTCTACGAAATTATCAAAAATATGATATGTTGGTTTGTTTCATACGATCTAATGAAAATCCCCAAGAAGCTTCGAAATTATATTTACAAAGGTAACGTATTTTCAGCGCTGTGGTCAGGATAACATCTTAGGAGTTCTTTTTGTTCATTTAAATATTCAGAGAGAAGGCAACCTTTCCGAGATATATGATAGATAGGATAGATAGATAGAGAGTATGGAGGGGTGACATGCGCCAACCCTTTACTTAGGCCTCCCAGGTAAGCTCATTGTACCCTCCTTCGGAGTTTAACTCGTCGAGCCAGCCAACAGCATTGATGTGGTTTAGAACCGTAGCGTAGCGGCCGAGCATCCTCCGATTGTGGCCATTTATGGCCATCTTTCCCCCATAATGGATTCCTTGGTGTTTACAAGAGCTGAGCAGTAAAAAAGTACATGTTCACCAGTCTCGTCGTCTTCGTTGCGCCCTCTACAACTTGGATCCAAGAGGACGCTCAAGGTGTGAAGGTGTTTGTTTAGCTTATAGTGTCCCGTTAGCACTCCTACCAGTTTTTTAAGATTTTCTCGCGAATTGCGGCACCTGAGTGTCTAAAGTCCTGTCTCTTCCATCTCTCTTTTAGAATCTTTGTTGACTCTTCGTTTATCTTTCGATTGATCGCCTTAGAGGATAGCGGCGCGAAGCGTTCAGGGTCACATGGTTTGCCCTTTGCTCCGTTACGCGCCAACTCTGCTTTTTTATTTCCTTCAATTAAACTATGTCCCTTAATCCAGGACACTGTATTCCTCCGTCTCTAGCATCTGGTTACACTCAAGAATCAGTTTAGATGTTATTTTATTTTTTTTAGGATTTGCAAGACTTGTTTGCTGTCTGTGAGAATAATAACTTTTTTACCTGTTATTTTTCTTTTTCTGTTTTTATGGCACCTTGCAGAGTTCCAAGCAGTTCAGCCCTTTTCCATTGAGCCGTGCCAATTTCCAGGTCGAGTTCAGGAACACACTCCCAAGCCAGCCCCAGATTGTTTCTGCGAGCCGTCAGTGTAGATGTGTATGTCTGCCTCTTTTCTTGGTTCAGTTGAGGTGCCAAGTTTTTATTGCAAATGAAGCGGGGGATCAGGGCATCCGTTCGGTGTTCGGAGGTTGCCATTCAACAGCTTTTAGAAACACTCGGGCATGTCCTGGACCCCAGTTTTTTCCACATCACAGGTCAACAGCATTCAGCCTGATTGCCGTTCTCTCTGCCTCGCCTTTCAGAAATATATTATGAGGCGGCAAGCACAGCAGCACCTGCATTGCCATCGTAGTTGTGGATCTCATTGCGCATGTAACCGTCAGGCATGCTAATCTCTTTAACTGTTGCATTTTATTCTGTGCTACAACTTGCTTGGCTTTGGTCCACCACACAATGGCTCCGTAAGCGAACATAAGTCGAATAACGGCCGTATAGAGCCAGAGGACAACCTTGGGCGACAGACCCCAGACTTTGCCGATAGCTCCTCTGCACTGCCAGAAAGCTCTGGTGACCTTCATTGATTTTTCACTTAAGTGTTTATTCCAGTTTAGGGTGCTATCCATGATGACATCCAGATACTTGACCTCATTAGACAGACCGAGCTGCGTAGCAAACAGAAAAGGTGGTCTTACGTTGACCAGGTTTCTTTTTCTAGCGAAGAGTACCAGCTCGGTTTTTGTAGGGTTCATAGAGAGTGCGTTATATGTGCTCCATCTTTCTACTGGTCTTAAGGCAGCCTGCATGGTTTCACACAGGACGTCTTTAAATTTTTTTGTTAGCAGAATAGTGATGTCGTCTGCATAACTGGTTGTGTAGAATCCGTGTTCATTAAGGTTCTTAATGAGGCTGTTGACTACCATGTTCCAGGAACGCGGAGATAGCACGCCACCCTGAGGGTCTCTGCTCACAAGCGCTCCCCGGTGTCTCCCGTTTTTAGTTCGACTGTTCTGTTCTTCAGCATATAGCCAATCCAGCCAATAATGGTTGGGTCTACGCTACTATACTACTATATTTAATTTACTTTTTTGACAATAATGGCGGTCTACAAAAATTTGTATAATATGTTGGTTTGTTTCATACAATATTAATGAAAACCCCAAGAACCTTCGGAATTATGTCTACAAAACAAAGGTAAAGTATTTTGAGCTCTATGGTTATGATAATATCTTAGCAGTCCTTTTTGTTCCTATTAGATATCCAAAAAGAAGGCAACCTTTCCGAGACCTATTTGCTCGCCTTAAATCAAATTTAGTAGAGCACGGATCATTTAACCAGCCCCGCCCCAAGGCATACACCAAACAAGGTAGACAGGAAAAATAAATAAACATATTGGGTTATGTAGAAGCGACGCCGACGCCTTCATCTTCTTGCCGGCAAATAGAGAAAGTTGCAACAAGTTGGACGCTCAAAGAATTTTGCAAAAATATAAGTATCACCCATATAAATTCCACATAGTTCAACATTTAAACCCCGGTGATGCCGAGCGCCAAATGTTGTTTTGCCAGTGGTATTTACAACCAATCCATACTGATGAATCTTTTGGAAGACTCATTATCTGGTTCGATAAATCTTATTTTTCAAGTGCGGGAATTTTCAATTATCATAATACAAGAAATTGTTCCGTAGAAAATCACCATTTAATTTTTGAGAGGGCACAACAAGGACGCTTTGGGGTTGGGGTCTCATTTCATTTTTGGAAGATGCGTAGTTTAAAGAATTTTTGAAGTAGATCTCACAGCGCATCGTTACGTAGATATCCTTGAGGAAGTTATTCCACAAATCATGGGAAATGTCCCATTGGCACTTTATGATGCCGGTTCCCTTCTTCGATTTTAGATTTTTTCTTATGAAGTTCCATGCAAAATAAAATATATAAAACACGATATCAGTCTGTAGTGAAGCTTCATGCGGCAATCGATTTAATTTGCCGAAATGTTCAAATAAGGCCTATGATTATTTTGAACGCTATTAGAAGAATAACGAAAATGTGCCAATTTTGCATATGGGAAAATGACCGTCATTTTGAAAACCACCTTTGAAAACTTTCTGCTTTTTCAAAATTTTGTTTGGTAATTATTGTTACGTTTTGAGTAAAATTCATTAATTTTATGAGAGTTGTTAAAATGTTGTAATAAATAAATAAGAGTTCAGAATTAAATAAGATCTTATGAATTAAATTTGAAAGGATTACTTACATCTTTAGTACAATAATTACTTACATGAATTTTATTTTTAATACATTTTAGCCGTAGCCTACTATCTACTAACTGGACACATAAGACAATTTTAGAAAATCTCGAATTTTAAGCTTGTTTTTCAAAATAACTGCAAACATGTTATACATTTTTGGAAAGTCCATATTACTCCTAATAAATATAAAGAATAATAAACAGGGTGTCCCATTTAAAAAATAATGTAGGATCCGATAACTTTTTGAACTGACCCCGTATACGATAAATATTCGTATAGAGTCCAACAGCTACGAAAGCTTATTTTTATACAAAAAAGAAATTAATTTTAATTTTTAATATTTTATTTTTAAATAAAATAAATCTTATTTCAATTTTAAATTATATTTGTTTAAACAAAATGATTATTATTGATTGATTAAATATGAAATAAAATGCATTAGTACTGAAATTTGGTTTTTATGTTTAACCATGATTAGAAGTGGAAAATATTAAATTTACAGTTGATAAAAAGTAAAATACAGTCAAAATCAAAAGACTAGCTAAGCCCGTGCATTTCAGAAAATTTTTTTGACAACCAATTTTTAAAATAAAAGCATTCGTGATTCGTCCTACGTGATCCTGGCTTTTTCAGTTGATATTGCTCATGCTTTTATAACAAATTGGATGTCAAAAACAATTTTCCGAAAATTTTCGGAAACTTGTATTTTCTACTGACAATTTTCCTAAATATTAGAAAAATATTACTATTATATTAATATTATTCAAAGTTCTATTAATATTAATTATTAATTAATTATAAAAACGTTCCATATTTAGAGGTAGAAAATGAGCTCTTGAGCATAAATTGTGAATATTAGAAGCCACAAAAAAAGCTTTACCTGTATCTCTTCATTTGAAAAAACTTAAGCAATAACTTTATCTACTTCCTGGAGAAATATATCTTGTTAGTCGTATTTCTCCATGGGTGATTACAGATCGTAAATTTATGCAAACTTTTGTACGTATATGTACGTGCAAAATCAAAATCTTTACCTCGGCATCATAAGCCGTCTTTAAATGCTTCAGCTAAGGTTCTTAAAGTGAAAATCGTTTCAAGAAAGTCGTAAAAATTAACTGGGCTTAATAAATTAGTGATCCTTGATTTATCTGCGCGAAATTCGATTTTAGAGCTTACGATGTTTATAACCCTTTACATTTAAAAAATCATGGGAACCGTTATCTGCTGATTTGATACATTTTTTTAGCTGCAACGACCTTCTGATATTTAGAGTATTTCCTTAATTGAACTAACTGTAACCATCACCATTTAAGGTTCAACGTTAAAGTGCAAGATCCAACAAAAAAAAATAATTTCACCTTTACCCAGAACAACTATCTTTATCTATACGTATAATTCAACTACTTCTAGATAACTCATTTTATATGAGGCGTAAGTATAGGATCATTTTTACTTCCCCCCTAAAAGGAAAGTATCCTAATCGTGAAAAAATCACCCTCCGAGATTTTATCAGATCTTCATGTTTCAGAGTCCCTAGATGCCGAAAAAAATGCTTTCTCAGTTCTGTCGTCGGACTGTCTGTCTGCCTGTCTCTCTATCTATCTGTTTATCTTCAGGTTCGCGGCTTAGTTAAAAAACTACTAACCCGATAGATTTCGTCAAAAATTAAGAGTCATATGAAGATGACCTGATAATATTTTGGTAAAAATCCAATATGGCCAAACAAAATGGCGGCCTAGTGAAATGTTAAAAAAAATATTGTTAAAAAACTACTTATCCAATTTATCACAAATTTTGCGCAAAAATCAAGTATTGTGTTGGAATCAACCGGTTACATTTTGGTTCGAATCCAAGATGACAGAACAAAATGGCGGCTTAATAAAATATTTAAAAATTCAGCCTGAAAAAGCTCCTTGATGGATTGATTTAAAATTGTCTGCCACAACTAATTGTGGTACAGGAATCAACTAGCGAAATTGTGGTACTAATTCAAGATGGCCGAACAAAATGGCTGCCAAATAAAATGTTTGTAATAATGAAAAAATCATCCTCTCACGTTTTACATATCTTCACGTTTTAGCGGCCCTAGATGCCAAAAAATACGTTTTATCTGTCGGTCTGTCTGACATTTCGCCGCGAACAGACAGACAGACCGACGGAAGTAAGAAAACACGTTTTTCGTCATCTAGGGACCCTGAAACGTGAACATCTGAGTGAGGAGAGTGATTTTTTCACGATTACAGTACTTCCCATTTACGAGGGAAATAAAAAAATGCTATATTTTTCTATTTTTAAAATATTAATTAATTTTTAAAACCAAATACTGTAACTATATAACCTCTAAAAGTTGAAAAAAAAACTACTATTTGACTTGCAAAACGTCGCCAAATCTTTGATTCCACCCCTATTCGCAAATGTTTTAACACAAATTCTGTGTACTTCCAACGCTGATATAAAATATGCGGATTTCAAGAAACAAGGATAGCACGTACCAAAAGACTAAGATGCGTTATCGGCCGTTCAGAAATTAAGATGGAATTATTTCACTTACAGGATCATTTTCTAGGAGAAATCCTGAGTTTATTTTTAAACCAATAGGAAATAGTTTTGAATATCACCTAGAAAAATGTTGATTATTGACGTGTGGTATATTTATGATTAAATATTGGTCATCTAAGTATTAAAAAAAAGTGGATTAAAACTTTTTTATGAAATTTTGACGTTCCTTTATTATTTCTAAATACATTTTGTATGTTTTTTAAGAAGAAAAAAATATGATAATAGACTAGTTTAGGAACATTACTATAGACTGATTTGGGGTTTCCTTAGAAAAAAAACATGTACGGCTATATTTTGTTCCAGAAAATCGACCAAAATCGTGTTAAATTTCAGGAGTATGTTCACCGTTAAGGTTATGTGTGATTTTTTGAAAACTGGAGAAAAAATGTTTCAAATCACTATAAAAGATAGCAAAAATTTAAAATTGGGCGTTTATACCCTTTGCAGGGTGGACAAACTACGAAATCAATCTTGCACCTTTTTAAATTGAAAAAAGTCGATTTTTTTAAATAGCTCTATACCTAAATTCAATTGTTACAGAAAAAATCGCAATTTAACAGAATATTTCAATTATTTCTTGAATATTGTGATGCTGCATCCTCGAAAAAACACTATAGGAGGCCATAGAATGGATAATATAACTATTTGTTGAAAATTTGATGGTTTTTCAATTTACTTGTGTTTTAGTGGTTGTTGTTTTATTGAAATCATTTACATTTTAAATTAATAAGGAATTTAAGAAGGTGTCCTTGTATCGGTATTTACTGGTTCTATTTTAAAAAATGGCTCAATATTCAACTCAAGAGCGACTAAATTTGTATAACTGTTACATTGAAAATAATAAACGTCTAGCATTTGCATTAAGAGAGTACCGCTGAATATTTCCCATGGCAAGTATACCAAACAAGCAAATTTTTGACAAAATTTGCAGTGTTTCATCAACTGAAATATAGAAAAAAAGAAAAGCCCGTTCAGTTGTCTCTAAAGATTTTCAAATGGAGGTTTTTATTATATTTCATTGAATATAATACCAACTCTTTAAGAGATTGACAAAGGAATTTGTATTTTTCCATGACCAGCATACATCGAGTATTAAAAGAAAACAAAATATCCCCATATAAGTTTCTTCCAGTTTAATCTTTAATGTGCAATTTAATTTAAGTATACATAGTAACGGTGGGATTCCATGGCCGCCGTGAAGTCCCGATTTGATACCCTCAGATTATTTTTTATGGAGCACACTTAAAGATGGAGTGTATAAAAATCGAAACAATTATACATTTACAGAATTAAAACAAAAAATTCGTGTATAGCAGAAAACAGTATGTGGACAATCAATTATATAGTAATTTTTTTTAAATTTTTCCTGTTTTTCTATCCATGTAAGCTGTTGTTATATGTTGTTTATGTTAATAGCTATGTTACTCAAGAAGTTTATTTCTAATATTAATTTTCAATAATGGTTTTAAATTTAAAATTTAGCAATTAATAAATATAGAATAAAATCAGGAATATAGTTACGCAAATAGAAATATTATCCATTCCATGGTCACTTATAGTATTTTTTTTAAGTATGCAGCATTACACCATTCAAGAAATAATTGAGATTTTCTATTAAATTACGATTTTCTCTGTAATCATTGAATTTAGGTATAGAGCATATAGTAGGTATTTTTATGATCATCTGCATAACTATGTTTTTACATAGTGGGAGTTCTATTTAAAAAAACTGACATATTTCACTTGAAATAGGTGCAAGATTCATTTCGTAGTATGTCCATCCTGTATAGTTGTGGACAAAAATTTTGTATTCTGCATATGCATTAATGCTACTTAACTGGCAATTATGTTGATTTGAAAAATAGCTCCAGTTTTCAAAAAATTACACATAACCTTTATTTTCTCGGAAACTAGGCAGAAACCGACTATAGTTTAAACTGGTAACTTATGTTTATTTTTGAAAAGGAACCAACTTTTGAAGTTGATGTCGTCCCAGCAAAATTGGGACACCCTGTATACATGGAAACATCATATTTTAAAAAAACTTAAAATTTAAATTTGTATGCAATTTTTTTTCGTATCTATTATGGATTTCCAGATAGTATAGTGGGTACTTTTATGTGGAACACGGTGTACGTTTTTTGTTTAAGTATACTAAGTTCACTCCTAGTTTTAAACCTCGTTGTACAACCTTTACGCATACGTTGTAAATGCAAACTTCTTATGAAGACGGATCAATGTTTAATTGAAGTGAAAATGTCCTGAAAAGGTCAACTAACTTCATTATTTTTATGGTAATGCAGGATCCTTTTCGTAACAGTAAACTTTAAAATCGCAGAATATAAGCCTGTTATACTTTTTAATGTTGAAAACGTGAGATGCATGCTAATCTAAATAGAATAATAAAGTTGGATCATTTGTATGGTCCAAGAGGCGGTGACAGGGGTCATAAAATTCAGTCAAGCAAATTTTTAGGTAGACGAGCGAAATTCAAAAAATTGGCAAAAAAATGCTGTTACTTACCTGTTACAAGTCTGGATATTTGATATTTACTTAACAGGTAGGACGTCATTAATAGGGGTCATAAGATAAACAAAGGGATCATCGAAGCAGTGCCATTTTAATAAACATACAGTGTATGCAAAATGAAATGAAAGGAAATTGCAAAACTTTAAATTAATTAAATTTTTTAAAATCTAATAACAGGAGTTACAGGACGTGCGGCAAACATCCCAGCAACATTATGCCGGCGCCATTTCCCCTTTTTTATTTATTGTTATTTTCTCGCTATATAGGTTCACTCCGGCCCTACCTTAAAAACTCCCTGAAAAATTCATCAAAATTGGTCAAAAAATGGAATCACAGAAACAAATATTTTTAAATTTCGTTCGAAGAAATAATATTATATTTTTGTTTCATGTTACCACAATGACCCCTGTCTGAAACATGTCCTGTAATACCACAGGCGCAATGTTCCATTTTATATAACCACGGTTTAATGTAAGGAGGGCATTATTCTTTGGCCTCAGGCCTTCGTCATATGTCCAAACTAAAAATAAAAATCGGAAAATTTCCTTTACCCGGAAATTCCTTCATTATGCATATTTCTTGTTATTAGGAATAGTGAAGTATGAACGAATTTAGTTCTGTGCATAATTATTTAGGAACACATATATCCATCTCCATCCAATCTATTAGATCCCCATTAATATTTCACCAGTTTCAACCTATACCACACTTGATTTTGGGCATAATTTAAAGTGAATTTAATAATTAGTTTTTACATCGACCCACACCGCGATTTTGTTAGGTTATGTTGAATTCACACCAATTGATCTTTATATCATATTTAATTTTTCTCTAAAATATACAATTAAATTAGTAGTAAAGTAAATTTTTTTACGTTAATCTTGAATTCGTAACAAAACTTTACTAGCTTATCTCACTTATTGCTTGCACAAAATTTGAAATAATCTAATAAGTAGTTTTTTTTTCAGACTGATTAAATATTTTATTAGGCCAAAATGTTACTAGTTCATTCTTATGTAACACTTGATTTTTCGAGCAAAATTTGAGGCAAATTGGATAACTAGTCACTAGGCCGCCGCCCTCTTGTTCCGGCATATTGGATTTTTATCAAAATATATCCAGGTCATCCCCATGAGCCTCAATTTTTGTCCAAAATTTTAAGTCAATCTGATCAGTAATTTTTAAGCTATACCGCGAATCGACGACAAAAAATAATTTTGGAACCTAGGGTCGCTAAAACGCGAAAATATGGAAATCCACTTGGGTGATTACAAACATTTTATTTGGCCGCCATGGTAAATTAGTAATTTTACTAGTTCATCTCTATAGTACAATAAGTTATGGCACACAGTTTGAAATCAGTTCATTAAATAGTTTTTCAGGCTGAATTTCTAAATATTTTATTACGCCCCCATTTTATTCCGCCATCTTGTATTCGTACCAAAATGTTACCAGTTAATTCTAACATAATACAGAATACTTGATATAATATATAAATAATAATATAATAAAAATATTTTTAAAATATTAAGCATTTTCTATTCTACATTTTTATTATGTAGTCTTTTATATTAATTCACATTATTTACTTAATTATACCATTATTTTCAATCAAAACTAGTGCGTTATATACTCAAAACATAATAATGACTAAAAAGCGTAGCGCGCAGAACACCTTTTTATAAGAGCGACCCGTTGAGGAATCGCAATCAGCAGTAACAAATTCTATGGCAACGCGATGGTGAATATTCGTAAGCCAAATGGAGATGAGAGCGGCATAAAACTGCTGCTGCATCCTGTAGGCGCTTGTTATAGAATTAATGTAAATTAGTGCGTTCGGATCGTCGGAGGCGGAAGCATTTTGCATCGAGCTAATCGAATCGGAATTAGCTTTAAGATTTTAAATTTAATTAAGATTTAAAATCTTATAAATTCATATTATTTCCCCTAAGTATTAAAAAACGCTTCAAAGCAATGGATAATTAACATTATAAAAAGGTTAAAAAAAAATAGCCATTTTGGGCATAGCACCATGAAAAAACCTAGCTACGCTGCGCTTCCCCCGTTCTTAAATCTAGGAGCCGCCACTGCTGTGAACTGACAGACAGACGAAACGACAGACAGACCGACGGACTTGATACGCCATATTTATGGCATCTAGGGACGCCAAAATGCGAAGATATGTAAAAACTGAGATGGTGATCTTTTCAGATTACAAACATTTTATTTGGCTGCCATTTTAAATTAGTACCACACTTTTAATAGTTCATCTCTATACTAAAATTAGTTAAGGCACACAATTTGAAATCAGTTCATTAAGCAGTTTTTTAGGCTGGATTTTTACATTTTTTGTGAAGCCGCCATTTTGTCCCGCCATCTTGGATTCGTACGAAAATTTTACCAGTCAGATAATACTTGATTTTTGTACGAAATCTGAGATAACTTGGATAAGCGCTTTCTTAGTTCTAGTCTTAGTTAATTTTTTAAACATTTCACTAGGCCACCATTTTGTTTTGCCATATTGGCTTTTTACCAAAATGTTACCAGGTCAGCCCCATATAACCCCAAAGTCAATCGGGTAGGTAGTTCTTTACCTATGCTGCGGACAGACAGACCAACAGACCGACAGACAGACAGACCGACGGAATAAAAAAAAACATGTTTTTCGTCATCTAGGAAGCCTGATACGTAAAGATCTGAAAAAATTTCGGAGGGTGATTTTCTCACGAATATAATACTTCCCTCATAAAAAGGAAGTAATAAAATGAAATAAAAAAAAAAACGATGAACGCGATTTCGATCTTTTTAGAAGTTTATCAAGTTGCCATAGATTTTGCCCTATACGGGGCTCGCGAGCCTATGGCGGCCTGATGAGCAGTAAAAAGAGCGATTTTCCTTTGACTGAAATAGCCCTCATGGTCATTGTCTCCGTGTTGTAACGTACTTACAAAAAAAATATAAATAGTGTAGAATTGGCAAATTACTCCTTTTTTAAATCGGTTAAAAAGATATCCTATTCCTGTAAGACTAGAGGTTAGCCTTAACTCGACATTTAATTTCGAAATTATATTGTTGTCAGGGTTGCATAATTTATTAAATTTTCTATTGAAAATCTATGAAAAATCTCAATTTACTACTGAAATATGAGATTAAAACTCCTTTAAAACATTTTTCGTTGTGTAGTACTCAATAATTTGTTTCCTATTCACTTCAATCGTAAAAGTGTGTAATCGTGCAAAAATTACCCTCCCAGACAGTAGCGCAACCAAATTTTCAGCTAAGGGGCGGGGGTTAATACACGAGAAGGGGAGGGGTCCTGCTGACTATGTTACTGTTTTGAGATCTTTTCAGATCTTTACGTTTCAGGGTGCGTAGATAACATGTTTTTTCGATTCCATCGGTCTGCCTGTCAGCCTGTCTGCGCCATACCAAAAATACTGCTCAATGGAATGACTTCAAAAATTAAGTATCCTATGGGAATGACTTTGTAATATTTTGGTAAAATTCCAGTATGGCTGAACAAAATGGCGGCCTAGTAAAATGTTAAAAAAACTATTACTAAAAAACTATTCATTCAATTTAACTCAAATTGTGTACAAAAATCAATTATTGCATACGAAGTAAAATTTTGGTACGAATCCAAGTGACAAAACAAAACGGTGGCTTAGTAACTTATTTAAAAATCAGCCTGAAAAAATTACTTTAGACTAATTTCAAATTTTGTGCAGGAATTATTTATTATAAACTAGTAAAAGTTTTGGTACGAGTTGAAGATGGCGGAACAAAATAGCGGCCAAATATATTGTTTGTAATCGTGAAAAATATCACCTTCCCCGAATGTTACAGCAATTCATGTTTTAGAACTCCTGTCTGTAAGTCTCTGTCTATAGCTGAAAAACTACTCTACCACCCCTACTCACACTCAAAATTTGAGGAGGAAGCCTTAAGGTCGTCTCTATTAAAGCCAATATCGTGATTCAGATATTTAGGCGATTAAGGCGATACTCTAATATGGCCGCATGGTCTAGAAAATCTCCCCGTGTTTCTTGATTATCCGAATCAACAACATCTTAGTATAAAATTTACAATGAAAATTGAATCAGACAATGTTTGCTATCGACAAAGGACATTATTCCTTTCCAAATGGAAGGAGTATGTGCAATTCCTTATACCTGTGGCGATGTCTGTATTGGAGAAACTGGACGATCCATATCGACTAGGCTTAAGGAACATGAACCACCTTTTACAAGTTCTTGCATCGGTTTCGGGTTTCTGTAAAGGGAAAAGTTAGAGAATCTATTGAAATTTATGAACAATTTTATTAGAGATATGGACTTTCAGTCTATATCATACGTGGAAACCGATCGTTACACCGGGTCACAGTGTTCAGTGTTCCGATCTAGTGAAGTGAACATCCCTGAAGATTCCTCGTTCTATTGAAGGCGAAATATCAGAAAGTGATTCCAGTTTGACATTGTCTAATCCTTTAAATTGACTTAATTAAGATAGGAAAGAGCAAAACTGTTTTGCTCTAAGTGAAGCCATTTACTCTCTACAGGGTGTCACGGCATCAAAAGTGGCACTTTCCAGCTGCCTTTAGAAATTTATTATATTTTACAAGAATATAAATTGTTACACGGTGTTTCATTTAATTCATTTAAACTAATAAAGATGGTGCCCGGCTCAAAAAAAACCGAATCACTCTATAAATATAAAAATACCAAAATTTAATTTTTTTCGTCTTTTATATATTTTTTTCTGCGAAAAGATACTGTTCCAGTATAAACGGACCACCCGGAATTTTTTCTTTATTTTTTAGATTGTTTTTGTTGTGAGAAAAATTACTTCTTAAGTCCCCCTTCTACTTGTTACATAACCTATTATTATAGGGCTAGTTAATAACAATAAGTTGGACATAAATACTGGCAAAATTCTGACATTGTTTTTAATAATTTAAATAACTTCTAAAAATTGTTGAAAATATTGTTTCTTTCTAAATTGTAATTACGCAATGAATCTCTTTTAAGAAAATAGAGTTATGGTAATTTTTAGACGTAATACAAATCGTCTTTCAACACCTTGGGTGTTCCATTTGAAAAGGAACTATCTTTTTCTGCCTCAAGACCGGTAATTTATAAACAAATAATTGTACGATTTATCGACAAAACTTTAGATTATTAAGTATATAGATAAGATATCAAAAAGGAACTTTGAAATTTTTTTAATATTTGGTGGGGTGTTATTTGACTTTTAAATTTCCCCAATTCGCAATTTTCATAGAAATTTAAAGATAATTCAAAATACACAAGCTGTTTTATTAGAAAATTTTTATTATTGTAGTAGTAGTAGTAGTTATAGTTGAGGGGACGCCGAAGCCATGCCGGTAGGCCAAATTTGACCCTTGCGGTTTACCACAAGTTCTCACCCCAACCCTTCATACCACCTCCGTGACTTCCTTAAATCTACCAGACCTATTTATAAAATTTAGGATGTCCTTCCAAAGAAGGTCCTTAACAACGCCTCTATGAAGCACCGAGACACCGAATATGTCTTGCCGCAGTCTGGTCCTAGATTCGCACCTACACAGATAGTGCAGCGGAGTTTCCTCCTCCTCACCACAAGCATTACAGTTGGAGTCATCCTCTATGCCTAGCACTGCCAGGTGTCTTCTCAAACGACAGTGGCATGTAAGCACCCCTATGAGGGAACTAGTGATCTGCCTACTTCTAGTAAGCAGCCAGACCGTTTTGAACTTATCAGGTCCGCCTTGACTTATTGTGTTAAGATTCCTAGTGTAGGTTCCAGTCCTATGGGAGACGTGTTGGGTCCGAGCTTAGCTAATTCGTCTGACCTCTCGTTGCCATCTATTCTACAGTGACTACTCTTTTTGTCATTGTCAGTCTTTCCAGAGCATCGCAGCAGTCCTGGACCAGGACCGTACTGGCCTTGAATTGAAAGCGGTGAATTCAATGCCTTCAACGCTGCTTGGCTATCTGAGCAAATGACCACATATTCTTCTAAGCTTCCCTTAACTTCCTCCATCATTGCCGCCATGATAATGGCATATATTTTCGCCTGGAAAATCGTGGTGTACTTCCACAGTGGAAAGCTTTTCCTGCAGTTTAATTTCTCTATATATACTCCGGCACCTAATGAATGCGTTCCAACCATCCGTGACTCATCGGTATAGCACACTAACGTGTCGTTTGTGAGACTAACTGCCTCGCTATCCCACTCACCCTTATGCGGGATCTTGAGGACGTATGGCCTATCCACCCTCAATTGTCGCCTAGTGAGAGCTACTTTAACTGCTGACAAGAGAAACTCTCTGCTTGCTATTATTGAGATGCGGCCGTGATCGACTATCTCTTCCCTCTCCCACCAAACGTCTCCATCTCTCATCCGAAGGTGAGCCGCGATTGCCTCCTTTTTGACCCAATTGGCTAAAGAAGGCAAGCCCAGCAGAACATTCAGCTCGGCTGATGGGGTGGTTCTCATGGCACCGGTGATTGCCAGGCATGCCAATCGTTGGATTTGCGAGCCTTACGCAGGTCGCCTGGTTCTCTACCGGGGTCCACCAAACTATTGAGGCATAAGCTGCTCTAGGCCTGACTACAGCTTCGTACAGCCAATGCACTACGCAAGGGCTTAGGCCCCAGCTAGCCCCTACTGCTCTCCGAAGCTGCCACAGGATTTGAATCCAGCAGGAATACATTGCTTCTTATGGAAGGGCATTTTCAATTTTCTCCCTTGTTTTCAAAGACAAAGTTATGGAACCTAATATATTTATGATCAGCAAACAAAGACTCAGTTAATAAAACAATTATTGTTCATGCTCATGTTTTTACTTTCCAATAGTCATATTTGAATACTGAGAACAAAATGTTAAAACCGGCCATGGAAAATATATTGTATGAAAAATGAAAAAATTAGTCTTTTCTATGAGCCTATTTTAAGAGAACATTACACAATATTTAAGTCGATAAATGTCTATTCTTTATAACTTTTATTCAAACCCGAAAATTTTATTATACTCCTGTTACTCTTCAAAAGAGTCTAATGCAGATCCTTTGCGGTTTTGAAAACAAAGATGAATACGGCTTACTAGCATAGCTGTTGACCTGCTCGATGATGTCATGCAGAAATATGATGAGGGAATTTTTAAGAATCAAAAGCTTAAGCGTTTAATATTAAAATATTTTGGCTTTTGTGAAAATGCCGCAAATCTAATAAGAACCGCGAAATTTTGTTTAATCGTCTTAAATTTATGATGAACACTTACTATAAATAAGAAAAGACGTATATTTTAATTCTAAATACTAAGCCCATGCTGATAGCGGCGTATACAGAAAAAACATCTTTAGGGTGGGCAATCCAACTCAAAACTTAACTTGATTATTCTTTATTCGTTTAATCTTTTAAACGGATTTATGTATGCCGCGAAGTATTAACTATTGTAGACCAAAAATTAATTATTTATTTATTTTGTTTATTTATCTTTGGGACACATACAGGTCTAGCCCACAAAATTGTGTCCACTATTTACATGTTAATTTAATCGTTAACATACACCTAAAACTACATAGCTACATATAATAATACTGAAAAAAAAACTTATGTCTTAATACCCATTTAATAAAAGATCAGTTGAATCGACTTGCCAACAAATAATTTTTTTCAGAAAAACGATATCATTTATAACCCTGCGATCTGCCAGGCTTAAGAGTTTAAATTCTTTACGTAAATAATTGTAATATGTGGCCATGTTATTCCTAAATGCCAAAGATTTTAAAAACTTGTTCTGTACGCGCTCCATTCTTTGAATATAGACATCATACATGGGATTCCAAACAGAGGATGCGAAATTCAGTCGACTAAAAACATAAGCATGGTAGAGGGTCAGTAAGATACTATTATTTTGTAACGCTTTCGATTGCCTGTTTATGTATCCCAACATTCTAAACACATTATTAACAATATTGTCAATTTGTCGATCAAAAAGCATCTTATCATCGAAGATAACGCCTAGGTCTCTTGCTTGACCCTCTCTACGAAGCTGGTTTGAATTCAAACTATAATTGAAAACCACTTTTTGGTGATTAGTGTAAAACTAATTGTAAAACATTTTTCAGTGTTTAAATATAGACTATTTGTAGAACAGTATTGTTCAATCCTAGCGAGATCTGATTGCAATTGCTGACAATTGACGCTATCTTGTATTAGTTTATAAATCTTCAGGTCATCCACATAAAATAAATAATTCGAAAATTTAAAGCATTTACTGATATCATTTATATAAATGATAAAGAGTAAAGGTCCCAGATGACTCCCTTGGGGTACCCCAGATGTCGAGATAAATGAATCAGACGAGGATCCCGTAACCGCAACGGAGTGCTCCCGATCGGTTAAATAAGATCTGAACCATTTGAGGATTATGCTGTCTACACCGATGTCGGACAATTTATTAATAAGAATTTCATGGTTAATTTTATCGAATGCTTTGCTTAAGTCCGTGTAGATCGACCTGAAGACGGTTATCCAAACTATTTAAGATGAATTGCGAGTAACTAATGAGGTTATCGATAGAGTCAATCGATCTATTTGCAAAAAATCCGTGTTGCTGGCTATTGATTATGTTTTTAACTAGGTAAACAATATGTTTATAGACTAACTTTTCAAACACCTTTGCAAACTTACAGAGTTTGCAGATCGATCTATAATTTTTTATGTTACTCCTATCACCAGACTTATGGATGGGCACAACAATGGCCCTTTTCCATACAGTAGGAAAATGGCCCTCATTGCGCGATTGATTAAATAATTTTAGAAGTGGTTGGCATAAACCATTGGCGCATTTCTTGACAAATATAGCCGGAATGCCATCAGAACCGGCTCCCTTTTTAGAATCCAGTTCTCTAAGCATAGAAAGAACCTCCGACTCACATGACTGAAGTCGACTGATAGTCGCATTTTCTGAAAAACTCTCTGACGTTATTAGGTTGTTAGTTTTTGGCTCAAATACAGATTTAAAAAAAGTTGCAAAAAGTTTACAAACATCATTATTATTACTAGCTGTACAGTTTTCAAAATACACTTCCAAAGGTATATCTCTTTTTCCGCGTTTAGCAGATATAAAATGCCAAATTTTTTTGCAATTTATTATAAAATCATTTTTGGTGTTCACTTGTACCACCTATATGACGGCAACTTACCTGGTCAAAATACGTTATCCAAAATATTGTCGAAAAGTTAAATATAATAATTTTAACTTTCTTGAGATAATAATATAGAGGTAACTCAAAAGATCTAAATGTTTTCTTTTAAAATGTATATTTTTGCTATTCACACGTTGAATCGCTTATGATATACAGAGTGCCTGGCTATATTTTATCCGGTATCTTAGAGACATTATTATATCAAAAAGCTTCAAATACAAGAGTTTTTGAGTTTCATCGGTATCATTAGACTATATAAGAAAAACAAACAAAAGATGATCGGAAAATTAACCGCATCATCATCGTCAATTCAGTCAAATGGATCTCTTTTTGCTGATAGCAAATATAATATGTTTGATAATTTTATCTTTAAAGGTACCTGAGAAATTTGAGAAAAACCTGCCGTAAGAAGCAATGTATTCCTACTGATTCCACTTTGTAGCGGTGCATTCTCCACCTCTCTCTTACACATTGCTTCTTATTGCAGGGCTTTTGTGAATTTTATCAATTGTTTTTGAAGATAAAGATATTAAACCGCGTATATTTATAATCAACAAGAAGAGACCCGTGTATTGAAACAATATTATATCAGATGTCTCATTTAAAATAGCAAAGTTGATATTCGCTTGTCAGTGGAGAATATACACATTGTTTCTGGGGTTTTTTTTTCATATAGGAACTGAGCGTAAATAATATGAACAAGCAACAAAAATTATTACTTTACTAAAATAAAGTAAGTAAAACTAACTGTGGAGGGATTTTTACCCGCCAATCCTGAAAAAAACTTTTTTCTGTATATCATGTTAGCTTCAATAAAAGTGGGTCTGGGGGGAAGGGTTATCCACCAAATCACCCCTTATATACGCCGCCACTATGACTGTTTGTTACTAGGGCTCTCACACTCAGGAACGAAAACTGGTGTGGGGCGTGTCATTTTAGAAAACCGTGTCCTTGTTTATAGATACACCGTGTCTTTCGAGTTTTCGGTGGGCATATCCCGGAAACTATTAGAGATAGGACATTGAATTTGCTATATATTTTTAGAGGAGACATGGATTTCGGGATTTGTTTGAAACATTTTTCTGTATCACCTTTGATACCGAAGATAAAGTTCCGGAAAGTTGACCAAAAAAGTCAACTCCAATGTAACACGGTTGAGGTCGCAATTTTAAGTTCTTTCTGATGTAACTTTCTGGAACGATGGCTCTTCCGGTCTTACAGAACCGTATTGTTTTTTGTTGGATTTCAATTTCGTTTGACGATTTTTCGATTTATTTTTCAGTCGAAAAATGAGTGTTTTAGATCGCTTATATCTCAAAGTGGGCCAGTCGAAATTTTCCAAGAGACGTTTTTCATAGAAAATATCTAGGAGGACAAAAACCTAAATGCATCTCTCTCGGAAAGATGGCGAGAAAATAGAAATTTTTAAGAAAAATTAATATTTTTCGAAAAACTCATAAGAAGATTAATTTTTTGTCACTTTTTCTTTTTTATAAAAAAAGTAGGCATCTGGTCAGAAAACTAATTTCGGCGACGGAAAGTGCTCAAAAAGCTATACAAAATGAACTATTTAGGAAGCCGAGACGTAGACAGTTTTTTCGGGGCCCCGCCACTGGCTTTCCCTTTAGCCTGTCTAAATGTATTATACGGTACGCTCAGTAACAGGCACAATATTTTTAACGAAATAAAATACTCAAACCACAACAACACAAAATATCTCTACTAGTAAGAATTCCAAATATAAGCTGACTCTTACCTAATTAAAACATAGAAAATATAAACAGTAATAATCGTAAACAATCCCGGTCTCTAGTGCTTCATGTGAACGAACTTTCTCTTAAGAATAATAAAGTCATTTTTGAGAAATAGAATTGGAAATGACAGACTATCAATCTTGGCTATTTTATCAATTGAGAAGTCATTGGTAAAAAACATAGATCTTAAAAGAGTAATAGATACTTTCGCGGAAAATAAGAGAAGAATAAATTTAATTTTATGAATTGTTTTTTTTTTTAATTTTTTAGTTAACGGTTTATATTATTCTTGTTTATTTTTTATTACTTTTAGTAATACTTCCACAACTGTACATTAAATAAATGTGAAAAAAACATGTTCCTTCAGATGTGTTTTATTATGTTACTTTTGTATAAAATTTGTTATTTAATTCAAAAACCTAAAATAAATGTAGAAAATTCGTTTTATTTTTTTTACTGGCACATATTATTTGTTAGAGGATCCATCATTAATATAAACAAAATTTTTTAGTAGGAAAGTATGCTACTTTGACAAACTAATGACAGACCCTGTATATAAGGACGATGCTAGGACTATTTGTGCCCCAACTGGGTTCCCCCCCAAAATGAATTTTCTGTCTACGTCCCTGTTAGGAAGGGTCCTGAATTATATACAGGGGGTGCACTAACGAGATAAAATTTGCAGCAAAGTTCCCATGAAAGGGTACATTTTTTTAACATTATCCGGTATTACAAGGAAACTAATATATCTAAGCCGGTAGGGTATTTTTTTGACAAAACAAATTATTTTTAAGTAGACTGTGACCAAATTTCGTTTTTATAACTTTAATGGTTATATTTGATAAACCTGATTTTGCCGCTTTTCCCGAATAGAAATCGAAGTTATTTCCAGGCCCGCGGATGGAGCATTTATTTGGCTACAAAATAGCTCTAATAATATTTCCCTCTAAGTACAGCAAGTGAGTGATAATTCGATTTAAAGAAAAGAGTGCACATATTGCTCAAAAATCGATAGGTACTGATCCATAGACGACGTGAAATGATAGGTTGCTTTGGCCTAGGATGATAATAAAATTTACAGAGATATTGGACATGTCAGTTGTGATAGATATCACGGCTGAGTTTTGATTTGTTTGAAGCAAATATTTCAATTAATTAAAGCATTAAAGAGATATACATTTTTGAGAAAAACTGATTTGTTTTTTCTAATAAAAAAGTAGGCGTTTGGTCGGAAAACTGGCGCCAGAAAGTACTCAAAAATATACACAAAATGGGCGGTTTAGGAAGGGGTCTTGGAATATGTACAGGAGTTGAAATTACGAGGTGAAGTTTCCACAAAAAAAATGTTTTTTTCCTTCATTTTTAAACTGTTTAAATTTTATAAATACGGTTTTCAAAACTCGATGTAATTTATAGGGGAGTAATTTATTTTGAACTGTAACTTGTTACTTCTGAACTACTTAAAATTTTTTTATACAGTTTTCACAGTTCCACGTAACTTTTAGGGGCGTCATTTATTTGATTTTTTTTCCCTGTAATTTCATTTTCAAATACGGTAGGTACGTTTTATTGAGGTAATTAAAAAAAATTTGACATCTCAAAAAAATTATTTTCGCCATAACTTCTGAACTGCTTAAAACTTTTAGATACGGGTTTCACAGTTTCTTGTAACTTTTAATGTCGTATTTTATTTTAGAGAAATATTTTTGCAATTGTGCAAAAAAAAACATCTAGTATTTTACAGATAAATGTATGGCATATATATTCGTAACCGGATGTATAGGATTAGCTGACGGTTGTTCATCAAAAATAACCGTCAAGGTTATGATAATAGTAAAATAAGATTGAAAATAAGTTTGTAGAGAGTCCATAGTAAGAACCTGACATATCACTTGTTAACTTACCGATCGTCTCTCGATTTGCTTTATTTTGTAAATTTTAACAATTCCGATAAAACCCAAAACCTTTTGTATTTAAAATGTTTTGTTAATTCATAGATACCCAAGAAGGGTATCATTTAAAACAAAACCAGTCATCCTGTAAAAAACAGACATATAACACTCAAAGACTTACCCTATTAAAGTTCGAACCAGATTCTTTTCTAAACCTGAAAATACAAATTGTATTAGTAAATGATATAGATTTTAATAACCATGGTAAAGTTTCTCAAAGTAATTATTTTAAATTTTAATTAAGTATCTTAAACTCAATACTTCAATAAAATATCCTTGTTTGAAGCAATTTAAATAACAGCAATATATTATTAAAAACACTTTTTTGTATTTTTATGGCTTCCAGTTCACAAGGATAATAGACAACTGGATATAAGTTAAATTTAAATTGGAAAAATATATCGAGTATAATTTGTAAAAATTCTTCTGTCAATCGTATTCTGAATAAAGTGTCATAATATTTCTCTTTATAGTATTTCACGCTTTTGATCTTATAGTATTAAAAAAAAATATTAAAGTCATTATGGTTAGGTAGATTTTGTATTTTATTTATGTATCATTAAAAAAAAACAAGAAAACAACATTCTTTATAAGTGTTTAACTTATATTAACTCATATGTTTAAATTCACATTATATAGACTTTTACTGATAATATTCTCAGAGCATTTAAAATAAATTAGGCCTGATCTGATTACCCGCTTCTTCAGTCTAAAAATTCTTTTGTTTCTATAACCTAGCTTAGAAGTAAAAATAAAGTTTTTGCTTCTAATATAAACTATTATGTCTTATTATTAGTAGTCTTCATTTTTTCGCTGCTCTAAAATGTATTATTTGGTGTTTCTTTGAAAAAATGCGTAGAAATAAAAAGATATTGCAGGATGATTTATACACATTAGCATTACCAAATAAATTTCATAATTATGGTTATGACTCATTGCATGTGTCATATTTACCATAAGGTATTTGTTTTGTTCATAATTAAAAACGAACCTCTAGGTAGCTTAGGCTCCGGAAGCAAATAAAGAATTTATTAAAACCTCTGCTAAAAGAAATATTTTTATTTAATGGAATTTGCATATTTTAAAATAATTGTTGTATTTTGCAAGGTAATCCAAGTATTATTAAATATTTTTTTCATGAAGGTTCACATGTTTCGCCGTTTCTCGAAATATCAAGTATCTGCGCTAATTTTACCTCAAATATTTTTAATTTTTACAAGACTGATATCCCCTGTCGCGTTTTTAAAATATTTTTCTATTAGGTTCCTTACATTAGAAATATCGAATATCTACGCTCTTGCACCCAAAATCTATTCCCCACGAGACATTGACTATTTTTTATTGCTAGTTTGCTCCAAATTTCAAACGAATCGGTTGACCGTTCTCAAATTATCGTTCACGCAAATTTTGTTTTCATACACACAAATACATCCCTTCAGGGATTGTTTTTGTGTTGTAGGTACATACTTTAAAACGTTTAAAAACCCCAACTTACATTTTTCGAAATTTTTTACAATTAACAATACTTCCCCTATACAGGGTGTAATTTAATTGATGACTGAAAATGCAGGATACGATTTCTTAGCTTATTTAAGAAAGAAAGGTTCATATGAACATACGTCCTAAACCTCTCAACTTTTGAGCTACAGGGTGTTCAAGTTTTAAAAAAAAATCGTTTTCTTATCATAAAGTTAAGACTGTTCTTGTATTTTCATAAAATTTGGCACGCACGTACTAAGACCCAATAGCCATTTTTTATGTAGAAGATTTTTTAATATTTCTGCCAGTGGCGTCCGTACGGGATGTAGACTGAAGATTTTTCTAAAAAAATATGGTACGGCACTGCTTTTTCCGGAAACGAAAATTATTTTTGAAATCCTCATTTATTTTGCAACTAATTTAAATTCTTGACATTTTTTCGTCCGACGAACTGTTTTGGCGTAAAAGAATAAAAACAATTTTCATGCATGGCAAAATCTCTAAAATCTAATGGTAATGAAAAATTCGTTTTCTACTCATTACTCAAAATAATACTTACTAATACATTTTTGTATTAAACTTGAATTATCGTAGTGGCTATTTTAATCGGTTGACTTTAATTTAATAAAAATTAGTCAAAAACACATCTTACCTACAAACTGCCACATGAGATTTTAGCGATTTTGCAATGCATGAAAACTAAAAAAAATCTAACAAGTTTTGACAACTTCTATGCATTAAATAAACTAATATTTAATTTAATTATTACAATAATTGTTGAAAATGTCCTCCTTACGGTTTGGCAAGAAAGTAAAGTTTTTTGCCTTAGTTCTTCTACAGTTTGAACCGGTGTTGTGTAAACTAAAGTCTTGAGGTGCCCCTACAAAAAATAGTCTAAACTATTTAAATCAGGGGACCTGGGAGGCCAAGATTGAGTTCCTCCACATCCTATCCAGCGATTAGTAAACGCCTCATTTAGAAATTCCCTATCATGAATGCTAAAAAGTGCCGGAGCACCATCATGCGTGTAACCCATTTCTTCTCTTAATAAAAGAGGTACATCCTCGAGCAAAATTGGCAAATCGTTTTCAAGAAAGTGGCGGTAGGATAGTCCATCCAGTCGTCCTGGAAGGAAGAACGGTCCTATGAGGAAATCTTCAACTGTTACAGCCCACAAATTCATGGAACACTGCTCCTGATGATGGGCCTCAGTAATTACGTGTGGGTTTTCTTCTGCCCATATATGATTATTATGGAAATTTCGAATGGAACTGCGGGAAAAATTAGCTTCATCAGTAAAGAGTATTTTGTTATCAAATAATGGATTTTCAGCAAGTTTTTCTAAAAACCATCCGCAGAAATTTAAACGCAATGGAAAATCACGCGGCAATAGTGCTTGAACCCTTTGAATATTATATGGATATAGTAAGTTGTCAACAAGTATTTTCCAAATAAAAAAATGGGAAACATTTAGCATTACCGCAATTTTCCCAGTACTTGTTTCTGGATGTTTCTCAATTGTGTTCAAAACAGCTTCCTCTAATTCTGGTGTTCTCACCTTGCGATGTGCCCCTTTGAAACCATTGTCAATGCTAAGACTCCCAGTTTCACATAGTCTTCTGTGTATTCTTGAAAACATTCTGGCATTGGGAATGATACGATTTGGATACCGCTCTTGATATATTCGCCTAGCCATAAACGTCCCTAAACGTCCCGTCAGCAAGTCCGTAGGTGAAATGCATATCTGCTAACTCAGAATTTGTAAATCTTAACATAGTTTACTTATTTTCTTTTTATTATTGATTAAAGAAATTTTCCTAACGTAAAAAACTGCAACTTTTATTAATACTTGTCAAAATAAGACTGCAACGTAATTAATCAAATGTCATTATTTTAGAAACAAAATAGGGCACCAGCCTACTAGTTTAAAATAATTTCGTTATACCACAAATGCATGAAAACAATTTTTATTTTTTTACGCGAAAACAGTGCGTCGGACGAAAAAAAGTTAAGATATTAAATTTGTCGCAAAATAAATGAGGATTTCAAAAATTATTTTTAATTCCAGAAAAAAACAGTGGCGTACCATACTTTTTTAAAAAAAATCTCTAGTCTACATTCCGTAGGGACGCCACTGGTAAAATTATCAAAAAATCTTCTACATCAAAAAATGCCTATTGGTACTTAGTAGATGCGTGCCAAATTTTATGAAAATACTAAGAACAGTATTAAAGTTGTGATAAAAAAACAAATTTTTTCTTAAAACTTTAACACCATGTAGCTCAAAAGTTGAGAGGACGTATGTTCATATGAACTTTTCTTTCTTAAATAAGAAATCATGTCCTGCATTTTCAGTCATCAATTAAATTACACCCTGTACTATAGCCCATATAGTGTATTAATAATACCATATATGAGCTGTTAGTCGGTGAAAGTAAAAATCTTATGTATATCTAATTTTATGGAGACTTCACCTTTGTATTTCCATTTGACACTCCCAGATAGATTGTAGAAACTTACCCTTTGGTTGGTGCATTCCATTCCTCATGTATTATAACTTCTGCTGCATCAACTTCTCTACACTCCTGTTGATCGTCTGTATATCCAAAAATTTTGTTCATTAAAGGACTCCACAACTGACTTGCACCCCCTAATATATCATCTATATTGGTATGTTTCGAAATAAATAATGGTGGAAGAGTAGTTTTGCTTGATTTTCCTACATTTGGCACATTGTCGTAAGGGCTCATTCGACCTTCATCATCCTTTGGCATCTCTAACCCTTCTGGACTGGCTCTGTCCCCTAATGGTTCATGATGATCGAATTCTTGACTATCTTGCAGCCACCACGCTCTTTCCCTTGAGTCCTGATGCCTGATTGCATATTTAGGCTTAATTTCTTCTTCTTTCGACTGAATTATTTCTGCTGATGTTTCATCATCATTCAACCACCAAGCTCGTTCCCCCGAGTCTATATGTCTGAGTTTATGTGTCTCTAAAAATTCTGATTGCCTAATAGAACTGTTGGTGTTTCTGTTTTCAAAGTTGTCGCTCTCTTCCCACCGCGATGAATTTCCAGAATCATTTCTGTTTAATTTGGGGCTACCACTCGGCTCTGGAATCCAGTCAGGATAAGTTTTCACGCCTTCCGGTGGCGTAGAATCCTTTTTTAACCACCATGGCGCTTCGCCACTCTCAACGTGGCGAATTTTGGTTTTATCTTGGACTTTTGGAGAAGCAATGGTTTCATTGACACTAGACGGCGACCAGACTTTAACGCCTTCTGGTGGTGTCCCGTCTTTTCTCAACCACCAAGCAGCTTCTCCACTGTCCACCGGTTTTAGGCGGGGTTGAATTGGATACCGCTCAGAATATTGTTCTTCTTCGTCATAAGTTTGTGCCGTTGGGTTCCAAGTAGGATATACTTGGACACCCTCTGGAATATTAGAAGGATTTTCTTCCAACCACCATGGTTGCTCTCCTGATCCAACATGTTGTATTGTAGGTTTTTGATCTTCAACGCGACCCTGATCATTATTATAGGAATTCTCTTGAGGTATCCAATTAGGATAAGTTTGAATACCCTCAGGGGCCTGTGCATTTTCGTCTATCCACCAGGGTTTCTCCCCAGATTCAACAGATTTAATTGACGGCTTACTCAGAGGTGCCGACATGTTGTTTTCTGCGTTATATCCAGAATATATCTGTACCCCCTCTGGGACGGTCTGATTTGGGTCTAACCACCATGGAGCTTCGCCTGATGAGTTTTGTTTTAGTACTGTGTGTTTTTTAGGACTACTATACGCTTGCTCTTTTGTTTCTCCATACCTCATATTAACTGGTTCACTCATTTGCTGAAGTTTACTTTGATTGCTAGAGTTTTCTGAACTTTCTTCCCACCAGCCATTCTGACCTGATTCTACTCTATGAAAAACTAGCTTAGCACTTTTGGGTTCCAAGTTGCTTTGCTGAACACCACTGGTTTGTTCATTTGTACTATCTGAGCTAGGATCTAAAATCCATACCACCTTCTCCCCAGGATTTATGTTTTCAGCCACACTTTCTGTCTCCGCGTTTTCCATGTTACCTTGGCTTTGCCTGTTTGCTTTAAATAAGTTTGTCACCGGAGCCAATGCTCTCATAAGAAAATTTTTAGCTTCTGTTTCATTTTTGTTTGCTTCTGTTTTAACTTTTGGGTTTTGTAGTATTTTAGAAGGTTTCTCGAAAACGACACTCTCATCAACAGAACTTGGAACGACAGAGTTTCTGGATGAAGCAGTACTTGCTACTCTTTCTTTTTTGCTTCTAGAATCATCCTCGCTGGAACTTGGTCCTGTCATGCTTCCTAAACTTACATCTGAACTTGGTGATCTTCTACTTCTAGGACGCTCATTGTTAGCTTTTTGAGGTAGTTTTGAGCTTGAACTGCTGTTATGGTACGATTTACAGCTGGTTAAGTTTTCCGAAACATCAGTGGCGTCGGGATCTGCATTGTCAGAATCTGCGGAACTTGTTGAGGTACTCCTTCTGCCAAGTTTCTTTTTTGATCCATCAGGATTCATATTCAAAACTGACTTTCGGAAATCTTTATTTGGAGTATTGAGGGAATGTAATGAGTTGGTTTTAGTAGAAGAATCGGATTTGGGTATTGGAGGAGGCAGTTGTTTCTTATCAGTAATCTGTTTGGGAGGAATAAGTTTAGATTTAGCGTGGACATTCGTTGGTTTTTTGCCTTCTTTTTCTTTATCCGATTTTACAGAAGCTAAGCTTTTTGTTGAACTAGCTCTCGATAGACTTTTTGGACTCTCCGCGCTTTCCTGTTTTATTTTTTTCTCTTTTTTATTGGGGCTTGAAAATTTCATATCTAGAAAGTTCGTCCAAGGGGTAGCACTAATTCTGGAGGCTCCCGCAAATCTTGAAGATCTAGTCGAGTCATCTAACCTGTCAGACTGGATTTCTTTATCGACCATATTCTCTTTTATAGTTTTGGGCCTTGTAATAGTCTTTTCGATGGTTTTGGCCAATTCTATTCTCCTGCTTCGAAGAAAACTAGGATGAGTGGAACTCCCTAGCGTCGGCGATGTCCCTCTTGTACAAACTTTTATTGTTTCTAATTCAACTTTTTTAGCAGGCGTTTTATCTTCTTCGGGAGAAATATTTTTGTTTTCTTTCGGGGCATCTTCTGGGGCGATTGAAGAGCATCTACTCGTTGATCTGCTTGATAACCTTTCTTGTTCCTGTTGGGCATGCAGTACATTAAGAAGTTCTTTGTTTTTTCTAGAAACCTCGTGAGACCGCACTGCAGATGGCCTGGAATATGCAGTAAAACTTCTTTCAACTGAATTCTTAGGTAAAAAACGACTGTTGAGATATTTTTGAGTGCTTGATGATAAATCTTCCTTAGAGTTTTTATATTTTGAGGAAATTTTGCTCTCCTTAGAAACACTAAGAGATCTTCCGGAGCCATATTTTGAACTTATATTACTACTGTCGTCTCTTTTGTCTATATTTGTGCTAAGTCGAGGAAGATTGCTAGTACTTGCTGTAGGCGAAACAGTACTTTCTCTGCTTGTAGTATTTCTGGTATAAGATCTTGGGTAAAGTCTGTTTGGTGTTAAGTAGCTAGAACTAGATGATGTGGTACTTTTTTCTGATTTATCTAAAGAGGGGCTTGGATCTCTGGATCGAGTTGATGATGAACGAGCGAGTGGTGACTTGTACGACACTGGCGGATGTGATATGTCTTTATCCAAGAACGTTTTGATTCTGGGTGGATCAGATCGTCCTGAAAAAGAAAGTGCATTTTAAAAAACTTAAACACATTTTATGTACAAGGTGGCCCTTAAATACATTCCAATGTTTATGGAACTGATTACTTGGATCAAACAAAGAAAAAAAAATCAAATAAACATATATCCGAAAAACATTCCGGTTGCGAGATATATTCTGAAAAATAATAAATATTGACTATATGAAGTCTTAGTTCCAAATAAATAAATTTTATTCTTACAATAATAACATCAGGTCAGTGGCGGAGCTATGCATAAGCAAGTATAAGCAACGCTTAGGGCCCCTTTTCGTTTCTTTAAATTTATAAAAAATGGTATAAATAAAATTTATTAATTAATTCGTACACCAAAAGGGGCCTTTTCGTTCCGTTAATTCAGTATACAAGCGAACAACAAAAACAAATGAATGGCTAAGAATATTTACAGTACACGTTCTCATGTTCTCTTAATTTATAGTACCTACCTTAAAATAATAATTATTTAAAACGTCTGGCAACAGTGGCAACCTTGGTGCTGACCGCCGCGCTATACCCCGTCTAAACTTGCAATTTTCCGTTTTCTTTTGTTTTGGGATTCTTAGATTGGTGATTGGTGTAACTATTAGATTAGTCTATTGACAGTGACAGATCCTTCGCAGTTCGACTGCGGTACCGTTCGGTTGTGCTTTGTTTTGCGTTCCTCGCGGTCGAGCTGCTTCGCAGTACGTGTGTTTGTTCTGTTTTGTTTTCGCTGTGTATTTTTGTTTCGAATTTTTCATTTTCTAAATATGGCTGAATACAAGTGTGACAATTGCCCTAAAGAGTTTTCAGAGAAAGACAAATACCATAAACTTCGTTGTAGTGGCGAGTGTAAACGATCTTTTTGCATGAATTGCACGGGCCTTGATAAGGCTACCACAAAAATCTTGATATTACAAAAATCAACCCACCTCCGATTTTTCTGCGCCCTGTGCGACTCCCCTAGTTTGAAATATCTCAACGATAAAATCTCAAAATTTGATTCCACATGAACTTTTTGATTCAGTCGCAAACCGTGTATCCCAATTGTCAAGTAGTGTACCGACAATTTCTGAAATGTATGACATTTTAGTGAAGAGTGAATCCAGGTGGGATCTCATGGAGAAAAAGATTGACGATATCCACAATCTCTCGAGGGAGTTTTCCGCTTACAAGCCAGATATGTTATTAAAGTCTCTAAGGGATATGGAACAGAATATTTTCAATATTTCCCAAATCCTCTTCAACAATGCCGAAGAAGCGATAAAAATCCAAGTACAGGACTCCTCTTCAATTGAATTAAAAGCAGGTATTGCTAACATTAAGAGCAACCTAACTTGTGTAACTGACTTGGTAAAGGAGTTATACTCCAAATATGAAAACCAACATAAGTGTAAGCATATCAAAAATACATACCCTACCACCATATCCTTGCCTACACCAACTATGGAAACTACCTGCTCCACCGCCTCTACACAAACTGAGGTAACACCTACGGATATTCCCAGTACTACTGAAGGCTCCAGCAAGCTGGCTTGTAATAATACACAACGGTGGCACTATGTAGTCGTAAAAAATCTTCCTGCAGGGTTTACGCCTAACAACATAGTTCACTACGTTAAGGAGAAGCTTGGGACTACAGAGTTTTTTCGCTGCTACCACCTAATCAATCATATCTCAAATATTGATTTTAAAATTGGAACTCAGTCTATGGCCCCATGGCGTAGTAATAAAACGGTCAGCTGTATCCGAACTTTCTGAAAAATCTACATCGAACCTCCCACCTCCCTACACACCGAAAAAACTGCCCACCAACTCGAGCTCCGTCAGTTCACTGGTTGTCTCCTCTCCAATTTCTCAAAAGGGCACTATAATATCTTCTAACAAAGATGCCATTGCTGCCTGTAAAGCAAATGTCTTGTTGAGCGACAACTGCTACAGTCTTTTCAAGAAAGCTCCTATTGACCAAGAACCTATTTTTGATCCAATGTCTCCCCCAACAATGAAGCTTACGCGAACCGAAAAAAGTTCTGATAACCGTTTCCTCATGTCTAGACTAAGAGAACCAGCCATTTTAAAGGCCTTCAAGTTATATCTCGCCTTCCTGCACGACCAACCTGCGCCAATTCACTTTGAAGGGTTTACAAATACAAGCACCAGGCTGTTTTTGGCTTCTGAAGGCATTCCTATAGATCATAGAACCCTACATAAGATATATTTCGATTTTCATGCTGCTTACGGATTTAACGCAGCAAAAGTGGAAGCGGATCTTGCAGCCTATGGATCCTATATATCTTCGGAGAGAACGATCCATCAGAGGACCAGAGAATGCCATAAAAACTATTTTACCAGCAATTCTCCCAAAAAATTTTTTTAGAAAACACGACGCACAGTGCTTCGAGTAGTAGAGATTATTGGACAAAAATAATACCACTTACCTCTGGCGATCATAATACAATTTCTGACAAAATTGTTATTTTTTTACTTAGGCGAAAACATTTTGCACATAATTTTCTAAGTTAATCACATACAGGGTGTCCAGAAAAACTTACAACTAAGATTTGTAACATTGACATAGAGGGTCAAAAAGAAAAATGTGCGTTTATAAGCCATTGTAACTTGTTTTTATTATAAAACACAAAATTAAAATTTAACAAACACTATTTAAACTACACTAACACTTAATTACTAAAATTTTTAAACATAAAATAAATAACAAACGTTAAACTCAGAGCTAATTATTAGTCCGAATCGCTTTCATTGCTTAATATTTCAGAAACATTGAATTCCAAATTTAAATCTTCTGAAACAACTAAATTATTTTTTTTTAGATATTTATTAATTTCATTGTTATATTTGCTAGTTTTCTGTTTCATAACTTTTCGGTTTATTGATAGTAAGGGCTCTGATATCAGCAATAATATGTTCATCAAATCTTTGTTACAATTAGTTCGTGATGATTTGCAGGTGTGAGATAATCGGTTTTTCCTAACTTCCTTGTGCCTTGCTTCTAAGGCGTCTTCTGACAGTTGTCCAATAGGTAAGTCGAAAGCACTTATTATCTCACACCCATGAATCAAGACTTTGTGGACAGTTGCAGGCATATAATACCAACTGTAAGAGTTTATATACAAATTACGAGTTTCCTGTAACAAACTCCGAAACTTTTCTAATTCAACATGGTACCCGCTAGCCAATATTCTAAGTATCAACGAAAACTTAACAATAAGTTCCTTGTCGATACTTGTTATCTCCGAGCTGAGATCGGGATTAAAAAAAAAACGCCTTGCGGTGTTTCCATCATTTGTGGAGCCATATCCCGGTTTTGGCTTATCCACAATCAGTCCCATCTTCGATTTAAATTCTGACTGGATACGTTTTTTATTATTTTCTACTATTTTTTTATTTTCATTTCCTTCAACCCGCCATACTTTTATTGGGAGTCTATACGCAATATGCAAAAGGCACTCAAAAAAACGTATCCAGCAGTGAAGTGTGGATAAGCCAAAACGAAAGTTTTCCCTATTTACAGACCGATTGACAACGTTTTCGTGGTTCATTTGCTTTGGGGTGGCTCCACAAATGATGCACTTGGATGCTGAGTTGGTGCCGGAAAGAATATTAGTTACACTACCGTCCATCATAGTGAAAATTAATTCGAAAGTTATATTATAAGTTTGATTGTGCATATTTATTGTCGATACTTTCAGCAAATTGATATTTTTTATCATTTTTTGCTCTTCCAATCGCACTAACTCAGCATTTTCCTTAGCAAAAATAAACTTTATTGGTCGACAAAACAAGGTCGAGGAACTTGTCATATTTACCCATACATCCTCATTTGTGCAAGTATTAATCAATTTTAATGGCACTAGTGCAATTAGAAAGATATATTCATCCGTATGTTGGTCATTACTGAACTTCTGCTTATATGTGCTATGCCCACTACTGCCATCAAAGCCCCACTTACAAATTAATTTTAATTCTTTCCCACTCGGTACGCTTGAAACATTTAGAATACTTTCTGCGGTTTTATCTAGAAGATCTTGTAAATTTACTTCAGAACTGACTTCATCAGTATTAATTTGAGACGGCAAAAGTGCTTTTTTTGCAATGTTTAAAGCGTACAAACTTGGAAAGCAATCCTTGTGCAAAGCATGAACTATTGACCTTAAAGCTAAGTATTTTCTTTCGGATAAGTCTAGGTCCAAGCACAGGGCTAAAGCCTGATGTGGTGTCAAAACCTTATCTAAGGAATCTTGATTATTAGAGCTACCAGCCAAATTAGCAGCAAAGTTAAGCTCAGCTTGAGATCTGCTTTGTATTAAATCTAAGACGCGTCTTTTTTTTGTTTTTGTAGAAGCTTCCTCAAAAGGGATGGTGGGTCTTCCTCGAGATTGACTTGATCGTGGTTGCAACGCCAACGGTTGTAATGGTTGCACTTGAGGTCTTTTAAAAGCCACAAAATCTTTTGATGTGGCTACCGGTTTGCTTAGCCAACTTTTGTTGCGCTTTATAAATCTTTCTCGAGTTCTAGAGCTTTCCTGCCACAGTTTAGTCATTTTCATGCAAAAAATTCTACCCATCTTTGAAATTCGTGCCGATAATTCTTCCGAACAATCTGTTAAATCAAGTATTTCACATATTTTGTTAAATGTGTTTTGCTGGCGATGACTATGTGAACTAGTTATCCAAACATCTACCAGATCAGCGTTTTTGATATAAATACACTCTGAAATAAAATATCTGAAATTACCTGTGGTGGCAGGTAGGGGCAGAATATCGATACAAAATCTGAAACCTTATATTTTCTCCTACTTAACTAAAACAGTATCAGAAAGAGATATTTAGAGATATGTTGTAAACCTTTACCAAAGTTTTCAAATATAGTTGTGTTAACAACTAATCTGTTATTGCTAATTGAAATATCAGGTAAAATCGTACATTTGGACTCAACAATTAAATATATAGTTAAAATTTAATAAACCTACCTGGAGCTTGACAATCCATAGCGATTTTCTTTTTAGAGTGAACAGTTTCAACAATAACTCGTTAATGAAAACTCCGTTCTGAACGCAAGCAAATTATTGTTAAACTGACAGCTAGGCGTTGATCGAAATTCATTTGTCTCTACAGTGCTAATCAAGGATGACCTGATTTAAATAAACTTTGTAATGCGTGTTTTGGATACTTATACTTATATTGATGTTATAAAAATATAAATAATTATTACTTTGTTTTGTGATTATTGTCCATTGCTCAAAGCACTGTGCGACGTGTCCTGAGGAACTAGATTCCTCAAAACTTCCTGTTGTTACTAGTCTTAATATGGTTCTAATTAATATTGCTTCTCTAAGAAATAAAACTGACGAGTTGTACCTATTTCTGGAAGAATTGGAGTTCCCCCAACTTGTTGCAATTACTGAGCACTGGCTGAATCTAAACAAACCCTTTTATATTGAGAGGTATACCACAATAGCTAGATATGACAGAAAAAACTCAGCTCATGGGGGAACACTGATTCTATCCCTAAATGGAGATTTCAAGTCGGTATCTAAATATGATCATTTGTTAGCGGATAGCTCTTTTGAATTCTCTATGGTATATAATCAAAACCTTGATCTTTATGTAATTTGTATTTATAGATCACCAAACTCTGATGTACAATCATTTTTAAATAGCCTGGTAAGTTTGCTAGACAGTCTACCGATTAAAGGTAAAAAAATTCTATGCGGGGACTTTAATATTGACTATGCTACTATTTGTGCCATCCAAAAATATCTAATTTCTATATTCGACTCTTTCGGTCTTTCAATGCATGTATCCTCGCCAACTAGAATTTCAAAAAACTCTTCTTCTATCATCGATTACATGGCGTCTGATTTTTCTCCATCAGAGGTGCATTCACAGGTCTATAACTCAGGTCTTTCCGATCACGAGGCGGTAATTTCCAGGTTTAGTTTACCTATTAGGCCCTTACCAAGATCTCGCCATCGGGGCAGAATTTTCTCGGCCGCAAATTTCTCAGTATTTCATAATATTTGCTTTAACACCGATTGGAATTTTGAATCTGATAATGTCAACACAAACTTCAGAACTTTTTTAAATAAAACTTTAAGTGCTTTTAACAAGGCCTTCCCGCTTTAGAATATCAAACCTAAGCGGCATAAACCGTGGACCACGAAAGGAATACGAATTTCTGCTAAAAATATGCGCTCGCTCTCATATATAAAAAAATTCACCGACTCCTTTCTTATTCTCGACTATATCTCTAACTATAGGAGGATCTACACTACTCTTATTAAGTCAGCAAAAAAATTACACTACCGAAAACGTCTAACAAACTCAAATAACGTTTCAAAAGAAACCTGGTCCATCATCAATAACCTCAGAAACAAATCAAACCCTGTGATTCAGATCTTGCCAGGGGCTAATGATCTAAATGATTATTTTATTAATGTAAGCAAAAATGTTACCTCTAGTATCTCGCCAAGTTTGGACCCTCTTTCGTTTCTCCCTCCTTCAAAAAATTTAGCTGATAGCTTTTTCTTAAGTCCCGTTAGCAACAGTGAACTATTGAAGGTAATAAATAATATCAAAAGTAAATCTTCGTGTAGCACTGATGGCGTATCAATTAGAATATTCCTGAACTTGCCACTCCCAGTCATAGAGGCCCTTACAACATTAATAAATGAGTCCTTTATAAAAGGTGTATTCCCTGATTGCCTTAAAACAGCTATAATTATTCCACTTCATAAAGGCGGCGAAAAAACTAACTCTTGCAATTATCGCCCAATTGCACTACTACCAGTGCTTTCAAACATCATCGAAAGGCTACTGAAGAATCGTCTTATGCCATTTCTCCTGAAACATCAGATAATAGCCCCGGAGCAGTTCGGATTTCTACCCAACAAGTGCACCAGCGACGCCATGTTCACGTTGCTTAGAGGCGTCTACTTATCTCTCAATAACAACCACCCAACTGCCTCAGTTTTTTGTGACTATGCGAAAGCCTTTGATTGTGTTAGTCATGAAATTCTGATAAACAAACTAAATTTTTATGGAATTCGTGGTACTTCTTAAAATTGGTTCAAATCTTATCTTGGGAAAAGGCAACAACTTGTAAGGGCTAATGGTTTCGATTCTGATTGTAAGTTGATTACAAGTGAAGTCCCTCAAGGTTCAGTCTTGGGACCTATTCTTTTTTTGTTATACATTAATGATATCACGAACCTTAAAATGAATGGAAGAATTTCCCTTTTTGCTGACGACACAAGCATAACTTGGAGTGATTTTGATACAACGTCTTTACACTCTAGTAACTGCAAAGACTTGGTTATAATTAAGGCTTGGTCCGATTCCAATATGCTTTATTTTAATGTCGATAAAACGGTGGCGTTATCTTATAAGGGAACTTTACAACCAATTCAGATACATAACAGCAATATTGAATACGTAGAGTCGGTTAAATTCCTGGGTTTAAATATAAATAACAACCTAAAATGGTCTAATCATATTGACACCTTAACTAAAAAACTTTCTACCGCCTGCTTCGCCATTCGATCAGTTTCAAAAGAACTAAACGTTCCTTCTGCCAGACTTACTTATTTCTCTTTATTTGAATCCCACCTCCGCTATGACCTTCCCTTTTGGGGCTGCTGTACCACCGAGCAAATTCGTAGTATTTTTATGCTTCAAAAGAAAGCCATTCGTTATTTGTTTGGTCTAAATAATAGAGCTCACTGCCAATACTATTTCAAAAAACATGAAATATTAACACTTCCTGCATTATTTATTTTGGAAACGGTATGTTTGCTGAGAAAACATATAAACACCCTCCCAGAAAGGCCACAACATGTATACCCTACCAGAAACTCTAGGCATGATATATATCTTCCCATTCCTTCCTCAGAATTAATAAAAAAATCAATTATTTACAACGCCATAAAACTTTACAACAATCTGCCAGTACATTTAAAATCTACCCCTATGCTTGCACAATTTCGAAAAAACACCAAAGCATACCTCAATGAGAGACCATTTCACAGCATTAATGATTTTTACAGCGAGTAAGTCTCTTTAAATTGTCACTAAATTCGCTTGTTTACTTAAATCTTTTGTGAGTCATGTCCTAACTCGTAGCATAGAATTTTGAAAATCATCATATAGAGAAAAGAACTGTCAAACATTCACTTAAAACTTAATTATTTTTGTTAGGTATCGGATTAAAAACAAAATTTAATTCTTTTTTGTATACTACATTCTACACTAGTTCATTATACCTTCTGTTTAACATCACAATTATTTGTATAACTATAATAACATAGAGTTTAAGGTCGCATAGTTGCAATTTTGATTTCAATGTCATCGAAATTATTCACCTCGTACATGTGTGTTTGTTTACTTTTATAAGGTTATTAGGATTCATTAACTGTTTTGCGGCAATGTTATGTTATATTCTAACGTGTGTTTTACGATTTGGTAAATTGAAAATTTACATTTTTAAAAAGCATTGACGTATCGAAATTCTTTTCGATTAATGTTTTGATATGTCTTATTTTAGGTATATTTTGCTTTGTCCATAAAATTGTAAAATTTTTCTGCGGCAATAAAGCATACTTTTGTTTGTTTGTTTGTTGTTATTAGTAATTTAGTCATTCAGTGGTTTTCGTCAGTCGCTGTAGAAGGGTAAGTAATCTGTTTATCTATACCTTGCTAAACAAGAGAGAAGAGAGGTGCATGTGCAATCATTAGGTTAACCGTTTTTTTTTTATTTCAAGAAAACGGTGATCGCACCAACAAAAAGGCAAAATAATTATAAGAATTTAAACTCGAATATTTTTAAAACGAGACGAGATACTGAGATGAGGTTTTCAGCTAAGTCTTGCAAAATGTATTGCATATTTAATCGTAAAACGTATCTAAGCTAAAAGTGGATTTTAAAGGTTCTTAAACAAGTCTGCAAATTTTTCAATTTTTATCTTTGTTTCCAAAATTTACAAAAACAATTTTTAGGTTATAATTGCTATATAAGCTATTGTAATAAAAGCTAACCTAATTTTTCAAAAAAGACTGAAATATCATCACATCGGAACTAAAGGTTAGCAAGCAACACATCTTTAAAAAGTATTTTTACGGGGAAAATGAATAGCTAATTTTAATTAAATGAGAAGTGAAAAAATTCCCTTAGTACCCAGAACGCGTTTTAAATTGAAATGCTCTAAAAAATAAAGAAATAAGTTTATTTTTGACCGTAAACGATTTGCTTTTTTTTCGAAAACGGTTTGCTGCTTTACAAAACACTAAGATATTTTTTTTGTGTATTTTTATTTGCCGTAAGCGATAAAGTTAGGAAAAGTAAAAAAAATAGTAGCGTATCATTTTTTTATTAAGTAAGTCAGTGGTGATTACTCATAGCTACGCCTATGGTTGACAAAAAAAACGGTTTGTTACTGTTAAAATTTAGTCCTTAAATTCCCATGAAGTTGTGCCAAATCTTAATGAAATAACTCTTGCTGTTAGTAAAGCTTTAACACCCTGCATCTGAGAGTATCTGGAAAACAGAGATTTTGGGAACATATACTTATTTAAACTTTTGTCTTACAATCATTGTACAGTCAAATACTGATTTTTTCTGACCTTAAAATACTCGTTTTCTTTTATAAAAAAACTGGTCGAGTTTTTTAATGAAAAATATACAGTCATTTTTAGAGACAAATATAAAGATACACTTTTTGAAAAAGAAAAAAATTCAAAATAAAATATTGGTTTACTATATTCTGCATGAACATAACAACATTCATTTTTCCGTCTTCGGAAAATAATATTAAAATAAACACGTTTTAGAATTACTTCGACATTCACTTAGAGAATAAATTGAAAAAATCTGTAGGTGCAAAAAAAATGCCAAGTATTTTTACCAACAAATCAGCCTTCTAATACAGATCTGCATTGTGAATTGGAACGGTATTACCCTTAGAGTAAGAATAAAAGTTAGGGGTATGCGCCAACATGGTTCCCCTATTTTTCACATTCTATCGACCAATGTTTACGATAAAACAAGAAGTGGGGATGGCCCATGCCCAAGCCGTGGCCATTTGTTGACGAATACCAGTGACGACGTGAGTTTTCACTTCCCGCATAAGGAAATATCATTAATCGTGAAAAAATTATCGTTCCGGATTTTTACAGATCTTCATGATTTTGCATTACTGTCGGTCGGTCTGTCTGTTCCGGTATAGTTAAAAGAACCACTTACTTAATTTTAATTAATTTTCCACAAAAATTACGTCTGATATAAAGAAAAACTGGTAAAATATTGATATGAATTCATAATGGTGAAACAAAATGACGACCTGTTAAAATATTTGATGTACGAAAATGAAGAAATGGGCCATGCCTCATTATTGTTGACAAAAGAAGGATTCTTACCTATTCCTTAATGAGGCAAATAGGTATTTATACAAATTTCAAAGAAATAATCGTTCTTTACTTCACTGTCTAAAATCAAACCATTAAGTTAGGTGAGTTTAAAAGGAAATTAGTTATCTATATATTATTAAACTTTAGTTTTTAGTAATGTTTGCCTTATGTCACTGACATTTTGTAATTGTGACATTTAGAAAAATTATTTGTTCAGTTGTTGAAAATGTCATCTTAAATCTGTAACTGTCAAGTTAGACCTTGTCTAAACTTAAACCTCTTTAGTGAATACGGGTGTTAAAGTTTTAAACTAAAATCAATGTTCTTAACTCGCTTTTATTGGCTTCCTATTCGTCTGCTTATATGTTTGTATGTCTGGTTCAAATCTTGTAATGGATTTTTCAGCACTTCCATTACCGATTATTTTCAAATTTGACATGCATACACTTTCGGATATAAAAAATCCGAATTTTTTTTAGTCAACGTTTACAAGTCCAAAACGGCGGCGCCAATACGGCCGACGAATTTTGTTATTTGTGTAGCTAAAACTGAAAATCGGTGCCTAGGAAAATTTAAATGTGCCAGTATTTAAAAATTCAAAATAGCGGTGTCAAAATGACAATGTCAACAGGTCGGACGGATGATTTTAACATTTGTGGGGAATATTTAAGAATGCACAACAAAAATCAAAATAGTGCCGTCAATATAGCGAACGAATTTTGTCATTTGTACAGATTCGGCTGAAATATCAGTATCTAGAAGTATTTAAGAATGAAAGTTATGAAATTTTAATCAATATCTGAGAATTAAAAATGGCGGCACAACCATAGCAGACTAATTTTAAAATTTTTGCAGATTTGATTAAAATTCGGCATTTAGGGGTATTTAAGACCGCATATCATGAATTTTTGTCAACATTTTAAAAATTCAAGATTGTAATGCCAACATGGCGGCAGAATTTTAACATTTGTATAGATTTGGCTGAAAGAAAGTAGGCATCTGGGGGTATTTGAGAATACATATCATAGATTTTTAGTAAATATTTAAAAAATAAGAGTAGGAATGAGATATTAAATGAGCAATTCATAAATTTTTAGTAATAGATATTCAAAATGGGGATGTCATCAATAAATCAATCCGATAAGTACTTTTTTCAGATTTGTTCCCCCATTTTGAATTTGTCTCAACATTTTTACCACTTCATCCCTATATAATATTTGATTTATGAGCAAAATTTGAACATAATCGATGCAGTAGTTTTCTGCATTGACTTTTATAACATTTTATCAGGCCGCCATTTGGGATTTGTAGTAAAACTTATCAGTTGATGGTCATGTCACACCTAATTATTTGCAAAATTTGGCTAAAATGGATAAGCAGTTTTTTAGTAATAATTTTTTAACATTTCAATAGTCTGCCATTTTGTTCTGCCATATTGGATTTTTACCAAAATGATACTACGTCATCATCATATGACCTTTAATTTTTAGCCAAAACTTGAAGAACATAGGGCAAGCAGTTCTTGAGCTTTGTCGCAGACAGACATATACACTAACCGACGGAACTGCAAAAACTGTTTTTGTGCAACTTGAATACTTTCCCCTTGCGCGGAAAATAAAAAACAGCGAGCGCTATAAGATAAAAATAGAATAGCCAATTGTCATATTGTTATTCCATGTTAATAGCTAAATTTAAAAAATAAAAGATTTTTTTTAATTTTCAATATCCTAAATCTTAAATCCTAACCAGTTTAGAACATGTTTCCGAACACATTTTTATTTTTAATTACCCAAAAAATCACCATTTAAATTCCTTTACCTCACAACACTTCAAGTCCCTTCAATTTCATCCAAAATCTAATAAATTTCGAAATCACAGTACGTTTTTTTGAGCGTGCGACGCACGCCCTTTGACTATTTTAATATAGTATAGATATATTCTATAATTATTTTAATTCTCTGATAGGAAAAACTATTGTAAACGTCAGACTCTTTCTTGTATCATTTTGCTTCTGAGGATTCTCACATGACCCCAGACGAAATAAACGTTCTATTATACTGAACCGGATTGGTCAATACGTCATGTGACTCAAAATAAGTGATCAGGGTATCTTCCATTAGACATAACAAGTTCCCTGGAAAAGGAAATCTACCTGTTTACTTAATGCTTAAAAGACAATTCCAAACTTAAACGGCCATTTTTTACAAACTCACATTGCCGCACCATAGTTAAGTCAACTAAAACTCCTAGTTTCACAATGTCCAAGACAAAGTAAATAAACCTTATTTATTAAATATATAAAAAATCAATGTTCTTCTAATGTCACCGCACCTTTAGAACGCTTATTCTTGAAGTAAGGCAATATGTAAATTAGAAGATTTGAACCGTATTAACAATTATACAATAATACATTAAAAGTGAAGCTAAGAAAAGCTTGGTACTTAATGACAATTTTAATTGAATTAATTTCTGGGTTAAAATATGTTTCAGCAAATTAATTTCTTTAATGTTAAAGTTTTTTGTTGTTCCACGACCCGCTATTGGTTTTTAAGCCACGCCGGTCACGTGACCCTGTAACAATCTTTACTGTAGCCTATTATACTTTTTTACTATAAGGATCCGTTGTCAATGAAAGTGGGATGGTCTAATATGATAGTGGGATGGTCTAATACGTGTAGTTGTCGTTCGGGGTTGCCATATCTAACTAAAACTCTTGTTACTGGTGTAATCTGATCTAAGGCTTTGAGTATTTTAACTTGTATTTTACTATTTTGCAATAAAAGTAATATCTTCATACTGCTTAGAAACTAATACTGGAAAAACATTACATTTTTTGTATGGAAATTTTATTGCATCATGTTTAAATATATTCACCGTAATATAAATTGGTATAAACATTGAAGTTCCTGGCTAGGCTTGGCATCGTCGTACGATCGACCTTATACTGTGAGGTAATCTTGGCAGTGGCTAAATATGTAAATAATGAGCTCTATTTTTATTCTTACTCTAAGGTATTAACCCTACTATCTAGACAGGAGCTGCTTCGGGGAGGATTTACCCACATAATGAAAGCTTCATTGTTATTATTTATCTAGTTTAGTAGTAATACTTTAGGGGGCTCCCCAATCCAAAATCTTAGATCCGCTTCTGTATATATGAAATTACGAACAGTTTTTTAAATAAAGTTTTAACTTTTTCTATCTCCTTATTAAATACGTCAAAGAAGTTTAGTTGAAGCTAAGTTTTAACAGAGTACGGATGGTGTCAATTAAGAAATCGTGGTTCTTGTGTCTAGATCGTGTCAAATTGAAATTACTTCTTCATTGCACAAGATCAAAACACTGTATTCAGCGTTTCGATATTATGCAATGAAGCTCTCTGAAGATGCCTCGTGAAATCGCAGGCGAAACGTCGGCAAGTAATTCCTATTTAACACGGTCTAAACAAGCAATTTTTACAACTCAGATTTATTAAATATACAGAGTAAAAGCAGAAGAACCACTATTAGGGTATTGGAAACCATAAGACTTAGTAGATAGATTCGTTTACACACAATGTAGATCTTAGAGCTTAAAATGCAAACAGATTTTAAAAACTTTACGCATTGCCAACTTAGTTGGAGAATTCTGACCATTTTTTCATAATAATCATTATCTAACTTTCGAAAAAAATTACAACCTTTCAAACAATTTTACCAGAAAATTAAAAGGTCACTTTTGGACAAAGAAAAACAAAAAAACGCTGTCACTTAAAATGTTTAAAATTAAGACGATTTTATAATTAAACTTTAGTTGACATATTTGCGTTTTTATAGCGATCGTCGCTTGTAAAAAATAGCTATATCCAGATAAATAGGCAACGCGCAAAAATGTGTAGTTTGCAAATTTTTAATAGGTTTGAAAATCAGTCCCAATTTTTTTCGGTTTTCCATAAACAGCTGTCCTATCCTAGACAGCGTGTTATATCCCTAGGAATGTCGTCTCGATTAATATAATATCGCCATTGTGTCAAGAAATGCGGTATATTTCTTGTAAACTCTGAAAGCTTAATTTATGAGATAGTGCACATGACCGTATTGATTGTGTTACTGTGTAAGGTCCGGAACAGGGCCGTAGCCAGAACTAAATTTTTGACAAGGCTGATTTTCTTTGCCCCACGGCTGACGTTTCATATTTTTCCGAATATATTCCTCATATTTTAATTTTTAAGAAAATTTTATACTATTTTTTCCAGGATTCAGCCCTGGCTAGCCCCCTCCCCTAGCAACGGCCCTGATTCGGAATCACAGACTATTAAGCCATTTGAATTACAGCTGTTCAGATCCCGTAACGAGTCGATTTTGCAAGATTTTAGTTTCAGTTAGGGTATAAAGTATTGAACTGATGACTAAAATATTTAAGATAACATCCAAAAGTTTAAAACAGGTAGTGTCACGAAAAAAATATTAAGTTGATAGGCATTTCACCTTATTGTATCGTCATGTAGGTATGCAATCGGCAAAAAAGCAAAATCGACAATTAACCTATTACATCTTCAATGGCTCAGCGTATTAAATTTTAGCTAACAACCTAAAAAAGATTTTCAACTTTGTTTTTGTTTCAAGAGGAATTTCATTTCTTGCCAGTATGAAATATATTTATTTTATTCGAGTGGACATAAAACACTGTGTTTACTAACTTAACAAGAATTTATTTAACAATTGTACCTGGGTCTCTTTTAGATCCAATGCTGCTGGTATAGGATCCTCCATATTTTGTGGCAATTCTAGAGGGTGGGGCTCTGGATTCCGACTGAGATTTTCCTGCTGAATCTGATCTTCTTCCAAATGTGGAGTCATACTGAAATTAAATTAGTTGCTAAAATATAATGCAAAACAAAAAATGGTGCAATAAAATGTGTCAAAAATGAAACGAAATTTTTCACCACATTTCGAAAACCTACTTAAGAAATATATCAGTCATTTCATTCTACTACAGTCTTTTATTGCAGAAATTTAAAAACATCAAAATACTTAGTAATAAAATAGACAAAAAAATGAGTTAGAATTTTCTGTGGTAATGTAAAAGCACAACTTGCTATATTAAGTGTTGGTAACAGTTTTTAATTAAATTGCATTCACCATTTAGTCAAGTATGTGCGGTGTATATTAGTATCATTGGTTTTTAGAGATTAAGTACTTGTGTCAGTCAACTTTATTTCAATGTTATAATTATGCACTGGCAACGAACAAAAGAGGCAGCAGTTGTGTTATACAGAGTATCAAATATCATGAAGTTAACAATGTCTAAAATCAGTAAAATTCACTTTACCCGGAACTTCCCTCGTTATAAATCATTCCTTTTATTAGCAATAGTGAAAAGTAACCTAATTTCGTTCAGTAGTAATCATTTACTGTCTGTTCAAAATATTTTTATTGGGCGCATTTTGTTTCACCAATTCGTGCTAATATTTTACCAGTTTCTACCTATGCTATATATGATATTTTATCGCAGCTATTTTGTTCCATCATATTGAATCCCGAGTTGAATCCGTACCAGTTTATCTCCATATAACACTTAATTTTTTTACACATAGTTTATCTCTATATCACACTTAATGTTTGCACGGAATTTGCTATTAACCCAATAACTAGTTTTTTAGGCTGATTTTTTAAATATTTAATAAAGCCACCATTTTGGAATCGTGCCAAATGTTACCAGTTCATTTATATATAGTTCTTGATTTTGTGCATGTGTTTAGGTAAACTGGATAATTTTTTCTAACAATATTTATTTAGCGTTTCTCTAATTCCATATTTTGATCCGCTGTATTGGATTTTTACCAAAATGTTACCCGTTCATCTTCAGATGAACCTTAATTTTTAACCAACCAGGGGCGTGCAGTCCATGGAAGCAAGGGAAGCAGTGCTTCCCCAAAAAAAATTACTTCTAACATGTAATTTTTGAAATAGGAAACCATTAATTTAGTTTATATTAAAAATTCTAAAATATTATCTTAATTATCAAGCCCAAAATAAATGCGGCCTTGACTCCGACCAAGCGACAATAGAAAATAGAATAGAACCTATGCGGGCCGCTAGCTTCTCTGCAGCAAAGTCCTGTATGCTTGATTTCCTGTGAGTCGAACCAGAGGTTATTGAACTTTGCACCGGTTGTTTGCAATTTTTGCATTTCAATCGCTTGCTTTAAGTGGGGGCGGAAGCTATCGTTGGAGTAGGTTCTTTGTTTGAACGGCTATCCGTGTGTTGTGTAATACGTACGTGGTGTCGTGCATGGTGCGATATGGAAGACAATAATACGGACGTGGATATGCAAATACCGCCAACTTCGGCTGGCGGTAATAACGTTTAAAATGTTGGAGAATTTAGTAAGAAGAGTGTGTGTGAATGTGTGGTGTGTGTCTTAATAATAAAGGGATTTTCAACATTAAACTTCGCTGATAACCTTCAAATAATTTCCAAAGAAAGGGCAAAACCGCCTATGAAAAATTTAACCACAAAAATGAAAAACTGTATTAGACATTTTTAACCGGAAAAACAATACGAACAATTAAAATGGCTAACAGGGTGTGAAAATATAAGTAAATTATTTTGTTGGCCATGTTTACTTTTGGAAAATGAAAAAGGTCTCTGGAATAAATCTAATTTTACCGATTTAAACAATTTCCATAAAGCTGTATAAAGACACATTATGTCCAAAGCGCATTTGCAGGCCGTCATAAAAGAAAAAGTCTTCGGCAAAACCAGAATTAAACACGCCCTTAATAAACAGTTGAAAATTAGTCACCGCCAACACAATGAACTAATCGATAAAAACAGACAAATATTGAGAAGACTTATCGATGTTGTTTGTTTTCTCGGACAGCACGAATTGGGATTTAGAGGTCATGACGAAACAAGGGTTTCTTCAAATAGAAGAAATGTTGAAGATTTACTTAGTTTAATGGCTAAATATGACGATTGCTCAAAAAATCATTTAAAGCAGTCTAGCGTTTTTCGCGGAACGTCGAATCGAATCCAGAATGATTTGATTTCCGCTGTTGTAACCATTATTCTAAAAAGAATTAAGCAGGAGATTAGCGAGGCGCGGTTCATTGCTATTGTTCTGGACGAAACAACCGATAGCACCAATTTTAGTCAATTATCTATAGTAATACGCTACGTTAAAACAGACGGAAGTATTCAAGAGCGATTTTTAGGTTTTAAGAATGTGTCCGAAAATCGTACAGCAGATGCATTATATACCGTAGTTAATAACGTTACTAAAGAAATTAATGGAGAGAAAAAATTAGTTGCTCAAAGCTATTATGGAGCTGCAGTAATGGCAGGACAATTAGGGGGTCTGCAAGCTAAAGTTCGAGAAACTTTCCCAAGTGCTGTGTGTGTCCATTGTTTTGCTCATAAATTACATTTAGTTTTATCCCAGTCCTTCAATCACATTAAAGAGTGTAAAGTGTTTTTCGTTACTTTAAGTGGCATGGCTGCTTTTTTTTCCAAGTCAACAAAACGTACACAAGCTTTGGACTCCATTGTCCACAAACGATTGCCCAAAGTGGCTTCTACTAGGTGGAACTATAATGGAAGACTTGTGTTAACAGTATCTGAAAATCATGAATCACTGATTGAACTATTTGAGAATATAATAGAAAATAATGAAACGTGGGACTCAGAAGCAATAAATAGTTCGAGGGGGTTTTTGGACTGTCTGAAACGAGATTTTAATTTTAATTATTTGTTGTACATATTTTCAGAAATATTTCCATTCTCGGACAATGTTTTTAATATATTACAAACTAAAACAAATGATATTGCTTTTTGCCTAAAAAAAGTGGATGGTTTTAAGTCCATGTTAAGCCAAAAAGGAGATGACTTTGACCTATTTTGGGAGAAAACGATGACGTTAAATGTAGAGCCACAAGTGGGAGATGTTCAAACATCACACAGACGCCTCTTTTATGAAATAATCGATTAAATTCAGCAACAAATAAACTATAGATTTAACGGTTTAAATGATTTTAAATTCCTCGAGCTCTGCAATTTTCATGCATTTAAGGGAATAACTTTTCCAGAAGATGCGTTTAAATCTCTTCTTCTTCATTATGGCCAGTTCTTCAACCGAGTGTTACTGCGATCTGAACTAAAAGTGATTTTCGAAACTGATGACATTAGCGCAAAAAATAACGCTAAGAAACTAATGCAATTTTTAAAAGACAAGGAGCTGGAAGATGCCTACACCGAAGTGTCGAAATTGTGTGAATTAGTATTAGCAATACTTGGCACAAGTTCATCAGTAGAACGCACTTTTTAAACATTTATACGTATAAAAAACTTCGTGAGAAATTCAACGGGGCAGGAGAGACTTTCGCATACATCGCTGTTGTCCATTGAAGATAAACTTCTCCAAAATATGTCTGAGCATCGACGTTTTTATGATGACGTCATTGACGAATAGATAAGTTTCTAAAAATTGCTTCCCTTTCTTAAAATTTCACCGCACGCCCCTGTAACCATCATATGAGGTCAATCGGATTAGTAATTTTTTAGCTATGCCGCGAACTGACAAACAGACTGACAGACTGACCGAAGGAATTGAGAAAACATGTTTTTTTGGCATCTAGGGGTGCTAAAACGTGAAGATACAAACATTTTATTTGTCCTCCATTTTGTTTCGCCATCTTGAATTCGTACCACATTAAAGTTCACTTTAATTCATACACAAAATTTGAAATCAATCAAGTAGATTCTTCAGGCCGATTTTTGAAATATTTTATTAAACCGCCATCTTTGATTTATAACCAAATTTTACTAGTTGATTCTTACACAATACTTGATTTATGTGTAAAATCTCGGACAAATTGTATATACAGTTTTATAGTAATATTTTTTTTTACATTGCCCTGAGCTGCCATATTGGATTATTACCAAAATGTTGCCATTTTATAGCGCATATGACCTTTAACTTTTGACCAAAATTTGAAGTCAATTGGATAAGTAATTTTAAGCTATCCTGGGAGCAGACAGACAGCCCGACGGAATTGAGAAAACATGTTTTTTGGCATCTAGGAACCCTAAAACGCCAGGATCTGTAAAACTCTGGAAAGGTGATTTTTGGCGATAACAACACTTCTCTTTTACGAAGGAAGTAAGAAGAACATTTAAAATAAACTGTGTTTAATACCTCAGCAAGCATTGCTCTAAAATTATTACTGAAACTTGGAAAAAAATTAATATTTTAAATCCATAAACAGTATACCAGTTCATTGTCACTTATCATTTTAAACAGTTTTTGTGAAATTCTGCATCCGTGCCGAAGTTTTTACAACCTCCTCGCATTAACCGAGTCATAATCCTAATTGAAATCATCGAAAATGTTGAGATATCTGTATCATATTCCCAGGCTTTACATAGTATTTATTTCATCCTGAATATTTTATCATAATTCCATCTTTATATTCATGTGTTCTAGTACCTACATATCTTCTAAGATATTGTATTTAATATGTAAGAACTCCACTAATTATGCCAAATAGGAAGATAGAACGATATTTATAGTTTTTATTATAGCTTCGTATATATTTTATATATTGTAAAGGAAGCTAATTAGTGCCAATTATTTCAATTACTGTTTTATAGCCATAATTTATTGTAACCTATAACCATGAATGTAATTTGAAATAATAAACATATTTATTATTACTATTATTATTTTGACATTTCTTCCTTTACTTTTTTTTATACATATACGTTAAATACGTATCAGATTTGTAAATCAAAGCAGCTAAATGCACGAAGAATATAACCTGAATCTGGTGATGCTCAGGTAAGGGAAATTTTCGTGTATACTTGTACCATCAGTTAAACAAATAGCTTCCTTTAGATAGGTAAAGAAGCCCAAAGCTGAGGTAGACCATAATTTTTAAATGTAGAAACAAATTGCCATAGGTACAACGACAGGTACACGAGTTAACTGAAAACAGTTTTCGTTTTGGCATTGGGAAAGGACTCTTGGGGCAACTGATGCATACGCCGTCCTCTGTAAAAGAAATGCTAACTGAATGAATTTGTGGGAAGTGAAAATGATTGTCACTTAATGAGTTTCATCTGGATAAGGTTTGAACCTCGTGTGCAGTTTCTTTGAAACATTTAGGGTAGAGACAACATCGTTACTTTGCGCCATGCCCATTTCTGTTCCGATGACAGATCTGGGTAATAGTAAGTATTACATCATTTTATGATTACAATAACAAACAAACTGCTTAACACCCCTTGGTTAACCAAAAGATCTGCTTTTTGTTTTTTTGATACACTGTATAAGTTTTTGTTATTCATTTACTAAACCCACATACTAGTGGAAGCCGAATAATCAGAACATTTTCATTGCAAGGCATGCCAAAATTTTATACTCACTACTTCCAGGCTATTGAAGCGTAATGTTCTGAATGCATTCCTTAATACTATATTTAAATCGGTACCTTTCATATTTTTTGCAACTGAATTTATGTTTTAAAAAAATACAAATCTATAATGAATGGCCAGATGAGATAAACGTTTTGGCTAATAATGATCTGTGGCTTATTAGTAATTTGTCTAAATTAACTTAAATATAATTATGAATGGTGTGACTTTTTATATGTATTTACAATTTCAATTTAATTACACGTTTCGAACAATATAATTTATTTTACTATTTACATATTCTGAAGATTTGTTCCGTGTTAGAAAATTACCATTACCATCTTAGAGTAAGAAATGTTTATTCTTACTCTAAGGTTTCCATCATCCCTGTGATTTGTTCACTATCTTTATTATTTTTATGTCATCCCTGCCAACTATCTTCCATTTATTAATTTAAAGCGACATGATCTGTAATTTCTTCTGTGATTCTGTAATAAGAGGTCTGGGCCCCTTGAACATCATAAGAAATACTTTTAACTACGTTAGAAGCAAAAGAAAAATAGGTACTGAGAATACCTACACATATAATACTCATTTCTTATCTGGAGAATTAAAGAAAAACTATTATTCTAAATATGGGCAAACATAGCACTAGTTCTTGTTAGTCATAAAAGAGGTTATTAAGAAGTATTAAGATCTTTATAGTTTTAACGTACTTTAATTTTTTCTTATCTAAAAAATCATAGTTTTGTTGACTAATTTTTTAATTACGTTAAGCAATGTACAATTGGGAAGAAAAAAATGTTTTTAAAATAAAACACTTTATATGATACATCAACGTTTGAAGGCAAACACTACTAAGGACATGTTCTCTATTCAGTATTTTTATTATAAATATTAAGATTCTAAAATAAATAAACAATATTAAATAAATTATTTTCTGCAATAAGTTTAGAAACATGTTTTTAACTAGTCTATAGTTCTTTTTAGCGTTAAAGCTCTCCCAAAAAATGTATTATTGCTTGCTTAATAAAATGTGACATTTTCTCTTTTCCATATGTAGTAAAACGAAAGAAGTCGTAAATAAAATGTTCATCTTCGTTTTTGAAATACAGGGCGAAATTGAAAATTTACACTTTCCAGGCACCCGTCGTATCTTAGTTAAAATGTAATCTAATAGAAAATTAAAATCGGGTTATAATAGAGTTTTTTACATAGAAGGCAATGACGTAGTTTTTTTCTAGGCGCCTTAAATATTGAGCTGGAGACCAAACTTTTGTATTTTTAAATGGAACCCCTTAAATGTTACAAAGCAGCTAACACCGCGTGCTTTTACGCTTTTCAAAAATATATAACACTACTTTTTATGGATTTTTTTTGCAAAACAAAATTTACAAGACTCGCCATATTGTTAATATTTTGCAAATTGCGGGCTTAAATAGATATAAATGTTATATATTTTTAAAAAGGGTGAAATGATGAGTTTTTAGCTGCGTTAAAATATGCAAAGTGTTCCATTTAAAAAAATACAGGTTTGGTCTATAACTTAACATTTGAGGCCTCTAGAAAAAAACTAACTACACCATTGCATTCTACATAAAAAAACTCTATAACAATCTGTTTTAACTTTTTCAATAGCTTGTCTTATAACTAATATACGAAGGGTGGGTGAAAAGTGCAAATTTTCAATTTCGCACTGTAGTTCAAAAACGAAGAGGGTATACAAATTCTGCTTACAGCATCTTTAGTTTCACAAAAAAAGTAACACAGTGCTCCGAAAACAGCATCCTTTTAACTTCAATAATAACTGAGGTACCCTGAAAAAGTATAGAAAATGAGACACCTTCTACCTTCCATTTAATTTTTTCTAGTTTTAATTTTAAAAAAATGCTAGTGATTTTGTGTGGCCGAACACTATGCGTATAGAAAATTAAGTATTCCTAATGGATCTTAAGAAATCATGGTTCTAATCCCAAAAACGAACAAAAAAAAACGACGTTTCGCCTTCGAAATGCGCATCTTCAGGGATCTTTACTTTACAAGATTATAACACGGAATGGGCCTAGAGAAACCTATACGACATGTGTTTACCGGACCGTGACCCGGTATAACGATCGGTTTCCACGTATGATGTAAATTGAATCCCGTATATCTATTGAAATTATTAGATTGCTTATAAATTTCAATAGATTCTCTAATTTTCCGTTGATAGAATCCCGAAACCGATGCAAGAACTTTAGTTTCTTTTACATTTACGACATGTCCAGTGACATGTTGGTTCTCAGATATAGCAGATGGTACAATTTGTTTCTTTCTGATACATCGTTCATGTTTCTTAAGCCTAGTCGATACGGATTGGATCCAGTTTCTCCAATACAGACATCACCACAAATATATTTTAACAAACTAAAAACACAAAAACCTTGAAATTTTCTAGGCAAGCAAAAAATCTAAGAAAATGTGTCCTAATATTTAATTTAATATTATTTTAATATGATGCGTATAACTAGTAAATGTGAAAGTGTTAATTTTGAAATTATATTTTTTGTTTTTGTTTGCGCAAAATGCTAGAAAACTTGACTGGAGACATAGTCCCAATGCCCCATGGTTACGGTACTGGTTGTCTTGAAAACTGACGTCCAACTCTAGACTTGAAAATTCTGCCTTGCTGAAAAAACCGGCTTGCCATTTGATAAGGTCTTTTAAAAAAATTATTTACTCTTTGCAACATTGCCCATAAAAATTTAAGTATTTTTGACAAATTTAAGTTCTGCACTATGTAAACACAAACCAGTGGCGGCTCGCCAGGGGACGCGAGTGACGCGCCGCTTTACCTACATTGTCCAATCAATTTACTTAAAGATAAAAATATGTTTAAAATATTAAGTATTTTATAATCTACATTTCTATTATAAAAATGTAGTTCACATTATTTACTTAATTATACCATTATTTTCTATCAAAACTAGTGCAAAACATTTTTATCGCGTACCATTATGTACCACCGTATCGGAATCGTATCAAGATTTTACTTACTTTACTTAGACTTATTTTTTGGAGATGATTTAAAATAAATTGAATTTTTTTACACTGATTTTTTAAGATCGCCATTTGGTTTCTCCGTCTTGAATTCGTCCCACAATTTTACTACTTTATCTCTATATCACACTTAATGCCAGGTTGTTTCGCCATATTGGATTTTTACAAAATGTGATCAGGTCATTCCCGTACAACAAGTTTTAACTTTTGACCAAAATCGAAATCAATCGAATAAGTAGTTTTTTAGTTATGCCGCGACAGACCGACAGAAGTGAGAAAACACATTTTCCGGCATCTAGGGACCCCGAAAGATCTAATAAAATCTCGGAGGGTGATTTTTTCACGATTACAATCCTTTCCTTTTACGAGGGAAGCAAACAATTCAATAACTAGTTTTTACATTGACATACACCGCCTTTTTGTTATTGTCATTTTGAATTCGTACCAGTTTATCCCTAGGAGGCTGGTTTGAAAAGTTTCCGAACTCAACGTGAAGATGGCAGCACTCGTCAATAAAAGCTAGGGAATGCAACTGTGCCGAAGTCATTAATTATTTGTTTTGAAAGGCAATACGCCTACACAAATCAAAGATGGGTTGGGCCCTGTGTATGGGGACTCTGCATCATCATTTACCACAGTGAAGTTTGGGGCAGCTGAATTTAAACGTGGCCGTAAGAGCTTGGGAGACGATGAACGTTCGGGACGTCCAAAAACTGCAACTACTGATGATAACATTGCGAAAGTTCACCAAATGGTGCTAAACGACTGCGAATTAAAGTGAGAGAGATAGCAAAGGCTATGAATATGTCCAAAGAACGTGTTTGACACATATTAAATCAAAATTTAGGCATGAGAAAGTTGTCCGCGGGTGCCGCGGTTGCTCACGTTAGACCAAAAACGTGTTCGAACGCTCTGTTCGTGCAGTTTAGGCGCAATCAATCCGAGTTTTGACGGCGATTAATTACTGTAGATAAAGCTTGCATACACCATTATACGCCCGAAACAAAAGTACAGTCAAAACAATGGACTGCAAAGGGGGAACCGGCTGGGAAAGTGATGGGGACTGTTTTTTGGGATAGTCATGGAGTTATCTTAATCGGTTATCTTATCGATGCAGAAAAAGAAAATCCGGATTCACCAAGACAACTCACACCTCAGCGGTTGCCATGGTGAAAATCTACGAATTACGGTTTGAACTGCTTGACCATCCTCCTTACTCGCCAGATCTAGCCCCACGTGACTTCTTTTTATTTCCTCATCGAAAAATTGCGCTCGGAGCACAGAGATTTTCGTTAAATGAGGAAGCAATCACCTTCGTGAACATTTATTTTGAAGAGAAAAACGCCGAGTACTATTTGGACGGGTTAAAGAGATGAGAGCATCTCTGGGAGAAGTGTGTAGAGTTACAAGGAGACTATGTAGAAAAATAAATATAATATTTAAAGAAAATTGTCTTGAATCTTTTTTAGGTCGGAAACTTTTCAAACCACCCTCGTATATCACATTTAATTTTGCTGCAAAATTTAAAGTCAATTGGGTAAGACTTTAAAAAAAAATTGGCCGCCACTTTGGTCCGCCATCTTGAACTGGTATCACAACTTTACCAGTTTATCTCTATATCACACTTAATGCTTGCACAAAATTTAAAACTAATGTAACAAGTAGTTTTTTCAGGCTCATTTTTTAAATATTTTATTAGGACGCCATTTTGATTTGCTATCTTATATTCAAACCAACCAGTTCAATCTTATGTAACACTTGATTTTTGTGCAAAATTTGAGTAATATTTTGACCAAAATATTACCAGGTCATCCGCATATGACCCTTAATTTTCGACTAAAATTTGAAGTTTATCTGATGAGTAGTTTTTAAGCTATGCCGCAACCTGACAGATAGACTGACAAACCGACAGACGGACCGACGGAATCGATAAAACATATTTTTTGGCACCTAGGAACGTGAAGATACGTAAAACCTGAGAGGTGATTTTTTCACGAATACAATCATTCTATTTGGCCGCTATTTTGTTCCGCCTTCTTGAATTTTACTAGTTCATCTCTATACCACAATAAGCTATAGCACACAATTTGAAATCAGTCAATTAAGTAGTTTTTAGGCTGAATTTTTAAATATTTTATTAAGCCTCCATTTTGTTTCCCCATCTTGGATTCGCACCAAAATTTTATCATTTGATTTCTACATTCATACATTTCTACATAATACTTTATTTTTGTGCGAAATTTGAGGTAAATTGAATAAGTAGTTTTTTAGTAATAAATTTTATTAGATTTTTACCAAAATGTTAGCAGGTTATCCGTATATGACCCTTAATTTTTGACTAAAATTTGAAGTCAATCGGGTAAGTAGTTTTTCTAGCTATGCCGCGAACAGACAGACCGACATAATTGAGAAAACATGTTTTCCGGCATGTAAGGACCCTGAAACGTAAAGATCTGAAAAATCTCGGAGGTTGTTTTTTTCTTGATGACAATACTTCCCTTTCACGAGGGAAGTAAAAATAACCCACTTTGTCTTTATATGCAATGTAATGTCACGGGCAGTTTAATACCACAAAAAACACAAAATTATAAATTATAGAGAAATCACTATTTCTACATTGAATATGCAACATTAAATGCGGAAATATATTTCGAGAACATTTTGGCACATATAATAACAATAATTCTGATTTTTAGGCTAATGCCGCTGGATCTATTAAAATAGCCGTTCAAACCCACTTGTACTCCAGGATAAGGTAAATAAATTGACGTACATGTAACGCTTTGTAGTCCCTGTGACCCAAATACGAGGAGTTTAAACAGTTTAAAATTAGGATAGATTAAGATAGGTACACATGTCGACAAGAAAATGGGCTACTGATGAGTAATCTGGAAATAAATATAATAATTTGTTCATACACATCTGCATTAAAAAATTATTTAAAATATAGGGTAGATTTTGATGAAGTTTGTACCGAGGCCTTTTCAAAAATTAAAATGTTTGTTTTAAATAATATTAAATATTTTATAATATTTTTTAATATAATCAGAATTTTAAAAGATCGTTTTGAAGGGAATTTGTACAAGATCACAGGGCCTTATCTACTTAAATTTAGCACATATCAGACAGGGTAGAAATCGCGATTAAGGGTCTATTTTTCCTGCAGCTCGTTTTCATATAAATACAGCTCGAAACCACCATAAAATTCAGGATCTTAATCTGTCTTCTCGACGGTGTATATACATTTTGTGAAGACTACTAAATTCATATACTAATGGCACTTTTTCTAACTTTATTTTTCATTTGTTTCTTCTTTTAAATTCAGGATCTGAGCCTGCCTTCTCAACGGTTTCATTACCGTGGAAGACCGCTAAATTCAGAACCAAAATCAGCTGCAACGGCATATCCGGCAGGAACGGTCTATCCGGGGGATAAGAAGTTCACTTTTTTGGGAAGATGTTAGAACAGTTATTATTGTAATCTTTGATTAAAATAAGGAGTAACATTTTAGGGCTCTGGCTGAAGACTGTGTTGAATTATTTTTGTAGATATATCATGGGATTCACTAACGTTAATTTTGCTCATTGGAAAAAGAAAAGTACGTTTACTGTTCGACTGCAGTAGTTAGAGTAATTCTCACTTCAGGCCAGTTGGCTTTTGACTGGCAATGTCAGAGACGACTGCTAGTCACCCTTAGGTTATCATAATAGTCATATAATAAGTTGCTGAACAGTAATAGTCGATACTGATTCGCATTACTGGCCAATTGGCTCTGGACTGCAATTATAAAAAGATTGGGGTGGTAACAAATCAATTATAATAAAATACTCCTTGTAACAGTTAGAGATTGGAATTACTAGGTTTTTTTTCTTTCTTACTAAGGTTAGAAGCATAAATTTTCTGTGATATAACTGCTAGATCTGTTTCGTTTAATAGCTTTTTCTCGTACAGAAAAAAAGTGTATTTACCGTAATTTTTGCAATGTAAATATACGGAACTTATTCTAGACAACAGAGCTAATCATTTAGCTCCTATTTTGTACACCAACTGTCTAGGAATTATATGTAAATACATGGTTAAAACGAATATGACAATGTTAAGTAGAAGAACTAATTAAGGTTACTTTATACAAGATTAAAAAAAAAGTTAGATTTTTGTCGTAAATTTTTCATATTTGCTTATTTCGAGAAAAAAGTTGTATAATTATAGGCGTTTTATTAACGTATTTAATGACCATTTAATTTAAGAGAGGATCACAGCGAAACAGGAAATTATAAGTTTTATATAAAACCGGGGTTGGGGATATTCCAAAACAGCACATGTGTAAATTGCAATTTTTTGAACTCATGTCTATTAGAACACTGGTTCTAACTAAATATACAAATGCAAAAATGTATCACTTTGCGCGCATATTATTATAGGGTAGGGCACCCCATATTCTTTCTTTCTATCTGCTAAACAGTATATTCGATTTAAATGGGATAAAGAAACAATTGTACATTATTTGCAGATATACACGGTATGTCAAAAATATCTGACATGTAAATGGATTACCTTACATTTTATTACATAGTATTTGAATTATCCTTTAGACTCTTGATCACATTTATTAAGTGTTGTAAAGTTTTTGAAATATTTTAATTTTTTTTTACGCAATATCGACGTTCTTCAGAGAGTGGAAATAACCAACATTATCAACTAAACAATAAAGTCCTAGTCTAGGAGGCTTTGATCTATCAGTATTAGAGTCTCCTGTCAACCAATATTATACTACAAAAATCAGTAGTATACTTTTCCTAAATCCAAACATTAATAACTTAGCCCCAGTATATTTTTAGTCCAAGAGAAATTGTATTTAAATCCTTATCAAACAAAATTAGAGTTCCTTCTAAAAGCAGTACTTAATTACAATTATCCTTATTGTTTATAAGTACACCCTGTATTTGTTAACTTAGTACAGCATAGAATTCAATTATATATTAACCTATATTAGTTTTACCTATACCTAAACTCTTGTAGTTTTCCATACCTATAGTTCTTTTCTACACTCTCGAATTTCAAATATTGTTATTTTATTGCATACGAATTTTACTACTATTGCCCTATAAAAAGATTTGATTTTCCATTTGTCTTTAAAGTATTCCAAAAGTACCTAAATCGGGAAATAATTCTTAAGATCAATAAGATGACAACGTTTTGCTGTGCCTCCCGCAAAGTGGTTGTTTTGGCTTTTCTCATTCGTTTTGTATCTTTTTTTACATCTTTGCGCCTCACTTGTTAATGTTTCGACAAGTTCTAATTTGTTGCACATCAGTAATACTGAAAAAAGTCCGTGATAATTCATCCTAAACTTTATATCAAAATTTGATAGGAAAAAAGGATGGCTCTCTGCCTCTCTTCGTTTTATTGTTTGTTCGTTATTCAAAAACCTGGCTTTCAATACAGGTCATACACGATGCATATTGCTGCAAACCGATATTCAGAAATAGAATGGTTTTACTTCACCTCCGCTGGCCCAAAACTTATTACTTTATAGGTCAGATGGCTATAGACGTATACTATTGTTAGTCTCGCGATTTTTAAAATAACTCATGTGTTATTTGCATCCTAACAATCATACTTTGCGGTAAGTTCCTCAAACAAATTGGTTTTCACTGAAAAATGATTTTTTTTTTAAATACTGAACACTGAGAATAATTGTTTTTTTCAGTACTTGTTAAATGGAGCATTTTTTGATATATATATATATATATATATATATATATATATATATATATATATATATATATATATATATCAACGTAAATTTAAATCTTATATCTAGATTTCATTTAAATGTGATTAACTTATTAACTTATTAATAACTGAAACTACCCTTCATATAAAAGAATTAAATCGAGAATTAGATAGACTATCAATTAAAAGGATTATTGCCAAAACATTTTTAATAAGATAATGCATTTCAATGCGACAAACATTGAAAAACATTTTCAAACTATAAAAGAAAAAAATAAAAATAAAATTAATAACCCTATTACAAAAAAAACCTTCAGCTCAAAACACAACAACTTGGATTGAATATTTAACTGATAAAAATATTCCGGATTTTGCAATGGATATATTCAGCTTAAGTCCCAACTTTGCGGTAGAAATAAATAACGAAAAACAATTACCAACCGAAGACATAATATGTAATATAGAAACAGGTATATATAATTTAAAAATCGAAGAGAAAGATCAAATTTGGGCCAAAACTTGCAATATAATGACTAATTTTAAAAAGATACTTAAAACCCAAAAAAATAATAATAAGGTACACCGGGGTAAGTGGAAATATGGGGAAAGTGGAACCACTCGTTATTAAATGCACTCCGTCTGTAGTATTGGTGCCGCCACCTATTAAGACTAGCACCTACTAAAGTCTGGAACTGTACGAAATCGTTTCTCGCCGCCCGCCGGCGTTTTCACTTGTTTGTGTCATTACTGCTGTCAGGCGTCAAGTTTAATCGTATGTTAAATTTGTGCATGGGTTGTTTTGGTTAGTGTGTTCAATGGATGTTTGAAGAACTGTCTTTGCTTTAACGAGGTAAGGATACTTTCTAGTTGACTTTAACATATTTTAATACTGTGTATGTGTTAGTTAGTTAAGGTTAAGACAAACTGTCTTGTTTACACTTACCCCCATATTATAACGTGTGGGGCAAGTGGAAATTACCAGACAGGGGCAAGTGGAACCTGAATGGTTCCACTTGCCCCGCTAGATTCCACTTACCCCATTAATGCTATTTTTCTTTTTAATTGTAGAAAATGGTCCGAAATTACAACCGTACGAAACCTTTGCCATCATATACAAAAGAAGCTCTTAAAGCCGCAGTAGATGCCGTTAAAAGTGGTAGTTTATCATTGTGTAGAGCATCTAAATTATATAATATTCCGAAAGCCACTATATTCAAACATAAAGCTGGACAACGTGGAGTAAAAAGTAAAACAATGGGTAGGCCACCAGCTCTGCCCTTTGAAGTAGAAAACAATATTGCTAGCAACATAAAAACCATGGAAAAATGGGGGTTTGGCCTATCCAAAAAAGAAGTACTGGAACTAATCGGACAATATGTCAGGGAAAATAATATACCCACCACATTCAAAAATGGTGTACCCGGGGACGATTACTTCAGAAGATTTAAAAGAGATTTTAATTTGAGCCAAAAAAAACCACAAAGCGTGGAAGTTGCAAGGAAGAGAAGCTTGGATCCTTTTATAATTTCTGAGTATTTTAAAATTTTAAAAAAAGAAATTAAAGATTTATTACCATTTCAGATATTTAATATCGACGAGACCAGTTTCTGTCTCGACCCCTCCCGGATTAAAGTTGTTGGAGAAAAAGGCACTGCTGTTTTACCTCCTCATTCAAGTCACGTCTTACAACCCATGGACTTAAGTGTATTTAGGCCGCTAAAATTATTATGGGATGAGGACTTAATTAAATGGCAAAGAAAAAACTATGGCAAAAAATTGCCAAAAAGTATGTTTTGTGCAATCATTTCAAAAATCTGGCAGCGATTAGACACAAAGATTATAATTAATAGATTTGCAAAAGCTGGCATATATCCATATAATAATAACATTATCCCAGAAGAAAAATATGAACCAGATGCATTTCGACGATGGGGTCTTCTGCAAAATACTGCCACCCCTGAGCCAATGCCCGATTCTATTCTGCCAACAAATGAAAATCTTCACGTTAGCAATATCGAACCAGTTGCATCTACATCCAAATCAGTATTATATGGTCAAAATATTTCAGAATACTCTTCAAAATCATTAAATGAGAGTAGGATTGCTTCCCTTGTAGAAGTTGATAATGTATCAATTTCTCAACCTAACACAGCAGCTGATATAATCACTCCGTCTATGCCGATTACACAAAAAAGATCATTTGAGTCGTTGCTTCTAGAACACGTAAAACAGGCACCCCAATCCAAAACCGGAAGAAAAAAAATATGCAGTGGAGCAGAAGTTATTACATCTTCTGAGGCTATTCAGAAACTAAAAGAAATAGAAAAGAACAAAAGTAAGAAATCTGTAAGACCTAAAAAACTAGAAAAAGGAAACGATTCGCAAAAAGAAAAGAATAGTGACATAAATGACGTGGATAGTGAGAATGAATCTTTTAAAAGTGATTCATCTGAAGATTTTGATTTAGAAGAGGAATTCAGAGAAATTGAAAAGGAGACATCTTTTATGCATAATGTTACTAAAGACATAACAACAGCCGAAGTTGGTAACTGGATAATAGTGAAATTGCCTACTAAAAAATCTTATAAATTTTATGTTGCTCAAATTATCTCAAAAGAACCATGTCTCGAAGTAAAATTTGCCAGAAACATACGTTTAACATCAACGTTTCATTGGCCTGATGAAGACGACCAGTCAGTAATTAATCCACATGAAATTCACATGTATTTGCCCAATCCTACACTTGAAAAAAGGGGAAAATTTAGGTTTGACATTTCTTTCGATGGTTTAAATATTTGTTAGAAAAAAATTTTAATTTCAGCTGTATTTTTTTTTTGACAAATAAAGATTTGCTTTTTATTTCCACTTGCCCACTCGTTTTTCTTTGGCATCTAATATATAAAATTGAGATAGTTTACACTTACCCCACAACAGTGGGAAAGTGGAACCACATTCGAATTTTTTTTTTGAGTCCATTATACCAAATTTTTGTAAATGTTCTGAAATAACCATAACATATTTTAATACCTAATACCTCTGTCTAGTTACAAAAAAAAATGAATATGATTCGTGCAATAATGTCCAAAATAAATTATCATAAATATGAACTATTTAAATATGCGGTTCCACTACCCCGGTGTACCTTAATAGTTTTTCTTCAAAAATAACAAAAACTAAAAAATACTTAAAAGAAAACCTTGAAATCAAAATACTTAGAGCCGTTAAACGCAACACGACTGTAATAATGGAAGAAACAGAATATTCCAAAAAAATGAATTCCTTACTAAATAATACAAAACCTTACAAAAAAATTAAATCGGATCCCACAATCCAATAGCAAAAAAAGAACAACGAACTTGTTGATTTTGGGTAAAAAAAACCATATATCTCTCCAAATACCGCTAAAAACCTCAAGATCTGAAGCGCCGTACCACAAAAAACATACGAATTACCAAAACTTCATAAAAAAGGTATTCCATTGAGACCAATAGTTTCCTGTATACAATCCCGTTACACCCCTCTATCAAAATACTTAAACGGAATTCTTAGTAATAGTATACACAAAAATAACTATTACATAAAAGATTGGTTTCAATTTAAACAAAAAATAAAAAATAGAAAAATTCCAAAAAAATTTGTGCTAATTTCGTTAGACGTAATATCCTTATATACAAATGTACCCATACAACTTGCAATAAAAATAATTAAAGAAAAGTGGTCAGAAATTAAAAAATATACGGATATACCGCAAGAGGAATTTATCACAGCAGGTGAATTAACTAACACATATGTTTTATATGAAGATCAGTTATACCAAACAAACAGAGGGATGGGCAATGGGTGCCTCTATATCTAGCATTGTAGCACAAATAGTCGTGGAAGACCTTGAAACAAAAATTTTAAATAATCTAAATATCGACATACAATTTTTGTACCGTTATGTTATTGATTGCATTACTACAATATCAGCAAATCAAATAAATAATGTCTTAAATAAATTTAAGGAATATCAAAAAAGCTTGCAGTTTACAATTGAAGTCGAAGAAAATAACAGAATTAACTTTTTAGACTTAACAATACATCATGTAGGTCAAAATATTAAAACTGAATGGTACACAAAATCAACTTAGTCTTCTAGATATTTAAACTATAAATCAAACCACCCAAATTCCCAAAAAAAATCCGTGATTGTAGGATTCGTAGATCGTGCCATCGTGCTTTCGGTTCCAGAATACCGGAAAGAAGCCTGAAAAAAGCCAAAAATGCTCAAAAATAAATTATTATCCAGAACACCTTATAAATAAAATCATTAACAGTAGAATTCACAAATTTTATAACTAGAACAACATAAAAAATAATCAGACATCAAACACAACAAAATTTATATCTTTTATGAAGGGCTTATCCCAACCACTTCAAAAATTACTTAATCAATATAGTATTCAAACTTATCACAAGGCTTCCAATATGCTCTCAAAAATTTTTTCCAGATTAAAATCAAAAACCCCAAAAAAACAAAAAAAGGAATGTTATTTATGAAATACCCTGTAAAGATTGCAACAGTGTGTATATACGTCAAACCAGCCAATACTTAGAAAACCGACTTTTCAAGAAGACATACTTTTAATTATAATAATATTAAAATAGGGTCGATTGAAAAAAGCAAAAATGCCATCAACGATAAGGACATCAACAACCTGAGTAAATTATATATTTCAGTACTAGAACAACCAACTGTGATAATGTTAACATAATATATATATATATATATATATATATATATATATATATATATATATATACCATAATAGTTGTTTTAAGTAGATGTGTGTACGTGAAAATGTGACAATTTGTACTTTTTTAAATAATTTTATGTTTTGAGGTAAAATAGAAATAATAATTTCATAAAAGAATAATTTATATTTATTCTCTTTCCACTTTAAAAAAATTCAGAAAAAGACCAAAGTACACATAAAAAAATGTACAATTTTTAATAATGTACGTTCTAAGGTAATATATAATAAAAAAATAAAATAAAAACAATTAATTGTATAAATATCAAATTAAGATTCTACATCTTTATCCATTTTAGATTTGAAAAAGACCGAAGTGCGTTATCGGATTTCACTATGTATTTTGACAAATATATGATTTAAAGCATATCTGTCAAATTAATTTTCTATTGTTGCGCAAGATATTTAATGATTTTCGAGTAGAGAGAGAACAATTTTCGGTAAAGTTAAAAGCAGTGTTATCGTGCGGGTCATACGATTTATCAACGACAAACTTTTTAAGTTTGTTTTTCTTTTATTACGTGTAATCATATCCTCCGCATAAAATCCGGAAGATGAATTAGATAGACCTATGATATTTTCATATGAAAAAAGAAATGAAAACATCTTTGAGCGATGTCACTTCAAAGTCAGATTGACAAGTCAGTGACAAAATGAGTAATAGAAAACAATTTTCGGGTTTTTTGCATCCACAAGCGAAAAAAATGGTATTAAATCTAATAAAACATTACCAAAATGAAAATTCACCGGCCAATATCCAGGAGGCAGTAGCAAAAGCTCACGTTAATTCAAAATTTAGAAAAGTGGTATTTTTGAACGAGACTTGGATATTTTCTAATGGAAGTGGTTCGAAATCTTGGCAGGACGAGTCTGTAAAAAGAGTTAAGAGAAAAAAGGGATGTGGGACGGGAAAACGGTTCATCATTTTGCATGCAGGTTCTTCAACAGGATTTCTCCCAGGTGCAAGTTTACTGTTTTCTTCAACATCCAAAAGTATGGACTACCATGATAATATGAACTGTGAACTGTTTGAAAAGTGGTTAAAAGAACAACTGATTCCAAATTTAGATGCTCCATTTTTCATCATTCTGAACAATCCATCTTATCATTCAAGAATCTTAAATAAACAACCTACTTCATCCTGGAAAAAAAGTGATATTTATGACTGTCTAATAAAATAAAAACAAAATCCTTTACCCAATATGCTGAAACTAGAACTTCTTTTAATGGCAAAATCTATTACAAACCAGCAATATATACCGTAGATGAAATATTACGGGAAAATAGACATGATGTTTTACGACTGCCGCCATACCATTGCCAACTTAACGCAATAGAATTAATATGGACTGGGGCAAAATCGTATTACGAAAAACACGTGAACTATGGTCTTACATCAGATGAAGTGCAAATTGTTTGGCAAGATTCATTAAATTATAGTACGCCGGAGTACTGGAAGAAATCTGTGGAACGTACGGAGAAATTAATATAGGATTAGTGGAATTGAGAACGAGTTTTAGATGTCGACATAACACCAATAACCATTGCGCTATTTGAGGACGACTCAGAAGATGAGGACGTTTTAAGTGATAATGATATTTTTTAGTCTATAATATTAAAAAGTTTCTGAAGGATTATATTAGTCTTTGACGTATATAAATCATTATGAATATCCATTTTTGCATTGTAACTTAAGTCTTTTGCCTTTGGATTTTTTCGTGTACATTTCTTAATCTTCTTCGGAAGTAAATTATGTTTTTTTTTCATGCACACGTTTCTGTACATTCCTTATACCAATTTTCAGAGCTTTTGCTACTGGCTCCTGGATATTAGCCAGTGAATTTTAATTTAAAAATGTTTTTATTAGATTTGACACCATTTTTTTGCTTACTTTTTTAGTACATTTGTAATTTTGTAGGCAATAAATAAATAATTATAGAATACTTGTTCCAATTTTAAACCGTGTTTAAAATAAGTAAATTTTTTTATTAATTATAAGACAAAATTTGATATTTGAAAATCGGTAAAATCGCTTTACCAGAAACTCGAAGCTAACGAAAAATACAGGCTACATATATATATATATATATATATATATATATATATATATATATATATATATAGACTATATTTTTAGACTGAAATTTGAAGAAATCGGTTAAGTAGTTTTTTAACTATGCCGCGAACAGACAGACTGACGGACAGACATACCTACAGATAGACGGAATTGAGAAAACATGTTTTCCGGCATCTAGAGACCCTTAAACGTAAAGATCTGAAAAAATCTCACGAGGGAAGTAATAACTAATTATCTTGTGTTTTTAACAAAAGTGTATAATGTTTTTGCAAAATAATTTTTTTTTGTTATCACAATACAAAAAAAAAACAAGTTTTCTTTGCACAGGGGTGGCCCGCATTTAAATAAATGACACTGTATAAGTGGTTAGATTTTTAGGTCAAGCGGGGCTCATAATTTTTGGTGATTGATAAAAAAATCTCACTTTCATTAAGTGGCTGTATAAACAAAATATATCTGATTGTTCCACTGATTCGAACCGCCTTCCGACTTTATTAAGGCGTTTGCCATTTTGTGTATTTCACATAACATTTTGGTATTCACGGTGTTTTCTGATTTGATTCATAATGTTGCTGAGCTTTGGACCCGCACGATAAGACCGCATTCGACAGTAGTAGTTTGTACTGTACAAGAATTCTAACGTGGAATTAGACAGATAGCTTAAACTCATACATAAACCTTCCACTAAATTTAGAGTAAAAAACCGGATAACTGTCGTACCTTTTTATATACTTTAGATTGCCTTCATTTTGGTTTAAGAAAGTAAAAAATTAAAATATTAATAGAAATATAGAAACGATTGTATATTTAAAATAAGTATATTGAAACAAAAAAACTGATATTTTTAAGAAAATTTTGAAATTGCCATTTTGAGCAATTTTAAATTCGATCTTGCTTAATTTTTAGTTTTAATTTTCAGTAAACAAGATCCAGGCACATAGCCAACGATTACTATTTAAAGAGAAGTCAATTCCGATAACAATGGAAAAACCAAGTATAAAACTGATTCAGTATAAGTAAAACGCACGTGAATAACAATTTGGAAATCTTGACATGCTTACAAAGATTAGTATTTTATTAATTTACTGATTAACTGACTACATACGAAGAAGATACTGTCAACATTTCAAGGTGTTTAGCTACAGCCAGTAATTTTTAAAAATAAATTATATGCCTAATTCAAGCGTGTCTCCCATATAATTTTCATTTCTTGTATTTACTACACGAGTGCATCACTGCACCCAAATAATACTAAAAATAACTTTCCCATGGCGCCTTTTAACTCGAGAATGCGCACTGATGTTGACAGGTTTATCGACTTTTATAAGGCCCATTCACTAGTCTATCTTGAAAAGAGGGGACGCTAAAATAAAAATATATACACATTTAGTTCATTTCTGTTAAAAAGTATTAAGTTCTTTTACTAATAAGGGGTGGGCTATAAATTCCGGAGGTTGAACAGTGATTATGTAAGGGAGTTTTTTGCCTAATTAGCTTTAATTTAAGATGTACATGGTCATTTTTTAAATTGCCAGCTAGCTTAAACTAACAAGGCTTATATAATGTAATATAATAGAGTTTTGCATTAAGTATAGAGATTGATTTAAAATATTTAATATACACCACGATGGCTTAGTTTCGAACGCCCTAAAGTATTTGATATCGGGAGAGCTTTTTACTAAATATTCTTTTAAAAACGACTAATTTCTTGATGGAACGTTATATAAATATAAAAATAAACTTTTATTCACAAACGCTACTGACAGCTTTTGAAGTTTTATTTCTTCTTTTAAGGAAATTATCGTTATTTTGATAATAACAGCATTATACAATACTGTTGATTATAATGACATTCACATTTAGCATTATTTTGTTTATGTAAAAAGTACTTTTTTTGCTGTAAATTGGTGAAAAATGTTAACTGTCTAATAACCTTTAAGCAAATAATGGTGTTATTTTCCTTTTTCTTTTTCTTTCTGCTCGCGCTTATTTTTATTTAAGCAGCTTTCTATTAATTTTATACACCAATTGTGTATTTATTTGTCTGAGCTGCATTTATTTCACTCTAGGAAGAATTAAATAAATAATATCAAGAAAATAAAAAAATAATTCAATATATCTACTGTTTACAGGAAACTGACAAATACAAATATAAAAATAATCAAACAGATATTGCACTGCGGAAGTCTAACATTGGCACAATCTTTAATATGCAAAATTGGGCAAAGCTGAACGTCGCCGAAAGATGTTATTCCTTTACATAGAAAAGAAGCTGATAAAATTCGTTATTGCTACGGTAAGGTATACAGGGTGTCTCAGAATGTATGGGCAATCTCTCGGATTTAGATAGTTTGTGAAAAAAGGAAATACATTTATATAAACTTTTTATGTATCCCTTAACGGAGATACAGGGTGTCAAAGTGAAATTTTTACTTTTGTTTTATGCGAATAATTTTAAAGATAATCGTGATATTTGGGAGTTTTTTGATATGTGAAATTTAAATTTTATGTTAGTATTTTCTACTAGATGATGATTTTTGTTCGAGCTTGTAATACTTTTTTGGGTGAAAAAATAGATTTCTCTATCATTTTTACGTCAAAAACCTTTTCTTGTTAAAAGTCCCTAGAATCAACCGTTATCAAGATATTTGGATAAAAAAATTGATGCATCACTATCTAGATTTTAATACAGTTTTCAAATAGCTCAGACATTTTACTGTAAGAAAGGTATGGTGGTATATGGTATTATATAAAATAATTTTGTCGGTTCAACATGGTCGCTTTTTAATCTTATACATTCCCTAGCTGTGAGAATTGAAGACAATATTAAGTTTTCTCTAGTGTCAATTTGCATGGAATGCACTAATGTTTTTAAATGTCCTCACAAGAAAAAATCTAAAGGGTTAAAGTCCGGTGATCGAGGAGGCCATGCGACTTGTCTTCCTCTTCTTATCCAACGATTTTCAAAAGCTCGATTTAAGAGTTCTCGCACTGATAGGGTAAAATGGTGTGAAGCTGCATCTTGCATGAACCAAAGGTTAAGGCAGTAAAGTGATATATAATAACGCAACTAGAAACAAAAGTATGGGTCAAAATTCTATTTTCTCCAATTTTTTCTCTCTTTGCTATGTTTAACAAGCTACCAGATTTCATTAAACATTGTCAGTCTGTTTATTGCTTTAAAAAATAGCAGGCATATACTTTAGAAAAATGCAATTTGTGTTAGGCCTTAACTGGTAATTTATTGCCACTTTGAATTTATTTTTATATTTTATTTCTGAATAATATATACATTTGATTTTTGAATTTATTTTGTAATAAAATTGTTATTGTTTCACATTTTTTGACTTATATGTTTATTTTTCATATGCAGTTTTCTGCAGTAATTCTTACCGGTCTCTGTTAAACGACATTCTGCTCTTTCAAACATTTTTCTGTCGGGAACTCTACGATCTAGGAATTCTTCGTATAATTTTCTGGCTTATGAGACATTGCCTGATGTAAACCCATACATTAAGTGCATGTCATTATCATTAATAAAATGAATACAAGAAAAACTATCTCAGATTTCAACGCCCTGACGATGACGGTCTGACACAGTGACATTAAGTCCTCAATTAATTGAGTAAGAGTCATAAAAAGAAGAAATTTTGCTTCAATGCCTAGAAAGTTATTATTCCCAATAAATATCATCCTATTTTTAAAAAATTTTGTGTTAGAGAACAATATGAAAATTTCTAAATTTTGCTGTTGAAAATTAAACGCATCAATTCTTTTAAATCCAAATCTCGAGAACGATTGCTCGAACCGGCTTCTAATAAGAATACCTTTTTGACAAAAAAATGATAGGGAAATCTATTCGTTTACTCAAGAAAGTATTACAAGCGTATAAAAAAAAGTTACGATCTTTCAAAAAAAAAAGATTGTGCCCCCTTCAAGTTAGAGAACTACTAACATCCAATTTGAATTTCTTATATCAAAAAACCACCAGATACAATTTTTCATTCAAGTACCACGAGTATTTTAAAAGTTATTTACATAAAACAAAAATCTCCGTTAAGTGGTATATTAGGAAAAAAGTGTATATGAACTTATATCCTATCTTTCACAAACTATCCAAATCTGAGAGATTGCCCACAAATTCTGGGACCCCCTCTATACAGGGTGTTTTTTAAGTTATAGCTAAAAATAAAGGACGTAATGTTTTGCCTTATTTTAAGACTAAAAGCTCATATAAACATGTGTTCGCCAGGCCTTCGTTTTTGAGATACAGGATGTAAATTTTTTTTTCTTTTAGTTTTTTTCTGATGTACCTAGTACATTTTTAGACATAAATAATTCAAATTTGACACACACTATACCGTAAGCAATGTCGACGAAATGACTATAATATATTTTACAAAAATCTACTGTGTGTTACTTTTTCCCAGGTAGCGACCGTTTTTACCCCCTCCCCCTCTTCGCTGGCTGTTTTTATTTAGAAAATTAGATTCCTCTTTTTTTTTTACTTCCTGGTATCCTACTCTAATCCGATATTTTGAACCGTTTAGACTTTAGTTAGAAAAATGCTAAGGATACACATTTAAAATTTTACTAGCTGGCCCGGAAGACCTTGTTCTGTTTTTTCCATTAGATGGCGCGAGTTTGCAGTGGAATTATAAGAATATGGGGTCCATTCACCACATCGTCCAGAAATGCTATTGAACAAAAAAATATTGATTTTATAAAAAAAAGTCGCAATAAATTAATACAAGAAATAGTTTTAAAAGTTCTCGGTAACCAGACGATCATTAAAAAAAATTCATGTAAATTGGTGCAGTACAACTCTCACACGAATTTGCTGAAAAATCTGGCTTAGTATTTTAAATATACGATTTTTTATTTTTATGCTAAAAATGCAAGATGTAATTTTTTTGTTACATTTTGGGACTAAAAGTTCAAAACTTAAGAAAAATAATTTTAACGTCATGTAACTTAAAAACTAACGAAAACCTTTCGAACACATGTTTATATAAAGTTTTGGTCCTAAAATGAAGAAAAATGGTAAAAAATTAAATGATAAACTGACTCATCTGGCATTAACTGCTCCAATAATGGACATGCATCAAAGTTGTGCAGCTTCAAATGCGTCAATAGCCGCTTGAAAAAGCCATATTCAGACTGGCAACAAAAAATAGGTATATACTTAATAGTTATCGGGGTGATACTATTGATTACTAAGAAGAGAAGCGAAAACCAACGATTTTAGAAAGTAAAATTATAAATACTATTATACCTAAAAACTGAAAATAAATAAGCTTAATTTCTGAGGGCAAAACAAATTATTTAATTAATTACACTTTTAGGCAATTAGTTTTATTTACTCTTAGCACCACAATTTTTCTGCTTGTGAAGATGGTTCACCTTAAAGAATATAAAAAAACAATTATCACAATACATATTAAGCTTTAAACAGAGAAATGTGATTGTTGCTTACGTTAATATCAATAACAATCACTAAACAGCCTGAAAGAAAATGTTTTAATAACATTTAGTTTAATAAACAATCAAAAGTTAAACATACAAAAAGCATAACAGTACTAAAATGAGATTACTTAGAATTTTCTGTCTACTTAGAGCAAAACACTGCTGAAAATATCCAGGTTTGCTGATGATGTGGAAAATATTTACATTTGGAAAAAATATTTATAATAAAACTATTTTGAAACATAACTGGCTGAGGAATGCCTTATAACAATAGTATTGTCTTTATATACAAATGTGTTATTAAAATATATAGAACCAGTCCGGAGAGTCATCTTTGCGTATGCAGTAGATTAACAGGATATACTCCTAATAGTAAGTTTCAAACATATTTTTAAAGCCTTATTGACAGAGGAGAAAAAAAATGTACCCAGTAATAGTAATTTAAGTAACAATTCCGGAAAAACCTTTTTTTTTTGGGCTGGTAGATACGTACGTACGGTAGGTTACGTACACTATTTTTTCGGCAACCGCAACCAAAAAAACATGCAAACTTTTAAAAAGCAAAAAGTCAGGCATTTTAATGACAAATTAGTCGTCATTGTTATTTCGGTGGTATGGTAATAATGAACTGCATTCTTCTAAAACATACCTCTAGATTAGCACACTATTATTTGGTTACTAAATTCAGTGGCAACAACGTTGCATTGCAAAAATTGGACAAATTTTGGATTGTTTTTGAAACATCGGTGTTTTATAGAAAATGAAATGTCTGTCTTATATTTGTTATTGATTTCAAATTTAAATGTTGATTTTGATTTGATATATTTTAATAATAATAATTCGCCCTATGATCATCAATTTCCTTGGCATTTATCAAACACCAGTGGAGAACGAACCTGAGGATCTATCAATAGAGTTAAGTCCACTTTAGTTCTGCTTAGCAATAAACCTCCTCTCCATGTCGCTCAACAATACAGGACATGGCTTCAACATCAAAGCCAATAGAGACAACTCCCACACCATATCCGACTTTCTGTATATGGACGATATTAAGCTCTATGGTGGAAACCAACTAAAAAAGCTTATTGACATGACATACACCTTCTCGAAAGACATTCATATGGAATTTGGAATGGAAAAATTTAAAGCCTTAAACATCGTAAAAGGCAAACTAATTAATGGTGATGTAGCCCTACCCAATGGAGAAATAGTTCTAGCGATGAACCAAGGAGAGATGTACAAATACCTAGGGTTCCAACAAGCTAAAATACTCCAGGATAAGCAAGAAAAGAAAAGGCTGAAAGATCAGTGCGTTGAAAGAGTGAGAGCTCTTCTGAAGACAGAACTGAACGCCGGAAATCTCATTACATCAACTGACACCATGCTGTGCCCGTGCTGACCTACAGTTTCGGGATCTTGAAATGGACTAACACGGAGCTAGAATGGTTACAGCAAACTACTCGCGTAATGATAACCAAGTACAAATCACACCACCCAAGGTCATCAACTCTCCGAATGACCTTACCACGCAGAGAAGGTGGAAGATCCCTTGTTAATTTGACCAATTCGCACTCCCGACAGCTGCAAAATTTAAGAAATTTCTTCACCAACACGGCACAAACATCAAGCCTCCACCACATAGTGACCCTAAGTGACAACTCATACTCTCCCCTCAATTTCGGAAGTGACAACATCATCCTAAAGTCCCTTTCAGACCCCCAAAGGGACAGTGTGCTCAAATGGCACTGCACGGCAGACATCACAAGACTTGAATCAGCCACACATAAATAAGGAAGCATCCCACAGATGGCTGAAGGATGGACAACTATTCCCAGAGACAGAAGGATTTGTGATGGCTATACAGGACCAAGTTATTAACACACGGAACTACACGAAATTCATCATCAAAGACCGGTCCGTTAAATCCGATAAGTGTAGAAAATGCAGCAGCAATGAGATCAGAAACTATACAGCATATATTATCTGGCTGCACTTACCTAGCAAACACGGTCTACCTCCAGCGACATAACCAGGTGTGTAACATCATACACCAGAAGCTTGTCAATAAATGCGGGCTCCTGAACACCTTTGAGCCCTATTATAAATACCAACCAAGTTCAGTGCTTCAAAAGAATGTCTTCAAATTGTACTACGACCGGGCAATTATCACCGACAGACGGGTAACGAATAATCGGCCTGATGTGGTACTGTTAAATAATCGAGATACATCAGATGTGGCGACTGAATAAGTTTCATGTGATACCGATCATCGTATCATCAACTGGACGCGTTCTAAAAACGCTAGAAGAAAACCTGGACTGCAGCATACTAACACCTTCATCGACATCCAGAAGGCAGTCCTGTTCAGTACTTGCCATATAGTAAAAAAATTCTTACAGAACAACACATCGAACTAATAGAAACCAGCCCACTCCTTTTGATGCATGCATTCGGGATGGGCTTGGACCCCACATTAACTACATTATGTTTAAACGCACAATAAATAATTATCACGTAATTTAATATTTCTGTGTGTAGGATGCCTCAAAAAAACATAAAGAACAAAAATAAATATATAAATGGAATTAGTTGTCAAAGTCAAATAATACTCCACCAAATGTTAATAATTTATCACATCCCCTTTTTGATATCCCTTCTATACACTTAATAATCTAAAATTCACTTGATAAATCTTCGAATTATTTCTTTTTAAATTTCTTTTCTTGAAGCAGAAAGTTCTCTTATACATGGGGTTACGTTTAAAAATTACCATAACACTTTTTGTGTTATATGAGATTTTGTAATTAAAATTTAAAAACAGACATTTTAAATAATTACGTTGTTAATATATTTTATAGTTAATATAGTTTACTTTGATATTTTTTTCTATTTGACTTAAAAGTAATAGTATAAAAGAAATATAAAGTGTGTTCAAATATAAAAGGGTTTCGTTATAAAAGCCCCCCCCCATACCAAAATCCGAGATAAGATCTAATTATACATGCCCAGGGCCATGATATCTACACGATGCAATCTAGTGGATATTGTTTTTTCGCTGAAATAAATCGCAGAAACCTCCAGCTACAAATCCAAAGCCTACCTGTTAATAGCGGCAAACCGTAAAATAATCAAGAAATATGTACTGTAGTAGATAAGGAAGTGTTCAAATATAACCTATATCAATATACAACTATTTACGGAGAAATCGATTTAAAAAAAAACAAAATTTGACTGTTTCGAAGTAACAGAAGTTTAAGTATAAATTGGAGTTCCAATGGTGGGTTCGTATATGAAACAACTTTATCCTAACCAATAAATATACATACTTACTAGCTACTAAACAAATATAGTAGGTAACTGGCTAGTTTAATTCACGTAGGGTTTCTAAAATGTTAAAGCATAAAACACAAAAATGTTTCACAAACTTTCAAATTTTAGTTCTTTAATTAATGCCTAAATAATTGTAAGCATATTAATAAAAATATTTTTTATTAACATTTATTTTGTATCCTACCCATAAAATTTTAAATAGTAAAAATGATTATTTTAACAAACTACATATATAACATTTAATTAGTTCTATCTCAAAAATATTTAGGAGGTGAAAGCACTTGGCTAAACTTAGCACACTTTTCAAATATTTAACAGCCTTTCTTCACTTCTCGATCCAATTAAAGTGACAGCAGCGGAACAAGAAACACCTTTGCCCGCTTAGAACTAAGAAAGAAATAACATTTTCTTATAGGAAAAATTGTTTAGTCATTTCCTGTTATTATTCTCAAAATGTAACACATGAAATTAAGCCTATAGTTTGTTCTTACTCTTCTGATTCATTAATATGGCTTAATTTATTGTGTACATTTCCTCGGTTTAATTTTATATGAATTTATGAATTTTAATTTATTGACCTAACTTGCTGTCAGTTGTTCACTACAGAACTGTATTTACTAGTCCAAAAAGCAACCGTACTTTACTGGGTTTTACAAACTGTAATATATTTTTTCGTATTTCCCTTTTTTAAATTCGGTACAAACTTAAAAAATTTGTAACTTTCACATCAGCGTCTAAAATGGATTAGTAGATAAGAGAAGGCTTAAAGACCAGAAGGTCCTTTCTGCTTGCTTCTAGTTCCAACGGGCCTAGCACCTACTCCTAAATAATCTCCATGATATTACGATAAACGCTAATATATCTTTCTTAGCAAGTGAAATGTTAATTTGAAAGGGCATACGTTCAGAAGCGTTCACAGAGGCAGCTCGTTCTTTTAATGAGGGAGAACACCTTGCCTTACTCGATGTTCTGAAATTTCCGTAGAAAAGGACTGGATACCAATGATAACCCAATGAAAGTATTGCCCACCCTTCGCACGTTTCAACTATATGGTAAGAGCTGTTTCCTAACCCTAACAGATACATATTCTTATTGATCAAGCTGCTTTCAATCCTACGTGGATTGAAAGCAGCTTGTGTAGTTTGCCTGTCTTTAGGTCATGGGCTCTAAAACTGGAGCGCCGATCCACTCTTAGGGAACTCATCCGCTTTCTCGATGCACTCGGTGTGTTGGGGGACCCATTTTAATTTCGCCACCTTTGTCTTTGCTAGCGCTCTTAGGGAATCTCTGCATTTCTAGACTAGAGCTGAGCTCATCCTGGGCTTGAGAACTGCTTGACTATCTGAGTGAATGCTGATTTTACTTTCTGCTCCTATCCTAACTTCGTCCTTTGTTGTTACCTACAGTATAGCACAGACCTCCGCCTGAAAAAAAATCGTGTGGCTTCCCAGTGGAATGGCCTCTTCGGTAGCACTATCTAACCAGTACATTTCGGCGCCGGCTGACCCACAACTGGCCATTCACGGCCGTCCGCATGCTATGTTCCAACATATACACCATAGGGTATTCTATATTCCTCCCATTGGTTCCTTGATTCATGTGGAGGGTCCGAGTGAACAAACATCATTTCCGACCCACCATCCAACATAGTTGTCAGATTATTACCATAGATTTGTTGGTTACCTGTTCGACGTGAAGTTTTCACGCCAGTTTATTATCCAAGATCATTTCTTGACCTCTTGTTTTAGGAGCAGAGGTCTGCGATATAGGGTTGGTGCTATAAATCATACTTTAATTTAAAAAACCAGTTAGCAAATTTTTGAATTATGTATTGATAACGACCTCCTACTTCCACTGAATAATTTGTTCGAGCGTGCCGTCCAGTGACGGCTTTGAAAGGTAAGAGCAAAAATTGGTATGAAAAAGAAGTACAACTAAAGTGTGCTAAATTCCAGATTTTTATGTTCAGCGGATCAAAAATGAAGAGAGTAGAGCATTTCCGTGTCACATTGTATTGTACCTAAGTGGTCCCAATGCTTTGCACGTATACAGTAACCACAGCATCCCAGACATGTGAGAAAAACTATTTTAGTTTACAGAATCCTATTATGATCCCAGTGAAACAATTTGCAAAGCCGCCCTTCAGCTTCGGAACCATGTAAGCTTGCCTTTCTTAAAGCTTTGAGTAAAGTGCTTCTCCTGCCTGCATCATTGATCCTGCTGCCGTTGCTAATCCAAATGGTGCTCAGTCAGTCTGTTTAGTGTCGACTCTATTTTCTTTCTTCGCATTTCTACTGCAGCTTCAGGACCTTTAAAATAGGCTACTGATTTCAAGCCTGGCGGTTCGCCCACGATCATTATTGCTCATCCCCGGACATCCGGAGGTTTAGATTTGATTTAATGGCTATTTTTTTGGGAGAGCTCCTCTAAGGTATCCACATACTCCTTGGTTTAACATTATACGCTTTAAGTCCCGATATTGTTTTATAATAAAGCGAAAAGATCTTATAAAATGCACATCCCTTGACCTCATGCATCCCTACTACCATCAATATAGCAAATATCTCGGCCTGAAATATTTTGGTATGCTCTCTTAAATAGAAACATTTTTGAGAATTCAGTTTTGTTGTAAACTCTACGTTTTGACAATTTTGCTCTATTTAAGCTTCAGTGTTGCATGTGAAAGCTCTTGTTGCTTTTATTGTTCCCTTTTGGATATACTGAGAGTATTTAGTCTTAATCTGCTTCTAGAGCAATCCTTTTGTGTTCCACATATAGATAGAATAGCTCGATGGCTCCACATCGCTAATTTTAGTCCATTAACCTGCATTCTTTATTCGAGCAGAGGCCGCCATTGCTTGCCTTCGTTTTAATTTAATTGGTAGTCTTAGCAAAATGCTTTAATCTTCCTAGGCCTTGCCAAGGCATTTGACACGGTTCCACATGACTTCCTACTTGACGTATTACGTTCATATGGAGTAAGGGATAATCTGCTGAGCGTCTTCGTGAACAATCTTAAGGACCGAAAACAGATGGTCAAAATTGGGGACAGTTATAGCGACCCATTAAGTATAAAAATGGGAGTTCTGCAGGGAACTGTATTGGAGCCTATACTTTTTATAGCATACATTAATTCCTTGACCATCATGGAACTAGATTATGGCTTGGTATTATCTTATTCCGATGATACTGTTGTGGTGTTTTCAGGGCAATTATGGTGTCTGTTCATGATTCTGCTATTGAAGGGTTATGTAAAATCAAAAATTGGCTAGATACATTTAAACTAACCTTAAACAGAGCAAAAACAAATTACATAGCATTTTCTATCACAGCATTTAACCGACCAAACTTCCATAGTATCCAAATAAATAATTTAATAGAGATATGGCCGAAGTTGAATTTACAAAATATTTAGGGATAATTATAGATAATAAACTTAAATGGGATCATCATGTTCTTAGACTTGTGAAGAACATAAAGAATTTGATCCATAAATTCTATATCCTAAGGGAAATACTTAGCAAAAAGCTGCTTATTGGTGTGTATAAGGCACTTGTAGAGTCTATGCGTGGGGTGGTCTTAACCAAAATTTTTTAAATCCTCTGAATGTGGTACAAAATTATATACTTAAAGTTATGTTTAGAAAAAATAAGCGTTTTTCTACAAATTTATTGTACTCTAAAGATATTCTGGATGTGCGTACATTATATTGTCTCACAACATGCTCTTATATTAAAAAACTCCCAAACTAAAACAATTTGTGAATCATACTCATGGTACCAGGAGTTAAGTTGGTGAGAATTTGAAAAGGCCTGTAAATAAGACGACAATGAAACTTGGATCCTTTTCTTATTTAGCACCTAAGATGTATAACATTCTACCTCTTGAAATCAGATCTTTGCCAAGGCTAAAAAAATTCTACAATGAATGTAGACTATTTATTTATCACAATTTGGCTAAATTCAGAGAATTGTTCTGATTATCCGCTATTGTATAGGTTTATTTATAGATATATGATGTTAGTTAGCTACTGATTTAAATTATTTATTATTAAGGAATTGATTTTTTCTGATTTCCGATTTTAGTGAAATATGTATGTTTTTTGTTTTATTTATATTTTTTATATATGTTTTTTTTATTTCATACATGTTTCTATATATGGATAAATGTATTACTGATATTTTAGAGACATATGTTGAATTAAAATACATTAGAAGATTTTATTTTTGTTAATTCTGTGCACATACTTAATTGCACGTTGTAATTGCTGTAAAAAACTTACCTAATGTATATAATTTTCAGTAATATAAAATTGTTATAATTATAAAAAAAATATTGTTATAATTTCTCAGGTTTGTACCAACTTGCTGCATGGTCCAACAATTGTATCAATAAATAATAAGCATTTATTGATAAAATAGAAAACATAATTTAGGGTTAACTCATTTTTTCGAAAAATTCACCAGAATCCTGGAATTGTAGACGATTTTTACTTCCCTCGTAAAACGGAAATAATGTAACCGTCAAAAAATCACCCTCCGAGATTTTTTAAGGCTCCCTAGATGCCGAAAAATATGTTTTCTCAATTCCATCGGTGTGTCTGTCTGTCCGTCTGTCGGTCTAGCTGTTCGCGTCGTAGCTAAAAAACTGCTTACCCGATTGAATTCAAATTTTGATTAAGAATTAAGGGTCATATGGGGATGACCTGGTAAGATTGTGGCAGAAATCTAATTTGGCAAAACAAAATGGCGGCATAGTGAAATGTTAAAAGAGTTATTACTAAAAAACTACTTTCTTAAATTTTGCACAAAAATCAAGTAACTGGTAAAATTTTGGTATGAATCCAAGATAGCATAACGAAATGGCAGTTAATAAAATATTTTAAAAGTTCAGCCTGAAAAAACTACTTAATGGACTGATTTCAAATTTGTGTCATAACTAATTGTGGTATAAAGATCAACTAGTAAAACTGTGGTACTAATTCAAGATGGCGGAACAAAATGGCGGTCAAATAAAATATTTTATAATCGTGAAAAAAACACCCTCTCAGGTTTTCCGTATTTTAAGGTTTTATCGTCCCTAGATCCAAAAAAAGTATTTTCATCGATTCCTTTGGTCCGTCTGCCTGTCTGTCAAATCGCGGCGTGGCTTAAAATCTACTCATCAGAGTAGCCTCAAATTTTAGTCAAAAATTAAGGGTCATATGGAGATGACCTGGTAGTATTTTGGTAAAAATCAAATATGTCGGAACAAGATGGTGGCCTAGTGAAACGTTAAAAGAATATTACTAAAAAAGACTATCCAATATTCTCAAATTTCCAAAAAAATCAAGTGACACATGGAAATGAACTGGTAACATTTTGATATCAATATTTGATATCTTAACACAATGGCGGCATAATAAAATATTTAAATGAAACTACTAATTAGATTAATTTCAGATTTTGTGCAAGCATTGAGCGTGGTAAAGCTGTAGTACGAATTTAAGATCGCGGAACAAAATGATGGCCAAATTATTTTTGTAAAAAATCAACGTAAAAAAATCTTATTCAACTGATTTTAAATTTTGTAGAAAAATTAAATATGATATAGGGATAACAGGGGCGTGCGGTGAAATTTTAAGAAAGGGAAACAATTTTTAGAAACTTACCTATTTGTAATGTAATTCGATTCTTTGATCATTTTTTGCAAATTCGTCAATGACGTCATCACAAAAACATCGATGCTCCGACATATTTTGGAGAAGTTTATTTTCAATGGACAACAGCGATGTATGCGAAAGTCTCTCCTGCCCAGTTGAACTTCTCACGAAATTTTTTATACGTTTAAGTATCGAAAAATTGCGTTCTACTGATGAACTTGTGGCAGGTATTGTCAATACTAATTCACACAATTTCGACACTTTGGTGTAGGCATCTTCCAGCTCCTTGTCTTTTAAAAATTGCATTAGTTCCTTAGCGTTATTTTTTGCGCTAATGTCATCAGGTTCGTAAATCACTTTTAGTTCAGATCGCAGTAACACTCGGTCGAAGAACTGGCCATAATGAAGAAGGAAAGATTTAAACGCATCTTCTGGAAAAGTTGTTCCTTTAAATGCATCAAAATTGCAGAGCTCGAGGAATTTAAAATCATTTAAACCTTTAAATCTATAGTTTATTTGTTGCTGAATTTGATCGATTATTTCATAAAAGAGGCGTCTCTATGATCTTTGAACATCTCACACCTTGTCTGTTCGAAGACGCTTGACTTGTGGCTCTACATTTAATGTCATCGTTTTTTCCCAAAATGGGTCGAAGTCATCTCTTTTTTGGCTTAACATGGACTTAAAATCATCCACTTTTTTTTGGCAAAAAGCAATATCATTTCCTTTAGTTTGTAATATATTAAAAACATGGTCCGAGAATGTAAATATTTCTGAAAATATGTTCAACAAATAATTAAAATTAAAATCTCGTTTCAAACAGTCCAAAAACCCCCTCGAACTATTTATTGTTCCTGAGTCCCGCGTTTCATTATTTTCTGTTATATTCTAAAATAGTTCAATCAGTGATTCACGATTTTCAGATATTCTTAACACAAGTCTTCCATTATAGTTCCACCTAGTAGGCGCTACTTTGGGCAATCGTTTGTGGACAATGGAGTCCAAAGCTTGTGTACGTTATGTTGACTTGGAAAAAAAAGCAGGCATGCCACTTAAAGTAACGAAAAATACTTTACACTCTTTAATGTGATTGATAGACTGGGATAAAACTAAATTTAATTTATGAGCAAAACAATGGACAAACAAAGCACTTTCAAGTTTCTCGAACTTTAGCTTGCAGACCCCCTAATTATCCTACCATCACTGCAGCTCCACCATAGCTTTGAGCAACTATTTTTTTCTCTCCATTAATTTCTTTAGTAACGTTATAAACTACGGTATATAATGAATCTGCTGTACGATTTTCGGACACATTCTTAAAGCCTAAAAATCGCTCTTGAATACTTCCGTCTGCTTTAACGTAGCGTATTACTATAGATAATTGGCTAAAATTAGTGATATCAGTTGTTTCGTCCAGAACAATAGCAATGAACTGCTTAATTCTTTTTAGAATAATGGTTGCAACAGTGGAAATTAAATCATTCTGGATTGGATTTGACTTTCCGCGAAAAACGCTAGACTGCTCTAAATGATTTTTTAAGCAATCATCATATTTAGCCATTAAACTAAGTAAATCTTGAAAATTTCCTCTATTTGAAGAAACCCTTGTTTCGTCGGGACCTCTAAATCCTAATTCGTGCTGTCCGAGAAATCAAACAACATCGATAAGTCTTCTTAATATTTGCCTATTTTTATCGACTAGTTCATTGTGTTGGCGGTGACTAATTTCCAACTGTTTATTAAGGGCGTGTTTATTTCTAGTTTTGACGAAGACTTCTTTTATGACGACCTGCAAATTCGCTTTGGACATAATGTATGTTTTTACAACTTTATGTAAATTGTTTAAATCGGAAAAACCAGTTTTATTGCAGAGACCTTTTTCATTTTCAAAAAGTAAATATGGCCAACAAAATAATTTACTTATATTTTCACACCCTGTTAGCTATTTAAATTGTTCGTATTGTTTTTCCGGATAAAAATGGCTAATATAGTTTTTCATTTTTTTGGTTAAATTTTTCATAGGCGGTTTTGTCCTTCCTTTGGAAATTATTTGAAGCTTATCAGCGAAGTTTAATGTTGAAAATCCCTTTATTATTAAGACACACACCACACATTCACACACACACTCTTCCTACTAAATTCTCCAACATTTTCAACGTTATTACCGACAGCCGAAGTTGGCGGTATTTGCATATCCACGTCCGTATTATTGTCTTCCATATCGCACCATGCTCGACGCGACGTACGTATCACAGAACACACGGATAGCCGTTCAAGCAAAGAACCTACTCCAACGATAGCTTCCGCCCCCACTTAAAGCACGCGACGGAAATGCAAAAATTGCAAACAGCCGGTGGAAAGTTCAATAATCTCTGGCTCGATTCACAGGAAATCAAGCATACAGGACTTGTCTGCAGAGAAGCTAGCGGCCCGCATAGGTTCTATTTGATTTTCTATTGTGGCGCGCTCGGAGTCAAGGGCGCATTTATTATGGGCTTTATAATTAAGATAATATTTTAGCATTTTTAATATAAACTAAATTAATGGTTTCCTATTTCAAAATTTATATTTTAGAAGATGTTTTGTAATTTTTTATGGCGAAGCACTGCTTCCCTTGCTTCCATGGACTGCACGCCCCTAGAGGATAAATTTGTACGAAATCAACATGACGTAGCAAAATGGCGGTGTGTGGCGGTGTAAAAACTACTTATTGTATTTATTTTAAATTATGCCCAAAAATCAAGTGTGGCATGGAAATGGTAAACATCGGTAGGAATTCAATATGATGGAACAAAATGGCGCCCAATAAAAATATTTGAACAGATAGTATAATATGTTGCTAAATGACTATGTACTGAACTAAATTGGGTCACACTTCACTATTCCTAATAAAAGGAAAGATTTATAACGAGGAAAGTTCCGGGTAAAGGAGTTTTTTTAAGAAATAAAATTAGAAGGCCGCATATCATTATTTGTAGCGTTTCACATATCTCTTCAGTTCAGAATATTCTTTTTTCTTGCAGATTTGTGTTTGCATCCGGTCAGGAGGAATTATTTCTAAGTTTAAAACGCACAACTAATTTAGAGCATCCAGGCATAAGCCAATTATTAAGCTAAATTGTCGGTGAGGTAGTATTTCGAGAAATTTATTTTTAAAACTGAAAGAGGCCGTATTTTCAAAACACGGTTAAAATAAGTAGAACAAGAACCATTTTAACAAACACTAAAATGTTCGGAATAATTAGACTTGGGTACCTACTGGCTGTTTATTTCTAGGCATTTACCTCTCCGATAAATTACATTTGCAATGTGTATTATTTTCATAATACAAAATAAGTAAAGTCGCTTTGATGATAAAGTATACAATACTTTTACTTCCCTCGTAAAAAAGAAGTATTGTAATCGTGAAATAATCACCCTCCGAGATTTTTTCAGATCTTCAAGTTTCAGAGTCTCTATATGTTGAAAAACATGTTTCCTCTATTCCGAGTGTCTGTCTGTCTATCTGTTTTTCTGGCTGTTCATGGAATAGCTAAAAAATCCGATTGACTTCAAATTTTGGTCAAAAATTAAGGGTCATATGGGGATGACCTGGTAACAATTTGGTCAATATCCAATATGGTGAAACAAAATGGCGGCCTAGTAAAATGTAAAAAAAATATTAAAAAACTGCTTATCCAATTTACCTCAAATTTTGCACAAAAATCAAGTGTTACATAAGAATAAACTGGCAACATTTTAAAATGAATTCAAGATAGTAAAACAAAATAGCGGCCTAATAAAATATTTATAAAATCAGCCTGAAGATGCTAGTTTCTTTTTAAATTAATTTCAGTTTTTGTGCAAGAATTAAGTGTGATATAAAGATAAACTGGTAAAGTTGTGGTACGAAATTAAGATGGCGAAGCCAAATGAATTTTTATATAAATCTTGTTCAACTGACTTTAAATTTTACAAAAAAATTAAATGTGAAAATAAGATAAACTGGTACAAATTCAACATGACGTAACAAAATGGTGAAATTTCTCAATGTAAAAATTACTTATTGAATTTTTTTTTAATTATGCCCAAAAGTCTAGTGTGGCATAGGTAGAAAGAAACTGGTAAAAATCCAACATGATAGAACGAAATTGCACCCAGTAAAGATTTCACTTCACTATTCCTAATAAATGGAAAAAAAATCATAAGAGGGAAGTTCCGTGTAAAGGAAAACCGATTTTTTTATTAGGTTTCTAGATAGTTGGGACATTAGCATTAAGATTTGTCATTTATTTGTATGGTGATTGATGATGGTATTGATCAGTACCAAGTTGATAAAATAAATGTTTAACTACTTTCCGTAGTTCCGTCTGTATACCCTAAGTTTGATATACAGTATATCTTATTCAGTGGCGGCTCGTGAGTATATTGAAGGGTGAGGCTACATGAGGTTAATTTTGTTTAAATGTGAATAAATTTCCACGTCACCCATGAGGTATTATTCTGCGACGCGTTGACCTTTTTTTTTTAATGGAGGTCATCGCCAATAGCCCTACTAAAAAACTAAAAAAATAAACTCTAAAAAAAGTAAATAAAAAGTAAACAAAACAAGTAAAATATGTACACCTATCACTAAAATATAGCGGTGATTGCAATAATAAAAACATAATTTAGTTTATTAAAACTTAAAATAAATAGTTGTATGAAATAAGATAAAAAAACTACTTTTTGTACATTAAATCTATACGTTTGTCTTTTAAGGTTGCAAATTTATCTATAATTTGGTCGTAACTAAGTTCTGACAGTAATTCCTGCTCTATTGACATCATTGCTAAACCCGAAAGCCGTTCTTGTGTCATTGTGTTTCTTAGGTAGGTTTTGATCCGTTTAAGACATGAAAAATTTCGTTCGGCCGATACACTTGTTGCGGGAATAGTTAAAACTAAATTAAAAAGCTTATATGCTTCCGCAAAAATTGCTTTAAAATCTTTAAATAACAAAGCTAGATTTTTTTCGACATCTAAATTTGAAAATTGTTCATCCCTATACAATACAGAAAGCTCATTCTTTAATCTATCTTGGTCAAAAATGTTTGGATAATTTTTTAATAATTTATTTAATAAGTCGTCTGGAAAGCATTTAACATATTCCGAATATTTTGTGCAATCGACTAAAGCAAAGAAATTTAAATTATTTAAATTTTCAAACCGCGTCCCTAATTGAAGAATTATACAATCTATTATTTCGAAATATAATATTTTATATTTAGTAAAAATATCAAAGTCGCTAGAACATTGCCCTCGACGTGTGTTAGTTGGCAGAATAGTGGCTTTTTTAGCAATATTGAAAAGTTCTTTGAAATGGTCCTCGTTTCTAAATTCAATAATTCGTTGCTTGGCAAGGTTTATTTGCGAAATGCAGTAATTTATATCTAAATGCTTTAACTGTAATATTTGAAACAGTACATCAGTGCAACTAAAAATTTGTTTATAAATATGCGTTAAAAGGCAAAATTCGAAATCATTAAAATGCTTTAGAAATCCTTTTGCACCATTAATAGATTCTGTTCCAGAACTTAAGTCATTAATAATAGTTTCAAATACTGTAATTAAATTGTCCCATTCATTAGTCACTAAGTTTAAAATTTTAGACCGTGTATACCATCGCGTTTCTACAGCTCGCGGAATTCTTTTACCTACTATCTGATTAAGCACAAAAGACCGTTTTGGTGATTGGTGGAAATAATTTGGTATTCCTAATAAAGTGGCAAAAAATATACGACTTTGGGTAATCAGTTTTGTTCCCTGTTGTAAAACTAGATTTAATCTGTGGGCGCAACAATGAGTAAACATAGCTAAAGGAGCAATAGATCTAACTTTTGTTTGAAGCCCATTTATTTCACCTGCCATAACACTAGCCCCATCGTAACACTGCGCGACCAATTTATTTTTAAAGTCATAAGGCTCTAAGCTGTTTTGTATTAAACGAAAAAGGCTCTCTGCTGTTCTATTATCGCTAACGTCAAAAAATCCTAAAAATCTTTCTTTTAAAGATCCGTTGGTCACATACCTAACTGTTATCCAACACTGTGATTTTTCTGTTATATCAGTACTATCATCCGCAATTACGCCAAAAAAACAACAATCGGTGTCATTGATTTCTTTTTTTATATATTCTTGAATATAGTCATGTATGCAACCAATTAGTTAATTTTGTATAGTCTTAGATTGTCCCGTAAAAATATTACTAAATTTAGCACAATGTAAGTAAGTTCGGCATTTCTTTTTATTAAGCATGCAAATATTTCCTTAAAATTGCCACGGTTAAAAGAATCTGTTGTTTCATTATGACCTCGAAATGCCAAGTCCTGTTTACCCAAAGTAATAGTAACATCAATTAAATAATTTAATAATAAACGGTTTTTTCGAACATTTTCATTATAAACAATTTTATTAAGACTTGCATTTTCTTGTAGTGTATCCGCAATAGTCGCCCTATTTTGTTCCAGTCTTGTAAGTGCTACCGAATTTTTAATATGCTCTCTTGAACTTTCATGCGATTTTACTGCTCGTGAAAAATTTTTTAAATCCAAATATCCTCCCCCTGAACTCCAATTATTTTTGATGCAACCTAATAAAATACAAGGCCAACAATATAAGCTTTCTTTATAAATACTTCCGCATAGCCACCTATAAGTTTCGTACCAAGATATTTGAAAAGTTCTTGAATATTTTTTACCTTGCCTCTTATCGTTAAATATTGCTAAATTTTTCGGCGTCGGACGGCTACCTAATATCTGTTTCTTTTCAGTTTCGCTTCTTCTTAAAAAAGGCGTTTCAATTAATGAAGCAATAATGTCGTGAATAGGATTCATTTCAAAAGCAAAAAGCAAATACAAAAAATGGAACGGTCCAACTTACCAAATCAAAACAAAACAAAAACTTACTCACGCGTATTTATTCACCTTAAAAGACAGAACGCCCTCAATCAGCGATTATCGCAATCTATTTCCTATTTCTTTCTCAGCCGCACGCACCACGTAAAAAGAAGCCGTTGGAATATTTCGCTAGTCATGTGATTTAAATAACCAATAAAAGCATATCCAAGCTACAGATTTATCGCCTCAAGAATGCAATAGAAAACGCGTGCATCGGCAATCGCCATCCCGCTCTGTCGTAATCAGGTGACTCGCCGGCATCGGCACCGGCCGTTGATAAATAGGTCAGAAGTCGAAACTTTCCAAGCTAAAATTATTTCGCCTCATTCGAGACCACTTTCTTTAGGAATGGGTTTGCACGGATTGCACGGTCGGTTTTTTGATGTGGTCAGAATTTATTTTCTAAAATATTTATTATGGGATTATATTTTGTTTTTTTTTTAATGTTATTATGTTGTAAAACTGTTAAAAAGTATATTTCTAATTGGTAATAGATAAAAAGTTATATAAAAATATTCTCTTTTCCTTTATTTTGGGGGTGAGGCGCGGCCTCAGAGGCCTACCCTGACGAGCCGCCACTGATCTTATTATATAAAAGACTTACTCAAACAAATGCAAATTGTATCATTGTTTTAAGCCAGCTGTTCAAAAACCGTAAATTCCAAAAAAAAACTCTAAGGGTATAGTTTTAAGAATAAAAATGCAGTAATTCAGAAACTTTACTTTTACCGATTCAACCTGTTGCAACATACACCTCAGAATAACAATAAATATAAAAATATAAATAAACATAACTCGTAAAAACCAACATCAATTATTGGACTGGGTTATTTTTAGAATTCTCTCTGATTTGTAGTTATGCAATTTAAAAGTACATTTTTATTTTATTTTTAGACCTTTGACAAATGATCACTGTTTTTTTCCTCAAGCATTGAATATTAAAATAGATTTGCTATAGCGATTTGTAAATACGTTCCAACTTCTTTTCTTTCCAAAGTTTTCGTCAGTAAATTATCAAAATTGGAAAAATATAAGTTGGAGATGACGTAGCGACTAACTAAACTAACTCTTCTTATACTTTTTATGAGCACTAGCTGGCCCGGCAGACCTTGGTCTGCATTTCCGTTCGATGGCACGATGAATTTCCAGTGGATATATAAGAATATGGGGGGCATTCACCATATCGTCCAGATGTGTTATTCAAGAAAAACAAATTGGTTTTATAAAAAAAAAATACGCAATAAAACAATACAAAAAATAGTGTTGAAAGATCTAGGTAACCAGCCGATCATTTAAAAAAAAAATATGTAATTTGGTGCAGTACAACTCTCCCACGACCTTACTGAGAAATATGGCTTAGTGTTTTAAATATATAGATTATAACAAAATAGTTCTGCATTAGTTCCAAGAGTTAATCATCCACCACGTTATTTCTACGAATAAAAATACTGGATTCCAGTGTAGGTAAGGAACAATTTTTTCTCCTACATAGTTCCAAAGAAAACTAACAAAAAAATAAAAGTTTAGATCTAGAATCCAAAGGTTTTGTACAGACTTCGTGATTTTAGCCTTTTGTGTAGCATAACAAAAACTGTAGATTTGATGTTCAGTTTTAGTTCTGAGTTGAAGTTCTACGAGCTTTTTAGAACGTTTGGTCCTAAAGTTATGGGAAAATGATATTCTACTCTTCTACTTCTTCTAGAGTACTTCTTAAGTTAAAATTAAACTTTATTAATGTCAGGTTTTAGGATTTTAGAATAATGTCTATGTAGGGTTTCTAGTCTCTTTGCTCAATATAACCTGTCTCTGTTAATTGTCATTTCTACGCAATTTTCAACAGGAATATTGTTGATGGCTTACTAAACATATTTTGGCGACCAGGTCGTGAATTGGTGCTATAAAGAAACTAATGTTCATAACAATTAAAAAAAAGACCAACTTATTAAGTAAAGACCATGCACACGTTTCCATACATATAATACCTAAAATAAATATTTGTTCATACAAAACGTAAAATATTTATTGTCACACATACATAAGAGTATAAGGAAGTATGTAGTAAACTAAAAAAAAAAACACAGGTAAAATTAAATAACAGTTAGTTACATTTTCTGATTTAGATCTCTCTTAAAACAAACCGTGCTGGGTTAACAAATATTATTTGCTGTCCTTTTACAAACTGCATGTATGCTAATCAATTGATATAATAATTTTTTGACATTTATTTTTGCCATAAATTTGAACTCTTACGTAGCACATTTTATTACAGTGTGGTGTTTGCTATAAGAGCTGCAAAGGTTCTTCGATTAAGTTATGATTGTCTCCCCTCCAGTAAAGCAAAAATCATATATATATATATATATATATATATATATATATATATATATATAGAGTGCTTTAAAGCATCAAAATGTCAAATGTTTATTTTCTGCTGTTGTGGCAAGTTAGAGATTTTTGCGTTTTATTTTAACGAGTTAACATAATTTATATGAAAATTAATTAACATTAAGTTAACATTTGGGTATTTATGAGGTTTATAAATTTCTATTGCTTTTAAACAATCCAGTTTGTGACTTTTTTGCACATAGCGTAATATATCTTTCGTTTCTAAGAAATGGTTGGCAAAATGAGAGTTCTGTTTTTTAATCTATATGAAGCGTTATCCTCTTTGAACCTATCATCGAAATTTCTCCCTGTTTGCCCTACATAGTAGCTATTGCATTCGTCGCATTTTAAGTCAAAAATTTCCTTCAAAATGAGAACCCGATTAAATTAAAAAGTAATCCAAATGATAAAATTCAAACCAAGTTAAAAAATGCCTTAAAAGAGACGAGTCCTATATTTAGTGAAAATATATGCTTATTAACAAAAACCCATCTCCACCAACATTATACGGTCTCATAAAAATACATAAAGAAGGGGCACCCAAAAGGCCGGTTGTATCTTACACAAACACCCCTTTAAGGAATACCACTGTAAAACTTATATCTACTATCTAAAACAAATATCCACAATTTAAACCAAAATGTTCTGTTAAAAACTCTATCGAACTTTCTAAAAAACTAAAAGATATAACCTTGCCGTACAATAGTATTTTAGCATCCTTTGATGTCACCAATAGGTTTTCCAATATACCAAATGAAGAATGCCTTAATATAATTAACCAAATACTTACAAAGAAACATATAAACCCTGTAATACATCAAGAGTTCATAAAAATGCTTACTTTATGCATAAACAGAAAGACGGTTTAGCAATGGGCTTTCCATAAGCCCATTACTAGCAGAAATTTTTATGTCATATTTTGAAGACAATTTTTTAAATACAGCCTTTGCAAAGGATATCTTCTTTTGGCTTAAGTACGTGGATTCACAGAACAACTACACACGGTTTTAAATCACCTTAATTCAATCCATAACAAAACTACATTTACACTCGAAATGGAAGAAAACAATTCAATACATTTTCTAGACATCACCTTAAAAAAATCACTTAAAATTTTATATCTACAGAAAACCCACTTATACAGATGTAAGTAACCAAAGGACTCTCTTCATCCCGTAGAGCATAAACTTTCAGCATATAGATCTATGATTCATAGAGCTTTTAATGTGCCATTAGACAAACATTGCCCAGAAAGAGAACTTGACCTCTTTAGACTATAGCAACAAATAATGGCTACAAATTATTTTGAATTATCTGAAATTAACAAACTAATTTTAAAAAAACGTAAATTTTTAACTATCCAACAAATATATACCAGGATTAAAGATTCCAATATAAAATATACAACAATTACATATTTTGGACCAATATCTAACAAGATTGCAAATATTTTAAAAATAAATAAAAAACTAAAAGTTACTTTTCGATCGTCACAAAAACTCTCTAATTTGTGGCAAAACAAAAATAAATAGTTATAAAAAGTCTGGAGTTTATAGCTTAAAATGCGACGAATGCAATAGCTGCTACATAGAACAAACAGGGAAAAATTTCGGTGTTAGATTGAAAGAGTCACGCCTAGTGCAAAAATAAAATAAGCGACAGTTGACAAAGTAAAACTTGTGTTTTCATTTATTTGTAATAATTATTTATAGTGCACCTGTAAATCATGTAGTTTAAAAATTGGTATTATTATGCTTATTATTAAAATTAAAATATATTTAAAGGCACAAAATGAAAATCTAAATTTCAGATCAATGAAAAATATAAAAAAGGCCTTTAATTTTTTAAAAAAGACATGTTTTAGAAACAATCCAAATTTTGGTAAATTTTTGCAATGCAATTTTTTTTTAAATAAATCCGAAGAATGGACAGAAATGGAAAGACGTATTTATTTATTTTTGAGGGTGGTTTTCTTTTACTAAAAGTACCCTTTATTGTCACCTCGACTCGAGTGCCGGAACTGAATGGTGTCGAGACGAGACGAGATTAGGTTGAGACGAGAGTACAAATTTTGTCTCATCTCGCGGCAGGACTAATATAGCTTATATTTATACTTGCATAATGCAATATATCTGGTCACAAAGTAAATAATATTATTAATTTATTTTGTGCCCTAGTATATATCAGTTTTTATATAAATCATATTATGAAATCTTTTTAGAAATTGCGCCAACATAAGGATTAGTCTGTCACAGGGACATCGAAAACTTTTCATGTACATTATTAGCCAACGCGTAGTCGTATTTAGGCGACAGTTTATTTTTTCTCGCTTTCGGGTCATAAAAACTTTATACAACTTCTGCTGATAAACGACCGTTAAAATCGAGTATTGAAAGGGAAACGAACTACTTCAAAACAGTTTTCGTGTAGCGTTCTATCAATTTCATTTCTTCAGTTTGTTAACATATTCATCTATTTTTGTTTTATTATAGTGTATACACAGTTTTTATAGTTTTGTTTGCTATCAAATAAAATGTTTACTTGAAAACAGAGGCGTACATGTAGGGGATGAACAGTCTGTGGACAATTATTATCAAATATGCATCGTCTAGAACATTTGGTATTTGAGTATGGGTGACCGCTATGGAAAATTGTACTGTTTTGCGGACTGGCTGCTAAAACAGGTATCTAGTTCTTGTAGTGATAAAATAATGACTGGCTTGTTTAATAAAGTATTTTATATTTCGCTACTTGGACCAACATGACTAAACATTTATCAACAGACCTATGTTACAGCGTAACGTTACATTATTCTATAGGCAATATAACCTTTGTGGACCTTCAAGACACGGAAATTCGACCTCTGCTAAAGAATGAAAACTGAAGAAGCGTAAAACTCTCACCCGTTAATCTAATGATCCGTTCGTTTTCAGAAGTGGGTTTTTTGCAATGAATCCAAATATTTGGGATATCAATGATGAAGTTCTTTAACTGTGTTTACGTTTCCGTTATAGTGCAACTCCCTGTGCATTGCTTATTTCAATCTAATATACACATGTATCCGTTGCGTTTTACTTCACTCGTAAAAGGGCAGTATTCTATTCGTGAAAAAATCAACCCCCGAGATTTTAAGGGTCCCTAGATGCCGAAAAACATGTTTTCTCAATTCCGTCGGTCTGTCTGTCTGTTCGCGGCATAGCTAAAAACCACTTATACGGTTGACTTCAAATTTTGGTCAAAAATTAAGGGTCGTATGGGGATGACCTGGTAACATTTTGGTAAAAATCCAATATAATGTGAAATGTTAAAAACATTGTTATTAAAAAATTACTTATCCAATTTATCTCTAATTTTACACAAATATAACTGGTAAAATTTTGGTATGAATCCAAGATGGCGGAACAAAAAGGTGGCATTATGTTGGAATCAACTGGTAAAAAAAAACTACTTAATGAACTGATTTCAGTTTGTGTGTCATATTGTTGTGGTATAGGGGTCAACTAGTAAAATTGTAGTACTAATTCAAGATGGCGGAATAGAATTGACGTCCAAATAAAATGTTTGTGATCGTGAAAAAATCACCCTCTCAGATATGTAAAAACATATCTTCACGTTTTAGCGTCCCTATATGCCCAAAAATATGTTTTATCAATTCCGTTTGTCAGTCTGTCTGTCGGTTCGCGGCATAGCTTCAGAACTACTTACCAGATTGACTTTAGACAAAAATTAAGGGTTCATATGGGGATGACCTGGTAAAAATCTAATATGGCGGAACAATGTTAAACAATTATTACTAAAATAACTGATTATCGAATTTACCTCAAATTTTGCGCAATAAGCAAGTACTAGATGGGAATAAACTGGTGACATTTTGATACGAATCCATGACAGCAAAACAAAATAGCCGCCTAATAAAATATTTAAAAAATCAGTCTGAAAATACTACTTATTAAATTAATTTCAATTTTTGTGCAAAGATTAAGTGTGATAAAAAGATAAACTGGTAAAGTAGTGGTACGAATTTCAGATGGCAAAACAAAATGGGGCCAAATAATTTTAATTAAGTGCGAAAATGAGATAAACTGGTAGGAATTCAACATGACGTAACAAAATAGCGGTATGTGTCAATGTAAAAACTACTTATTGAATTTATTTTAAATTATGCCCAAAAGTCAAATGTGCCATACCGAGAAAAAACTAGGAAAATATTGGTAGGAATCCAATATGAAGGAACAAAATGGCACTCAATAAAAGTGTTTGAAAAGACAGTATATGTAGCACATATACACTGCAGGGGCGTGCAGTCCATGGAAGCAAGGGAAGCAGTGTTTCCCCAAAAAAAAATACAAAACATCTTCTAAAATGTAATTTTTGAAATAGGAAACCATTAATTTAGTTTATATTAAAAATGCTAAAATATTATCTTAATTATCAAGCCCATAATAAATGCGGCCTTGACTTCGAGCGCGCCTCAATAGAATATCGAATAGAACCTATGCGGGCCGCTAGCTTCTCTGCCGCCAAGTCCTGTATGCTTGATTTCCTGTGAATCGAGCCAGAGGTTTTCGAACTTTCTACCGGCTGTTTGCAATTTTTGCATTTCAGTCGCGTGCTTTATGTGGTGGCGGTAGTTATCGTTGGAGTAGGTTCTTTGTTTGAACGGCTATCCGTGTGTTGTGTGATATGTACGTCGTGTCATGCATGGTGCGATAACTTCGGATGTCGGTAATAGCGTTGAAAATGTTGGAGAATTTAGTAAGAAGAGTGTGTGTGAATGTGTGGTATGTGTCTTAATAATAAAGGGATTTTCAACATTAAACTTCGCTGATAAGCTTCAAATAATTTCCAAAGGAAGGGCAAAACCGCCTATGAAAAATTTAACAACAAAAATGAAAAACTATATTAGACATTTTTATCCGGAGAAACAATACGAGCAGTTTAAATGGCTAACAGAGTGTAAAAATATAAGTAAATTATTTTGTTGGCCATGTTTACTTTCTGAAAATAAAAAAGGTCAAAAAACAATTTTCATAAAGCTGTAAAAAGACATATTATGTCCAAAGCGCATTTACAGGCCGTCATAAAAGTAAAAGTCTTAGGCAAAACCAGAATTGAACACGCCCTTAATATACAGTTGGAAATTAGCCACCGCCAACACAATGAACTAGTCGATAAAAATAGGCAAATATTAAGAAGACTTATTGATGTTGTTTGTTTTCTCGGACAGCACGAATTGGGATTTAGAGGTCATGACGAAACAAGGGTTTCTTCATATAGAGGAAATTTTCGAGATTTACTTAGTTTAATGGCTAAATATGATGATTGCTTAAAAAATCATTTAGAGCAGTCTAGCGTTGTTCGCGGAACGTCGAATCGAATCCAGAATGATTTAATTTCCGCTGTTGCAACCATTATTCTAAAAAGAATTAAGCAGGAGATTGGCGAGGCGCGGTTCATTGCTATAGTTCTGAACGAAACAACTGATATCAATAATTTTAGCCAATTATCTATAGTAATACGCTACGTTAAAACAGACGGAAGTATTCAAGAGCGATTTTTATGTTTTAAGATTGTGTCCGAAAATCGTACAGCAGATGCATTATATACCGTAGTTTATAACGTTACTAAAGAAATTAATGGAGAGAAAAAATTATTTGCTCAAAGCTATGATTGAGCTGCAGCGATCGCAGGACAATTAGGGGGTCTGCAAGCTAAATTTCGAGAAACTTTCCGAAGTGTTGTGCTTGTCCATTGTTTTGCTCATAAATTAAATTTAGTTTTATCCCAGTCCATCAATCACATTAAAGACTGTAAAGTATTTTTCGTTTCTTTAAGTGACATCGCTGCTTTTCTTCCAAGTCAACAAAACGTACACAAGCGTTGGACTCCATTGTCCACAAACGATTGCCTAAAGTAGCTCCTACTAGGTGGAACTATAATGGAAGACTTGTGTTAACAGTATCTGAAAATCGTGAATCACTGATTGAACTATTTGAGAATATAATAGAAAATAGTGAAACGTGGGACTCAGAAGCAATAAATAGTTCAAGGGGGGTTTTTGGACTGTTTGAAACGAGATTTTGATTTTAATTATTTGTTGAACATATTTTCAGAAATATTTCCATTCTCGGATAATGTTTTTAATATATTACAAACTAAAACAAATGATATTGCTTATTGCCTAAAAAATATGGATGATTTAATGAATGATGACGTTAAATGTAGAGCCACAAGCCAAGCGTCTTCGAACAGACAAGGTGGGAGATGTTCAAACTTCATACAGACGGCTCTTTTATGAAATAATTGATCAAATTCAGCAACAAATAAACTATAGATTTAACGGTTTAAATGATTTTAAATTCCTCGAGCTCTGCAATTTTGATGCATTTAAAGGAAAAACTTTTCCAGAAGATGCGTTTTAATCACTTCTTCTTCATTATGGCCAGTTCTTCGACCGAGTGTTACTGCGATCTGAACTAAAAGTGATTTACGAAACTGATGACATTAGGGCAAAAAATAACGCTAAGGAACTAATGCAATTTTTAAAAGACAAGGAGCTGGAAGATGCCTTCACCGATTGTGTGAATTAGTATTGACAATACCTGCCACAAGTTTATCAGTAGAACGCAATTTTTCAACACTTAAACGTATAAAAAATTTCGTGAGAAATCGGGGCAGGAGAGACTCGCATACATCGCTGTTGTCCATTGAAAATAAACTTCTCCAAAATATGTCGGAGCATCGACGTTTTTATGATGACGTCATTGACGAATTTGCAAAAAATGATCGAAGAATCGAATTACATTACAAATAGGTAAGTTTCTAAAAATTGCTTCCCTTTTTTAAAATTTCACCGCACGCCCTTGATATACTGTGATTATGTACTGAACTAAATTGAACCACACTTCTCTGTTCCTAAAAAATAGAAAAAAATCATAACGGGGAAAGAACAGGAGATGTACCGATTTTTTCCTATACTTATCGAATCTTGCTCACTGCGTGGGACCTTATATATCCATTATTTTCTGATATCAGAATCTTAGGGTTTTGATTTGGTTAACAAACTCCTAGCAGTACTTTAGGTCTAGTTAACAAAACTTATAATGGTGTTAATTCTTACTACTGCTAATAAAAATATAAGTGAGGCCTTATTGGATTCGGAATGACGTTCAGAAAAATGTGCAAAAGTATCAAACCCTTACATAAAAAAAAAGTTTACTTTTTTGCAAATAACTCAGATGGTATTAACATTTAAGGAATTTTAAAAACAGAGAGAAATTTTCAATGAAAAATCTCGACACCAGTAAATCTATCTCTATTATTTATAATTTTAATTTAATGTAGAAAATAGAGCCCGACGCGGCTAGAGCTAAGCCGTTGCTAATAAATATTAGTACAAAAATTTTAAAAAATTATGATACTATGTAGACACTTGAAGAAACAATATCCAGCTGAAAAATTATATATTACTAAGGCAAATAATATAGAAATGCAATTCAAGGGAAATCTATTGGAAAAACAGTCATTGAAGAGCACGTACTTGAAGAAAGAGTAGAGAAGCTATGGGAGCTAGAGAAAGACAGCACACCACAAGCAATCTAGAAATATGGCTAAAAGAGCAATAAGAGCCTTAGAAAATTTTGATGCAGCTATTCGCTACACATTCATCTACTCAAGAATGATAATACTACTTACTTACGATACTTCTCGTAAGAGGAAAGTATTGTAATCGTGAAAAACGTGAAAATCGTAAAATTTTTGCATATTTTTGTGCACCACGAAAAACAAACTCTTCGATTTTGGTCGGTCTGTCTGTCTGTACGCGGCATAGCCGATTTGTTGAACAGGGATAGACTGGTTAGTGCGATTCCTATATGGCAGAACAAAATGGCGGCCTAATTATGTTATGATAAATAAATAAATAAATAATAATAATAATAAAGAAATGAAAACCTCTAAAAAACGAAATAAATTACAATTCATAGGATTTATATAAAGTTATTACGAAATAATGTATTGTCTATACACTAACTTATTATTGCCCTGCGCGCAAAAAGTGAAAAACCAGCGACAAGGTCTAGTCGAGTTGAAAGTAAGATGAACTTCCAACTTATCTCAAATTTTGTACAAAAATCAAGTAGTATTATGTAGAAATCAACTGGTAAAGTTTTGGTACGAATCCAAGATGGCGAATCGAATTGGCGGCTTAATAAAATATTTAAAAATTCAGCCTGAAAAACAACTTAACGGACTGATTTCAAATTGTGTGCCATAACTAATTGTGGTATAAAGATGAACTAGTAAAACTGTGGTTCGAATTCAAGATGGCGGAACAAAATAACAGCCAAATAAAATATTTGTAATCGTGAAAAAAACAATCTCTCAGGTTTTACATATTTTCAGGTTTTAGCGCTCCTAGATGGCAAAAAAATACGTTTTATCAATTCCGTCGGTTTGTCTGTCTATATGTCAGTTCGCTGCATAGCTTAAAAACTACTCATCAGATCAACCTCAAATTTTAGTCAAAAATTAAGAGTCATTTGGGGATGACCTGGTAATATTTTGGTAAAAATCCAATATGGCAAAAAAAAATGGCGTCCTAGTAAAATGTTTAAAAAAATATTAAAAAACCAGTAATCCAACTTATCTTAAATTTTGTACAAAAATTAAGCATTATGTAGAAATAAACCAGTAAATTTCTTGTACGAATAGAAGATGGCGGAACAAAATTGCGGCTTAATGAAATATTTAAAAATCCAGCCTGAAAAACTACTTAATGTACTGATTTCAAATTGATTGCTATAACAAATTGTGATCTAGAGATAAGCTACTAAAACTGTGGTTCTAATTCAAGATGGCGGAACAAATTACCGGCCAAATAAAATAATTGTAACCGTGAAAAAATCAGTCTCTCGGGTTTTACATATTTTAAGGTTTTAGCTTCCCTAGATGCCAAAAAATATGTTTCGGTCAGTTCGCGGAATAGCTTAAAAACTGCTCATCAGAGTGATTTGAAATTTGAAATATGCAATATGCAAATCCAAAAACCTCTCTGAACTATTCAATTTTTTACGAAGTATTTGACTTTTAGCCACTATTTACCTCAACCCCTCAAAATCAAATAAGTTTTAAAATTGAAATATATTATACCCGATACCATGCAAAATGACATATTACCTGCGACATTTTCTTCCATTTAGCCTAGCTATTTCGCCCCCATCCCCTAACCAGATCAAATAAAAAAACTAATTGAAAAAAATTGTTAAATGCGAATAAATAATAAAAAGAGAGTACTAATAATTAATCTGTTTTATAAAAATAAATTTAAATTTCTATCACGCCGCTCGTGCTTGAAATCGCTGACTCTTGACAGACATTTAATTTGTATGTTGTCTCAATTGACTTCAGATACACTTTACGACGTAAATTACTATTACTATTATTATTAATATTATTTGAATCACCAAGGATTGAAATAACTCTCTTGGTAAGTTATAAACAACAAGATAAGGTTTGTTGTATGTATATTGTTGCTATTGTTGGCTTCGTATTATAAACATTATTATCTTTTGCATATAGAAAGTAACGCTGATAACTCATTTGCTCTTTCACATTACGAAAACTTTCAAAATAGAAATACTTCCTTCTCCTTTACCTAAATACGTTTCCATATTTTATTCACAAGTCAAAACAAATAATAATTTAATCTATCCTTAAAATAACTTTATTTTAAAATGTATAATTTTAACAAGGTAGTAGAATATAAGATGAAAAGGTATTTTGATTTCGTCTTTAAAAATAACGGTCTTAAGAGCTCGAAATAGCAAGTTCAGGAGTAACAACCTGAAGATCAGTTTTCAATAATAGATACTCGAACTTAATTTTAAATAGATAGGTAGATTGGCAAACGTAATTCTTAAGAGGTAGCTATTTTCAGACATTAAATTGGCGGCTGGGAAGTTACTAGAAAATTAATTTTTATTGTAGTGCTTCATTTGTTCTGGAAGTGCAAACTATAATTAGGACGGCCCATGTGGAGGCTTTTAACAAAACTGTGCTAGTATAATAATTTAAGAGCTCTTAAGCTCGGTAGGAATATTTACATCAAAAATTGTATAAAAAATTGTAGCAAGTATAAAAAAATTCAGAAAAATGTTAAAATTAAAATTACTGCGGATATGTCTATTTTTTATGGACATGTATTAATTATTTACTTAAATAATTAATAGCCCATGCTTCTTATTAATTGATATTAATATCCGATGTTTAACCTATATTTGAGCTAAGACACAGAAAATCCTAAACGTTTTATGAAATTCTCTATGGAGAAGGAATAGTCAAACCTATGTATCCTTTAATACCCAGTAACAAGATTTTTAATTCTCAAAATAATACAGTGTTGCCTACTTGGGTTTTGCGTTTTCCTTTTTTACTTCCCTCGTAAAAAAAATCCCTTCCGAGATTTTTCCAGAACTTTACGTTTCAGGGTCCCTAAATGCCGAAACGCATGTTTTCTCAATTCCGTTGGTCTGTCTGTCAGTCTGGCTGTTCACGGCCTACGTACCCGATTGACTTCAAATCTTGGTCAAAAATTAAGAGCTATATCGGGATAACCTGGTAGCATTTTGATAAAAAATTCAATGACAAAACAAAATGGCGACCCAGTGAAATAATAAAAAAATTATTACTAAAAATCTATTTATCCAGTTTTTCTCAAACTGCTCACAAAAATCAAGTATTATGTAGGAATCAACTGGTAACTGGTACGGATTCGAGATGGCGGCTTAGTAAAGTATTTAAAAATTCAGCTTGAAAAACTACTTAAGGGCGTGATTTCAAATTGTGCTATAAATAATTGTGTTATACAGATAAATTCAAGATGGCGGAACAAAATGACGGCTAAATAAAATATTTGTAATCATAAAAAATCGCCATCTCAGGTTTTACATATCTTCACGTTTTAGAGTCTAGATGCCAAAGCATCAATTCCGTCGGTCCGTCTGTCGGATTTTCTCTCTGTCTGTCAGTTCACTGCATAGCTTAAAAACTAATTTGCGATTGACTTCAAATTTTGGGTAAAAATTAAAGGTCATATGGGGATGATCTGATAACATTTTGGTAAAAATCCAATATGGCGGTCTAGTGAAACGTTAAAAAAATTATTACTAAAAAAGTACTTATTAAATTTATCTCAAAATTGCACAAAAATCAACTATTATGAAGAAATCAACTGGAAAAAAAACGGTCTCAGGTTTTACACACCTTCACGTTTTAGCATCCCTAGATGCCAAAAATATGTTTTATCAATTCCCTCGGTCCGTCTGTGTGCTTGTCTGTCTTTCAATTCACGGCATAGCTTAAAAACTACTTACCCGATTGATTTCAAATTTTCGTCAAAAATTAAGGGTTTTACAGTGTGGTCATTTAAGTGTGCAACATATGGGAATTTTTTTTGTTAACTACACAATCAAAATAAAAGAAGTTGGTGCTTCCTCGATAATCATATAAAGTGTACTTAGAATGGTTGCAATTCAAAAAGCATACAGGGTAGATCAAAAAATATTAAAATCGTGCAAGACTAAAATACCCTTATTTCGAAAGATTCAGCAAAATATTATAAAGAAAAGTTGTTGAGCATCAAAAGTTATGCCTAGATATCAAAATATAGCCTCCTGAGAAAAAAATTTTTTTTTTGGAAAAAATCAAAAAAGTTTTTGAAAAATTCATTTTTTTGATAATTATCATAACACTTTCATAGTTTAATCAAAATCACATCAGATTCGCATAACTCCGTTCAAATTTAAGTATACTTGGGAAATTAACTTGAATTTTTAATTTTGTAGGGAATCACAAACTTCAGATTTGTTTCAACGATATTAATCACAATATTCTTTTTAACAAGATGAAAGATTTGTGAAGAAAATATACTCATTAAGAAACTTTCATTTGAAATGCAAAATTATAAAATTGTTTTTAAATAACTATACACGTTAACTGACAAGAAGAAGTAGAAGAAGAAGAAGAAGTTAGAAGTAAAAATTATGACAGTTCGATGGCGTTAATATTTCATTCTAGAAGAACATTTATATTATTACATATTAACTTTATCTGATTTAAAATGCCTCCTCCAAGACAATTAACGCTAGTCGAGAAGGCAGAATTAGTTTTGATATGTGGAGATAATTATAAAACAGCGCGTGACGCAGCAGATATTTTCAATGAACAACATCCAGACAAACAAGTTCACTACTCAACTATAAGTAGAATTTTAATAGACTTCAAACAGACAGGATCTTTAGACTATGAATATAAAAATGAACGTGCCAAAACTGTTTGTTTGAAGAAAATCAATTAGGGGTACTTCAGTCAGTTGTTGAAAACCCTAGAAGATCCACCTAGGAAATTTCTGCTTATACGGGTATAAAAAAAAGCTCTGTTAAAAGCATTCTCAAGAAAAACAAGTTTCATGCTTATAGCCCAATGTTTATTAACACGTTTTAAGAACGAGACTATGGCATCCGCTATGATTTCTGCATATGGGTTCTTAGACAAATAGAAGATCAGTGTGATTTTCATAGACACATTCTCTTTGGGGATGAATCCACATTCACAACAAATGGCACTGTCTCTTCCCAAAATTGTAGGTGGTGGTCAGACGCAAATCCAAATTTTGTTATTGACAACAGAAACCAGTTTTACCAAAAAACAAACATGTGGTGCGGTATTATCAACGAAAAATTATTGGGTCCGTTTTTCTTTTCGCCGAAACCTAACTGGTGATACCTATTTACAGTTTCTGGAAAACGAAACATCGAATTTTTTGGACAATATAAGTTTACAAGGACGGTATAAATTATGGTTTGTACATGATGTACTCTCATTCTACTAGAAATGTTTCTGAACGGTTAAAAGGGAAATTTGATACTAAATGGTTAGAACGAAATACCGATCCATGGTGGCCTCTTCGTTCTCCAGATCTTACCCCATTAGATTTTTTTTATGGGGATACTTAAAGCAAAAAGTTTATAAGGATCGACCATTTAATAATATTGAGGAACTTGAAAGTTCGATTCGTTTCCATTGCAGAAATATTCCAGCAAATATATTGCGATCTACTTTTAGTGAATTTTGAATGATCGGACAATTAGACGCATTGAACGAGAAGGGCACACAGAAACGCTTAGATAATTTTCATTTTTTTATGTACTTCCTTAAATGTTTTTTTACTTCATGCTGATTTGTTAATTGTTAAGTTATAATAACCATTTGTGGTAAAACTAGTGGTATCACACTCAATTAGATCTCGGTGCGTTTGATTTTTTGTTAACATTAAATCACATTAATTCGCTTTTAACCCTTATTTGTTTTTTCAAGGAATTCCAGTGTGTCAATAATGTGTTCAGTTTTTTAATAAATATATGAAATGAAAATTTTGCACTTCAAATGAAAGTTTTTTAATGTGCATATTTTCTTCCGAAATGCTTCATCTTGTTAAAAAAAATATTGGAGAAATTTCCAAGATGTGTTTAATATCGTTGCAACAAACCTGAAGTTTGTCATTCCCTAAAAAATTAAAAATCCAAGTTAATTTCACAAGTATACTTAAATGTTTATGATAATCATCAAAAAAATCAATTTTTCAAAAATTTTTTGGTTTTTTCTAAAAAAAAAATTTTTTTCTCAGGAGGCTATATTTTAATATCCAGGCATAACTTTTGATGCTAAACAACTTTTCTTAATAATATTTTGATGAATCTTTCGAAATAAGGGTACTTTATTCTTGCATGATTTTAATATTTTTTGTCCTACCCTGTATGCTGTTTAACTTCAACCATTCTAAGTACACTTTATATGATTATCGAGGACGCACCAACTTCTGGCAATATTTTTATTTTGATTGTGTAGTTAATAAAAAAAATCCTATATGTTGTATACTTAAATGAACACACTGTATAGAGATGACCTGGTAACATTTTGGTAAAAATCCAATATGACAAAATAAAACGGAGGCCCAGAGAATTGTTAAAAAAATTTATTACTAAAAAACTACAATGTATCTCAAATTTTGCACAAAAATCAAGTATTATGTAGGAATCCACTGATAAAATTTTGGTACGAATCGAAGATGGCGGAACAAAACGGCGGTTTAGTAAAATGTTTAAAAATTCAGCCTGAGAAACTACTTAATAGACTGATTTCAATTTATGTACCATAAATAACTCTAGTATACAAGTGAACTAGTAAAACTGTAGTATTAATTCAAGATGGCGGAACAAAATGGCAGCTAAATATAATATTTGTAATATTGAAAAAAATCATCTTCTCAGGAGCAAAATATCTTCACGTTTTAGCCTCCTAGATGCCAAAAAATATTATTATCAATTCCGACGGTCCGTCTGTCTGCCAGTTCACTGCATAACTTAAAATTTATTTACTTCAAGTGACTTTTTTAAATGTACTGAATATTTTCTTAATCGATTTAAACGGATATGACAAAAATATTCCATGGTACTATGAAATATTTGAAATTAACTGTGATATAGCTTCAAGACTTTCAAAATAATATTTCTTTACATTTTCGACAATCTGTCCTTCGCCCTCAAAAATTGTTTCTGATAATTTGTTTTTGTGTCAGGTTTTATTAAATTCATAAAAAGTGAAAACTACTTTATTTAGTTCAAATTTTATTTCTATTTTTTATTTACGCTTGGATAATATTTATTTTTCAAATCTTTAAATATTGTACAGGGTATATAAAAACTAATATAAAAAAGTGTATAAAACATCACAGACTTTACTATGTAAGAAAAAAATAATAACACATCACAGACTTATATTTTGTATGAAAAAATTGCGTCCCAGGCAATCTTCTTTTAAGATAAAATTATTGAAAATTATTTTCAAGTGTAAAAGTAATCAGACGTATTATACAGGGTGTACAAAAATTATTTGCAAAATAGTAAATAAAACATTACTATACAAGAAATGGTAAAGTATATGTTATACAGGGCACGTGAAAAATATAATCTGATTTACTATTAGTGACCACAGTATAATTTTCGGTGTGCTTTAGGTTGGATGATGGTCAATAAAACGCACATAGAAAATCTATTGTTGTAATTAGTCGACGTTTTGACCTCTATGATCAGGATTTACAAAACGTGATTTTCTGTGTTAAACTTAAAAATATGTAATTTGTGGAACATTATTTAGATGATGGGTATTTTATGTGTTGTTGATACGATTTAGTATAGGACAATAAATTGAATGTATAATAATATTTTACTTTAGTATTTTGCGCATCTCCAACCCCCTTTTTACTAGACTATAATAACATCAGCTTTTAAAGATAACTAAAAAATAACATAAATTCTTCTGGAATGGTTTTGGAAAATTAATTAGGTTTATTGGACTGTAAAAGTTAAAAATAATTTATACTAGACAATTAAAACCGCTCCTATTAAAATATTTGTGTTACTGTTTACTGATATAACTATTTTATAGTCATTATAATGTGTTAGACCGATTTAGTGAAAAGTTTTAAAGTTTTGCGCATAAAAAAGTATGGGCTTGTATGTTACACAGACAAAAACCAATAGTTATACTTACATAGTTTCTGTAACTGCTCATCTTTTATTCCAGTGATTTCCATCGATGGTATTATAGGTCCCGTGTTTTTTGGCGAAACAATAACGGAGTTCTTTCAAAACATAACTTTGCGCGCAACCATGGTCAAATTTATTTGACGCAAATATCTACCGAAACGTCATTTTAGAATAACCCGAGGTGTACTTTTTTATTAAGCACGAATACACTACCATGAAAATATTTTAAACGAACACCATGACTGCCCTTTAAGTGACCTATTCTATAAGATTCATGAACGGGCATAAAAGCTACTCATTACCTATTTTTAAGGAAATGAGACACATTCGTTCTATTACTGACGAATAAAAAGTTCTAAAGAGGAAGCGAAAGGCATTAAACTTAGCACAAATAGAAAAGGAATAATTAGAAGCCCATAAACAACATTTAAATTAGGGATATATAATTGTGATGAACGTTCAAGACGTATTTGGTGACAAAATTCGTTGGACAGTGAGAGAGGAAGTGGCTAATGAATCATGGATCGGATATAGAAAAAAAATTAATTAACACTTAATTCACTGGTCGTTTTATATTGTTGTTACATTTGGTTCAGTATTAATTTTTATGGATTAAATTGAGACATGTTTTTTCTTTGATGAAGAGGATTGATAGTTTTTAAATGAAAATTATTTAAAGAAGGTTTTGAACAATCAACTGTTATTAATTTTACGTAGTATATATTTTTTAAAAGTGTCTATAGATAAATAAAAAGCCGTATAACGAAAAAAATGTTATTTACATTTGTTAAAAAATATAAGGAATCAAAAATAAATAAAATTTAAGTGCAAATACGTTGTGTAAAAAATTAATTTTATTATATTTTTTTCAAAATATGATTATTTTTGTTAACATATAAATAATTACATTAGGAAAACGTTATTTTTTACTTAATGTAATTTATCTTGAATTTTTTTATAAAATTAACTTATTGCACGATTTGCAATTTTGATCAATGATACATTGAAAAAATGTTTACTTTCAGTTTAATTAAAAGTATTTTCACGACTTACTGTACTGAAAAACGTGTTAATTTAACATTATTTCAAAAAATTTAAAATATAATTTTACAAAATTTAAACACCCTACACCATATTTATTTTCACACATAAGAAAATATAGAAATAAATTATAATATAAATAATAAATTGTAAATAATAAATAATAAATAATAAATAATAAATAATAAATAATAAATAATAAATAATAAATAATAAATAATAAATAATAAATAATAAATAATAAATAATAAATAATAAATAATAAATAATAAATAATAAATAATAAATAATAAATAATAAATAATAAATAATAAATAATAAACAATAAACAATAAACAATAAATAATAAATAATAAATAATAAATAATAAATAATAAATAATAAATAATAAACTTCACTATATAGAGCGGCTTTTTACCACCCTGTTTAAAACTGTACGCTTTTGCAATGTTTTATTTACACAAATTAAAGTGAACAAATCATGTATTTTGAAATATTGATAATTGATTAAAAAAAAATGAAAATGACGTTCGGGAACGTGCATATGCAAGGCATCTTTTAACTAAATAGTATATATATATATATATATACACATATATATATATATATATATATATATATACATATATTTATATACATATATATATATATATATATATATATATATATATATATATATATATATATATATATATATATATATATATATATACATATATATATATATATATATATATATATATATATATATATATATATATATATATATAAGATAGCAAAAATAATTTTCAGAAAAATATAAAATATAAATAATAAATAAACAATTTAAGTCCAATTGCTGTCAAATAATGATAGAAATAGGTTAAAATATTAAATTCATAATAAAAACGAGGGGTAAGTTCAAATTTTTTTTTAAAAACAAGATATATCGTATAATGAGCAAAATATAAGAAGTAATTTGAAAAATTTTGCGCCGCCATATACTGTATAACTTATTATCTAATTTTTAAAAATGTTTGAACATACCCTCTTTTTATCTTATGCATTTGACATATTTAAGTTATTTCTGTCATTATTTGACAGACATTTTTAGGTTTTAAATTGTTATTTCTTTTCAAGTAATGACAAAATTTTAGTGGGCAAAAACTATCTGATTTTATACTTCCGAAAATTCAATAAAAATTGTTTTTACATTTTAATTAGTGTGAGTTTTAATTGTAAAAAAAGACTGTTTTTTTTTTTTTAATTATGTTATTTATAGAGCCCTTACTTACTGACCAAGTGACCAAAAATGAAACACCTATCTTTTTTATACTAGTGCAAAAATGTATAAGAAAAATTTGTATATATTTAAAATTTATATAAGAATTTGAAAACAGATTCTTCTAATCTAAATTTTAATTTTTATTTATACTTCTTTAAACGTAGGTATAATCTAAATAATCCATGATACATCCTCTTATACCAAATACCTTCGGCCACACTGTCTAAAGTCGATACAGTCGCATTTTAAACTTTTCAATATTATTTCAAGTGCCTTTGCTGTTTATGTAATATATAATTCACCAGTACATGTGTATTATTTAATGACTCCGAATCTCTAAATTTTTTGTTAACGTGATAAACTATACATTTAAATAAATCTTTGTTGCTAGTTTAGGAACATCAACTATAATACCAACTAAAAACGAAATTTCCTCACCCCTAACTGGAAGTTTTTTCAATGACGATTATAAAGGTAAACACCAGGATGTCCCGTTTTGAAAAATCGGATTAGATTTGCATTTTAAAATATTGTAAATTTTTAATCTCACCCTGTATCTAAAGAAAAATGAACATTTGTCGGCTTTTACCCAAAAATATGGTGACCAATTTGATAAAAAGCAGTATTTTTTTATTTTCCAAAATATGATTTCTTTTCTTTAATAAATTAATAAATAATAATAGTAAAGAAAAAAGAAAATCCTCTTAGACTTGTCAAGGTTGATGCATTCAAATTTAGAAATGCTTTAAATAAACGAATTAAATTTTTGTGAAATTACAAGTGCAAAATGTCTTTAAGTTGAGGATGTAAAAAATTACCATAATGCCTTTATTTTACGTATAGTCTGCATATTTAGAGCTTTAATATATTTAATGCATATTACTTGTAACAAAATTTTGGGGTCTAAGTACGTTTCAGTTGTCTTGTGTGAAATTATTATAATTCGATCACCAAGATCTCAAGATTTTACAGCATGAAAAATTGCTATTAAATCGAGACTTATATTTTGTATTGTAGCTTGGTTTACAACTGTTAAAAAAAATAAATAAATAAAAAACTTTTAAGAAAGAGGTTTAAGTTTCCTAACGAATAAATTTCGTATTCATATTATCGTATACGTACTTAATAAAAATTAGTATCCAAAATCTGAACTTAACTACTGCGTTTCCGAAACATCGAATTTATTAACCCTGCAAGTGCGTGCAGGCAAATCGATTAGAGTCAATAAATTTAGACTTAAATTGAGTCACCGAAAACGAATCCGCGCCGATTTTTCACCACTAGTTTTCTTCAAACACCTCGAGACGACGTTAAGCGTCTAAAGGCGTCCCGCCCGAACGACGTCGAAAAGTGCCGATCAGGACCGAGAGCAATGACCAAAATGTATGAAACTCTGGAGATACAAATGGTCATTACTGATTATGTGTTTAGTTAACAACTTTATTTTGATGTTGGAAAGCTTCCTACCATTTAATGTCGAAAATTTTTCGAACTGAGTAATTATAAAAAGTTATCTTTCTGGTTTTACGTTTTTTTTAGGAAAATTTACCCTCCAAGTTTTTACAGATCATTTCCTTCGGTCTGTCTATCTCTTGGTGCCATAGCTAAAAACCTACTTAGCCGGTTAAATTCAAATTTTAGGTAAAAATGAAAGGATAGAACCATAACACTTTGTTATTCAAAACATGGCAAAACAAAATACCGGCTAAATAAAATCAGTGCAAAAAACTATTCACTCAAATGACCTCAAATTCTGTATAACAATTAAATATGACCTACCCATGGAAAATCTTTATTAAATTGGATGGAAATCATAATAAGGGCGCCTAAGTAAAACTACACTAAAATAATTGGATAGCGAAAATGTACTAGAACACGTAGGAAAAATAAGCGACAATGATCAACCAAAAAAAAAAAAGTTCATCACGTCATAACACGTAGAAAAAACAAGCAACGACCAAAAAAAATCACGTTTTAACGTCGGAGCGACGAAGTCGTTTTCCATTTCTTGGTTATTAATGAATAAGTCGTTTATTACAGAATGCGCCAAAAGACAGGGAGGCGCGAGAAGGCGCTACTGGTAATATAAATAAATAAATAAATAAGTAAATAAATAAATAAATAAATAAATAAATAAATAAATAAATAAATAAATATATAAATAAATAAATAAATAAGTACATAAATAAATAAGTAAATAAATAAATAAATAAATAAATAATGCCTTTATTATTACAAACAAAAAAAATACATGAATTTTAAATTCACAATTTAACTCAGATTAGTTGCGGAAAGTCTCTGGTGCAGTGTAGCTTAGTTAGCTACTCTACTGAACCAGATAATCACCAGTAATTTTAAAGAAACAAGTTAATACATATATTAGCATTATTAAAAACTATTTAAGTTAATAAATGACGCTAAGACTATGTTCCACAAACCAAAAAAATTTCTATGGTGTCTACAATAGATATGTATATAAAATATAATTTTTAGATAAAAAAATTAAAATGAAGGATTAAAAAGCACAAAGGTGTCAAAAAAGAAGCTAAGTGGAAAAAAAATATAAAATAAACAAAATTTGTAAACATTAAACTATCTACCTTGATTATCTAAAAGATACTTTTTGTATTTATATGTAAATATTAAATAATCTAAGTTTACCAATTCTTCCGGTATCGAATTATATAAGCGAACGACGTTATAGCTGAAAGATTTCCGAAACAAGGCACTCTGATGAGTCGGTATAGTTAATCTTATAAATGGTCGAACATAAACGTTATGAACATCTCTACCAAAGACAGTGCATTCTCTAATGAAAGCAGGAGACTTAAGATCGTTGATAATCCTAATAATAAAATTACAAAAATGCAGATGCCTTCTAGATTCCATATTTAGCCAGTTTCATTGATGAAGTTTATGAGATACATATCAAATTTCCTTAGCCCTAAAATAAAGCGTATACACGAGTTCTGCACTTTTTGTATTCTAGCTTTACTCATAGCATCTAAACAAAAACCATATACAAAATCACAATAGTTGAAGTTGGATAGGACTAAGGACCCACAATAAGATTTTTTTAAGTTTAATGGTAATATTTGTCTATTTACTTTACAGTATTCTTTATAGTAAATGTTCACTGTTCACCAAAATTCCAATTTTTCACTGAATCAACCACAGGAAGCCTAATACCGCTGATATTAATATTAATATGATTACGCAAGTATCCAACCTTATTCTTGGTACCAAACAGTAAGCAGCATAGTTTGTTAGGATTAAGATGAGGATTATAATCCCTACAAAGTTGGTAAAATCTGTTAGTCATTATTAATTATTGCCTGGTCCTCCAAGTAATCGTCGCCATCAAAGCAAAAATAAACTTGGGTATCATCGGCCTATGCCTGGATCCTGCAGTTAACCATATCTTATGATATAAATGAATACCACCAATGCCGTGGTAATTTAAATAAATACCACCAACGTAGGAAATGTAATACAAACATCTTTGTCAGATTAGCAAATACGTTCACTACATACCACTTTTTTACTATTTTTTAGACACACGAAAAATCATATGATAACTTTAAAAATTTCACCTATTTTTTATATGTATCCAAGTTTTAGTCATTATAGGTTAAATACTGTTTGAAAAAACTTTATATGTTTTTAATATACTTTTTCTAGATCTATAAGTTTTGTAAAACAACTTTTCCGTTTAAATCAATTTTTGAAGCGGAATAACTAACTTTTTGTTTTTGAAAATAACGACAGAGAGTTAGACCTAAGACAAAATTTGCAACAATTGCAATTTTTGCTTTATAAAACGTTTCCTCCCGCGAACAAGAAACGTGGGACTTTGCCCTTCGAACCAACATAAGTATCATATCAAAAATTCGGACTACATTACCGTTCAACAAAAAAAAATCAGATCATAAGAATTAGCGAAAACCCGGCAAAGTAACGAAACCTGGCGTTATTGGCCGGTTGTAGAAAGCTTAATTAAAGTTTAGAATGTTTAATGGAATGTCAAATTTGACAGCGAGTTCCTAGATTCCTGTTAAGCAACTTGTCAAATCCGAAAGGTAGGTTAAATATTCTAAACAACAATTAAGTTTTATGCAATAGGGATATGTCTTTAAAAAAATCATTGGAAAAACAGAACTAAAATTAGATACCAGAAGGAAGTCATTTCGTAAAATAGTTAACGATATTGGTGGGGTTTCCTTAAAAAAAAATACAAATATTTAATAAATTAAAGCCAATAGATAGAAGATAACGTCTATATTTATTCTGTTGTCTTGACTATGCAATATGAAGATTTTAAAAAATGTTTGGTTCCGTGATTTTAACCAAAATGTGACCAGGCTATCTTCATATGACCCTTAATTTTTGACCAAAATTTGAAGTCAGTCGGGTAAGTAGTTTTTTAGCTATTCCCTGACACACCAACAGAAATGAAAAAAAAAACATGTTTTTTGCACTTGACACTAAAACGTGAAGATCTGTAAAAACCTGGAAGGGTGATTTTTTCACGATTACAAAAATTTTGTTTAGCTGTCATTGTGTTCCTCCATCTTGAATTCGCACCACAATTTTACCAGTTCATCTTTATATATCACACTTAATTCTTATACAAATTTTGAAATCAATCTAATAAGTAGATCTTCATGCTGGTTTCGTACCAAATTTTTACCAGTTTATTGTTACGTAATACTTGACGTTTGTGCAAAAATTGAAGTAAATTGAATAAGTAATTTTTAGTACTATATTTTTTCTCACTAGACCGCCATATTGCTCAGCCTTATCGAGTTTACTCGGGTAAGTAGTTTTTAGTTATGCCACGAACAGACAGAAAGACAGACAAACCATCAGACAGACCGACGCAATTGAGAAAGCATGTTTTTTGGCAACTAGAGATCTTAAAACGTGAATATCTGTAAAAACCTGTTAAGATGTTTTTTTCGAGATTGCAATTTGCAATATAGGGAAGTAAAAATAGTATTTTAACTGGATTATTATTCATATAAACTACATTATCTTTTCTCCAGAAAAATATGCAATGCTTATTTAGTTTTCTTGAATTATTAGTTATTAAAGGATACCACATTGGCTTTTGTCTAGGGTATTTAATAGTCATGAGTTGATACTATTTAAAAACTAGCCGAGACTTAATTTTGAAAACATTTTTTTAACTTTCCGTTTTGATTTGTTTTGTTTTTTCTTTTTTGTTTTTAAACTTAAACACATATGGTGTCTCTTGAAGGATAGAGCTTTTTACCGGAAAATAAACAAGCAAATATAACCTCAAAAGATTTCAGTCTGGTTTGGCAGACAGAGATTTGAACTTGAATTTGCTTTTTACTTCAGGTGCAGTATAAACATGGTGTCCTATTACTAATTAGCCGTAGAGCAGATGAAGATAGAAGACATCAAAATGGGTTATTTCTGCTGACTAGGGTTGCCAAGCGTCCTCCACTCGGGAGGATAGTCCTCCTTTGGGCTAATATGTCCTCCGTCATCCACAGCTACTCTGGAGGATTATATTTGTCCTCCTTAAAGTTCCGACATTTCAAATTCCATATAATTCAACCAAATCAAAATTAAAAGTAATGAACATATTCTTGTATTCATTTTCTTAAAACACCGTAAACAAAACTATTGTATATTTTTTATGATACTATTAAATATATAAGATAGCATAGCTTCACTTTTTATAAAAAAATAGTTGAAACATATTTAAATAAAACCAGTAAATGTAAATCGATATAATAATTTTTGCTGATGTAGTGAAAATTGTTCATCATGAGATTTTCGAAAAATCTGGGAAAGTTTAAAAAGCAAGTAATGATTAACCACCTAAAGGCTTTTAATGCAATACTATTGTTTTAGGTCCTCTCAGCAAGATAATACCTGACGGACTAAAAAAAGTGAATATAAACAATTAATATAAATAATTAGAAAACGATTTCCTAAATCTGCAAAACCGTAAAAATATTAGGTAATAAAATTTAAATTTGTTTTTAGTATTTTGGAAAGTTTACAGATAAAAACTTATTACATTTTTGTTTTGAATTCCCTTTTTTAAATTCATTTTTTAAACATTAAAAAATAATATTTTTTTGCACTTTATTGTAAATTTAGTTTGTTCGTTCCCAATTTTCAGATTTTTCTCTTGGCATCTCAGTGGTGGACAGTTTTCCATCAACTTATGTTAGTAACTACCATATTTAGGAAAATATCAGACGCGGGACTATTGAGTCACTGGCATTTCGGTACATTTTCGTTGATCAAAATTGAGCTGACAACCTGAAATTTGTACTGGTAATGCGAAAACAGTTTCAATGTTCGACTGGTCAAAAAGACTTTACATTTGTATTATAACAATTTTATCAATATAAAACCAATGTTTTTTGTTTTTCTGATACTTTTATTATTTTTTGAATTTATAAAAATAACATCTGAAATTGTGTAAAAAGGTTTTTTTTGCAATAATTTAACTTAAAATAAACTTCCTAAGGGGGCTTTGATAGAGTAAGGATCTATGGCCTAACATCAATCAAAATATGTCTTGCCAAGTTGCCGATTTTTTAACAATTATTCTTCTTCATATTCATTTGGTAAATAGTACATTTTTTCTACATTTTCCACAAGTTTTTTTTGTCCATGGCTACATACCTACTAAAATATAATTAATGCTTCGGTACTCCAGTATACCATTTTTTAAAAATTTTGTTTTTATTCATTGCTGATTTATTATTTTTGTGATTTAATCATAAATAGTCTATTAAAAAAATTAGGGTAGTTAATATTTTTCTTTTTTTATTCTAGGAAATAAAATTTTACGGACTTTTTAAACATTTTATTAGAAAATCATTTTGTCTTGCAATATAAATTGCTCCTCAAAAAGTTTTTTGACATGATATTTAGTTTTTGGTTGTTACCTAATTGAATGTAAATAATATGAACAACCAAAAAAAAATTAATTATTTTATTTTTGTTGTACATAAAACTGGCTCTGGGACTAGTTTATCCTCCACCCCCAAAAAAAAAGGTCATTACTTTATGCTGTTTCTATCATTTAGCTTAAATAAAAGTGCCTCTGATTTAACCTTCCAACTATATACGACACTGTCATGTACTTTGTAACATTTTTTTTTGGATTTCTACCAACATGCTATTATTTCATCTCCATGAACCAACTGGATACGTAGTTTTTAGCTATGTGGCGAACAGAGAGACAGGCAGACCGACAGAATTGAGAAAACATGTTTTTCGGCATCTAGGGACCCTGAAACGTGAAAATCTGAAAAAAATCTCATGGGATATTTTCAAGATTACAATAGAGGGAAGTAAAACAATGGTTAATGCGTTAGAGCAATATATGGCATTATTTTGAATGCGAGATTATATGATCTCCCTTTGTTCTCCTTTGGAATTCTCCAGAGTTGGCAACCCTAGTACTGACGTACAGTGTATTTATAGTATATAAATAATAAAAAGTAATAAAACCCAAAAATTAAACTTAAAGTGTATATCGACTTGGTTTCATTCTCGCTTCCTTTCTGAGTTAAAGGCTGTTAAAGATTTTTTTGTTTGTTCCAAATTTTTTCAAAACGCCTGTAGCTATCCGAATAAATTTTGGAGGGGGGAAAGTTATTTAAACTAGTACATATATCACTAAAGGGAATGTTATTAAAACTAGTACAAAAATGCATGGACAGCTTCACCAGGGGTTTGCTTGTAGGCTGTCACTGCAATAATTTTCTAGAAAAAAACATCTGTGCCACTGACTTTTTTATCTTTTGTTAGCATAGTTTAGTAGGCTGCTTAGTGCCTGTTAAAAGTTAGCTCTTGATATTTTGTCGATTTCGATCTCTTTTATGAGAAAAATTCAATTTAATTAACCTCTATTAAGTCAAGCTTGATATTAATGTGCAAAACAGTCTAAATATGTAAACGAGAACTTGAAGTTTCGTGAACATTGTTGTTATAATTTATAAACAAAAAATGTTAATTTTCATTATAATTTTTAAATTTTTAAATAATTTAGGTTTATAATATAAGTTTGTTTGACAAGGGCTGTTTATATCTTTATATATATATATTTATTTATATACATGGTCAAAAACGCTGAAAATTTACAAAATTTTTAAAAGTACATATCAAGTGCTTTCAGATCCACTATTATTATCCTCAAAATCCCAGTCAGCTTCACGGGCAAAACCTTTATTCTTGTAAGAAGCAAATGATTCATAAAATGGTGGATTCTCCATTTTTGATAAAGTGGGACAGACTTTTCATTTTAAGGGTGGCTGGATATAGTGGTGTTAAAACAAATTCCTTTGGAGGTTTAGACTTGTTTCTCACCATCGATTTGGTCCATGAACCAGAATATGAATCTCTTGTGAATCTACTTTTGAAACCTTGTACATGCTAAGTATTAAATTTTAAATGGTGGAATTTTGACCCTTTTTCCCCTTACTTTCATTATATAAATACATTAACCCTGAATCGTCTGATAAATGGTTTACACCAAACACAAAATACCACCTGCCTGTCATAAAAAACCAGCACGACATGGGCTGTTTTTGGGAAAAACGCTTCAATTATGACTAAATCTAAAAACAACCTCTCTGATAATTTCGCCTTTTAATCCCAATAGTTCTGTTCTGTAATATGATGTGATCCGGTATAAAATATAAATAATTAAGTAAATACATAGTTTATTAAATGTTTTTAAATAATTATTTTCTTTTTAATGAGATGCAATAAAACTATTAGGAGATGGGGCTTTTTTGTTTGTCATTTATGTCATTTGTTTCGTATGCGTATGACAACAGAACATATTTGAGAGTGTAGGTAGTAAAGAATAGACCTGATTAAAGTATAAAATAATTTTTCTGTTTCTTGTTTGTTTGTATTAATATAGACAAAGAATTAAAGTCCAAATAAGATTTATTGTCATAAAACAACTATGTTGTTTACAAAGCAAAGCACTTAAGTAAATAAATAATACAGAACTAATTAGAGTAAAAATTAATAATTCCTAACAATAGAAACTTAGGGAAATAACCAGTATACATATTTAATTAATTAACATTATAAAGACTAGAAAAACAAGATATTCGTAAAATTAACGACATCAAAAATAATTATTAACAGTAGAGAAAAAGTTTTAACTAGTAAAGTCAAATGTCAAAAAAAAATTTTACGGTATAAAAACTATCTACAAAACCATTTTCACTCCGCAAATTGAACGTTTCAAATTACAAAGCCACAGAAAATATTTTGAATGGATTTTAAATAATAAACCAGGCAGAACACTTTTTACTTTATAAAGAATACTTAATTCTCCCTTATTTTCTATTCACCATCATTACACTCTTTCCTGATAAACTCTTGACAGAATGCCGAATGCAAATAATAGCAACTTGGATAGGTGCCTCGTGGTATATTTTAGCAGAACCTATATAAATTCTAATTCTTTCTTAGACTGTGATTTTAGAATAATATTTATTATTATCAACCAATAAAAAATGTCTCTAATATCATTTCTGTTCTTAGATTTACATATTGTTAATATTGCAACTTTTTTATAGTTTATTTAAAATGAAAAGCCCAGTAATTTGTAAAAACAATGACAAAATGTCAACACGCAAATGAAAAGCCATTGACTATTCTAGCATAGTACTTTTACAATCTTTTTGTAAATAGTGGCATAGCCAGAGCAAAAACCCAAATTCAAAAGATCTAACGTTATCTAAAGAACTGTCCATATATAGATTACACCACTCTCCTCTGATGTATCAAGCAAAACAACGTTTCTAGCAGGAAATAGAACGTGTTTTACCGTGGCATTCTTCATTCTATGTTCATTTGGACCGTTTATCTTTTTTCAACGAAATAATGGTTGTTTTTAGAGAAAAAAGCTGTTCTTAGGTTTGAAAAGAGGAAACTGTTGCTATTTCTGCTTTTATAACAATGAATGGAGGAAATAAAAGGGTAAAAGCAAACATTTTTTTAAAACAAACTTTTATTTATTAATTATTGAGTTAAAAAGTAAAAAATAATATATAGTTCATAAAGTTAAATACATATACAAAGAACTTTTAAAAATTTGAATATGTTCTTAAAAGCTTGAGGCTTTATTTCCAGTGTGATGACATCTCACTCCTCAAGTTTTTAAGAAAATATTCAAATTTGTAATAAATCTGGGTTTATATATTTAACTTCATACACTAAATTTTATTGTTTACTTTTTAATTCAATAGTTTATAAATAAAAGCTCAATCGGATTCCAACTTTAATTAAAACCATGTAATATTGTTAAATTTTTACGCACCTTTCTATAATATATTCACAATTTGTTTACTTCATTCTTAGTTTTGGATCAAGCAAACTTTTTTGAAGACTAACTGCTGTTTCTGCTAAAATCGATAATAAAAAAGTTTCCTTAATTTTTCATTATTATCTAAATTAATATTTATTAATTTATAAATAACTTTTCTTAATATATAATCTTTTCTCCAATAATTTCATATATCAATTAAATCTTTTGGTATTTCTTTTACAAACGATTCAAGTTTTTTACGCACCTTGTATAAGATATGTTTCTGACCAGAAAATACACGGTTTTTATTTATATGTTGGTAACATAACCTGAAAGTGTCAAGTAATTAAAGCAGCGCCAACTATTCAAATTTAAAAAGTCAAAAAATGTACAGTAATAGTACGTTTTTATCTACATCTAGAAAGTTGTTAAGTGAATGTTAAAATGAATGCATCTTTAAACAAATAAATGAAAAATCCGGTTGGTTAGCATCAGGTTTCTCAATAAAGCCATAATAGACACCTGTCGCTAGTTTTGCCTTACATAGCTAAGATATCCACTCAAATCAATAATCGGTACTTACAGCTAAATGCATCCGCACTGGGTTATTACCACGTTAATCAATAAAACCATCCTTAAATCCAGAATAGAAGTATGGCAGTGGCTGTTAAATATTAAGGAAAAAAATGTGAATAAAACATCAAAACACATACTATACAGACTCAAAATGGCGTCATTTTATATATACTAGCTGGACCGGCATACCTGGTTCTGCTTTTTCTGTTAGTTGCGGCGATGAGTTTTCAATGGAATTATATGAATATAATGCGCATTCAACACACCGTCCAGAAATGTTATTGAAGAAAAACATATTGGTTTTATAGAAAAAATACGTAATAAAACAATACAGAAAATAGTGTTGAAAGGTCTCGGTAACCAGAAGATTATTAAAAAAAATCATATATATTTGTACTGTACAACTCTCTCACGAACTTGCTGAAAAATCTGGCTTATAGTTATAATACCCATTTTGAACTAAAATGTATAATTCTAGATTCAGATATATTATACAAAGTGCGTAAAGATATAATAATTAATGAAACAAAAAAGTGATTGAAAACGTCAACTTTAACTTTTAACTTAAAGTTATAAAAACGATAATTTAATTATCTAAGGGTGGTCAGCCAATCAGAACGATTCACAACACCTGACTGCATAACCTTGTATTAATATTTATTATTATTACGGCTTAATAATAGAATTATTGACAAACCGGGTGCTAACCCTAAATTTAGTTATTTAGTCAATGTTATAGTCACTGCTATTGAGTGATTGTACTAACCAGTTAGTTTTGGGAAAAAGAAGGGTAAAAAGAGTGAAAAGTAGTTATGAAAATTTTTATGTTAGAGAACTCGAGGTGAAACATCGCCGACAAAAATCTAATTTCGGATTCGTGATTAGCGACTGAAAATCTACCGGTGTACCAAAAATCATCAAAATCGGCGATGGTAATAGTAAGTAAATAGTTACCCGAAGTTACAAAGGTATGCCAAATTTTAGCTCAATCGGATGCCAGCAAGTGCTTCAAAAATTGATTACAAATTTTAAACCGGAAAGACACACAAAGAAGGCAAATTAAATAAAATCTTGTAAAAATAAGAAGTATAGGTTTACGACATAAGTAGAAAAAAATTGCTGGGGCGGATTTCTAATGGGACAGAAAATGTATTTGATTTTTTTGATTTTTGATTACTTAAAAATCATGTACTTAAGGAAAATTAGTACTGGTGAGAAATTAGCGGTGTATAAACTTATGTAGTTCGTAAATATTCTATAGACTGCATTATCATCATAAAATTAAAATGGCACTGCTAACAACTTAAACTAAAAATAAATAGTTGACTTGTAACAAATTAACCTATATTTTGTTTATCGGTATTTGGAAAGAGAGAGAGATATGTCAGACTACAGCTGTTAGTCCTTTTTGTTCATCTACCTAGATAGGTAACCATCTACTTGGCAGGAATTGAAAGAGGGTGACCTGACTAGGTGAAAGGTAAATGGTGTCAGGGGTAGGTACGTTAGTTACTCCACAGAATTTTCGTATGGGGAGTTACGCAATTGGCTAGCTGAAACAAAAGGTTCTTGATGACACCTTACCTCTGCAGATAGCACCGAATTGCTCAGCGCAAGTTTAATTTGTGCCTGATCAATTTTTGGCAATTTTTTTGTCATTCTTGACATGCTTAGAAAGAACATGTCTGTTTCATCCATATTACCTAAAAGATTAGTTGTTGCGAATTCAGTATCTTGGCGTTCTCCTAAAGCTGAACTCTCTTTTACACTTTCAACCATTTTGTACGCAGTAGTATCACTTTCTTGTCTTTGCCTTTTCTTTTGTGGCAGTGTCTCAACTTCGTAGTGATTGTCAGTAATTTCAGCTGCTTTGTCATCTATAGCTGGGTTTTCTAGTGAAAACATTTCGCTTTCTAGGTCCAAATCGTTGTGTTCTTTTTCTAACTGACTAGACGTGCCTACTTCCTCTTCTAAATCTTCCAGTTTAATTGCCAAATTAAGAGAAGCCTGCGATTCCTTTTGATTAACCTGTGTCCTTAAATAGAAGAAAATCGGTAAAATGAAACAGCTAAGATTTTTTTGTTTTATACTCACTTTCTGATTTCTGAAAAAGGTAAAATAAACGCCATTTGCTGCTCGTATTTCCAAAGGGATCTCTTTTTAGGAGACGTGCTAATTTTTGTGTCATTACGGCGTCTGTTTTTTGCATTAGAGAAACACCTTCTTAGTTTGTCCCAACGTTCTTTAGCTTCACTTCCTGAAATTAAATTGTTAAATTACAAAAACCATTTTTCTCTTTCCTTACTACTGCTTTTTACTTCTAGCCTATGTTCATTATTGGCCGGTATAATATTGGTATTCATATTAAAATGATGTTAATAGTTACCTACTACTAGGTAAACGAAAAAACTTTTTTAAAATTTCCACCTAATTTATTTTACAAAAAAACACACGATCATTTTTCGCCACATTAAAAGTTTAACAACTGTATACTAACTACTATAACTCGTTTTTACAATTTCAGATATTAGGTCCAATTGATATATTAATAATGTCTTAGTTTTATCTTTGTTTATTTCCATACTTTCTAGTAAATTACAATTTTTGCTTTTTCATTCTACATGCGAAATTTCATCAATAGCATGGTTTTCCTGAACAAAATGTTTAGAGTAATTATAATTTACCTGTTTGTCCAATATAAAATTTTGATCAGGTTCCACAATTTAACTTGTAAACCCCGGATCTATTCTATTTTTTGGTTTACGTTTTATTGTTTTTAGTATATCTACAAGGCTGTTAAGCAACAGTTGAACCTTTATTTATAAAAACTTAGCAACATTTGATGTTATTTTTCCTGTATAAGTGAAGGTATGAAATTGATTATTTTCTTTGAACTTATTGTGGGATAAACAGACTATTGTATTTATATTATTTCTTTTTTACTATTTTGTCTATGAGATTATCATCAAGAACGTTGCTACGGGGGAGGGGGGGCAGAGGGCGAAATTACCCCCATGTCAAAAAAATCACCTATGCTTATGCATTTATTATGACTAAAAACATAAATAAAAAAAAATAGAAATATAAGCCATTAATACAATTATTTGCTCACAACAAAAAGTAAGGACTTTCTTTTTGCTAACAAAAGTTTGCCCTTATATCCCAAGAGATATTCTAAATACGCCACTGTCGTCAGAGCCTAACCTAAATTAAATCCAATAACTAATTACACAAATTTTCAAAAACTTACACCCTCCCCTCCAAAGATAACTTAGTAGCGACGTCACTGATTTTCATAAAATCATTTATAACTGCTATTTGTTTAGTTATATTTAATTTTTTAGCACAACTTTCATAACTCAGAGGTATGTTGGTCAATCTATGAACAAATGGTATTATATGCCGATATGTTATGTGCAAAAGCATCTTTAGAGGTTTTTTGTATTGTAATGATTATATGAGATGGCTTATGGAAGTTTTAAAACTCGTGTTTATTGTTTTTAATAGTTATTGTTAAATCTAAGAAATTAATGTATTTATTATTTTCTAATTCAATTGTAAATTATATTTTTTATGATTGATTTACATTGAAGAGTCGTTTTTTTTTAAAAAATGTACCTTATTATATACATTAGACAGCTTTTATATTATATTATTATTTCTATTTACTGAATTACGCGAGTTTTTGGCGACTGGGTATAGTTTGGAAGTTCCCTATTGCAAATTTATTGCATTATTAGCTACAGAATTGGATACATAACTATTAAAGCCTAAATAGTCGAAGGCTTTTGGTTTATCCCAGTAATTTCTTCTTCTTCAAGTGTCATGTTCATTGAACTTTGACGACTGCGATGTTCACAACATCTCTGTATCTTTCCGGATCTTGTGCTACATGTTGTAACTCATCTGCGCTCAGTCCATTGTCGCAAGTTTCTCAGCCACGAAAGTCTCTTACGCCCAATCCACTTTTCTCCTTCGATTTCTCCGTTAAGTATCAGTCGGAGAAAGTCATATCGAGGTCCTCTAGTTATATGGACAAGTTATTCAAGTTTTCGTCGCTTGATAGTATTCAGAAGCAGTCTGTCGTGCTACATTCTTTGAAGAACTTCTTCATTTCTGGTTCTTGGGGTCCAGGATATTTTAAGCATTCTTCTGTATGTCCACATTTCAAATGCTTCGATCTTATTAAGCATTTCTTTATTAGGTGTCCACGTCTCACATCAATACAAAAGAACCGACCACATGTAGCATTTTGCAAACTTTTCTCGTATTTTGATATTTAGTGTATTATTTGAAAGTAACGACCTAAACTTCTGAAATGCATTTCTTGCCTGTTCTATGCGATATCTTATTTGACATGAAGCATCTATATCTTGATCAATCCAACAGCCTAGATATTTAAATTTTGCCACTCTCGCCAACGGTTCTCTGTTTAAAATTAATAGGGTCTGGCCAACATCTACTTTACTCACAACTATATATTTAGTTTTATTTATGTTAATAGTTTTTACGAACTTCATTGACTCTGTTTACTAAGTCTTGCAGATCTACGAGGTTTTCTCCTATAATTACGGTATCGTCGACATATTTTATATTATTAACTGTTTCTCCTATTACTTTGAATTTGTTTTCAGAAATAACGTTGAAGATGGTGGGGGACATTATATAACTCTGCCTCACGCCCCGTTTAACAGTGACTGGTTTCGATTCACAGCTGTTTACGGTAATGGTAGCTGTTTGGTTCCAGTACAAATGCAACATCAGCCTAATGTCTTTGTCATTTAGTTGGATGTTCTGCAGAGTTGATATCATTTTATTGTGCTGGATGAGGCCTTTTCAAAATCAATAAAACACAAGTAAACATGCCTTCTCACCTCCCAACACCTTTGCAGACACGTTTCCATGGTAAATAGCGCTTCCCTAGTTCCCATGCATCTCCTGAAACCAAATTGCTCCGAACTCATAGCTTCCTGGCATTTGTTGCTAATTTATTTTTGTAAAATGTGTAGAAGTAGCTTGAGCACATAACTCATTAAATTAATAAGCCTATGATCTGAACATTTTTTTGCTTTCGGCTTTTTGGGCAGGGGAACGAATTCAGATGTTAGCCAGTCTGATGGAATATAACCAGTATCGTATACTTGGTTGAATAGCACAGTGAGTTCACTTATGTTTTCATCGCTAAGTAATTTCAGCCATTCACTATGTATTTGATCTGGTCCACTTGCTTTAATGTTTTTGGCTTGTTTTATAGCTTTTTCCACTTCAGATTTTAAAATTAATGGTCCTGTCTCTGCCTTCAAGTTTGGCATGGGTGCTCTGTAATCCTCAAACAGGTTTTTGATGTACCTTTCCCATTCTTCCAATACTTCTAATTCCGATAGTGCGTGTCCTTCGTTATTTACAAGAGTGCTCACTTTATTTCGCCTGTATGATCCAGTAATTTACTTTCATTCAGAAAATTTTGTAGTTTTAAACTGGATTGGTGTAACAATAAAGATATTTATTATTTATTTATTTGTTATCTGCAGGCGGCCACCTACCTTGCCTCTCCCCTCCTCCAAAAGCCAAGCCTACTTGCATACAAGTTTTTGCAACTTTTTGATTATATTTTTATGAGTTTATATCTTCCCAAGTTTTTAACGATGGTTTTGTGAGTTTTTAAATAATTAAAGTTATGCTGAAGTCGCGACCTTGGAAAGCGATGGAGTAAATTTGTTTTTTGCCGCTATTTTCGAAAATGGTGAATTGTATAGAAGAAAGTTTAAATAAAAATTCTTAAACCTAATTTTTTCTACACTTTTTGTGGAAAGTAACTAATCAACTCTTTATACTCAGAAGAATACTCGGATGAGAAAGAAACTGGTTCACTCGGCAATGAAAATTACAAAAATGTTTGACAAAAGGATCGTTTATTGTCTCGGTTGTCTCAGGTAATTCACTTATTGCCGCAAAGCCGGGTTTTATACGTGCATCCGTTATAGACGACTGCAGGAGCTTTAAGATTTGATCGTAGTAAGGCCTATTTTAGATTTTGAATTTAATTTAAGGAAAATAATTCAAATTTAAGTAAACAGGTATCATTTAGATATTTTTTACAGGGTATTTTAGTTATTTATACCGTATCTACACTGCTGGCTATTTTCAATACGGATGACGATTTTGAATTACGGTTTTCGGCCTTTATTCGACCAGAACTCTTACTGTGGAAGATTCCAAAATAAGCTAGAGCTAGATACGAAAAACTGATTTCCAGCGGTTTTCAAATTTTTTCTTCCTTTGCAACATACAGGGTTTTTTAGAAAAATAGATTTTTTAAAAATTTTCTGCTGATTAAAGCCCACTTATGGCAATCAGATTCAGTATGATCTATCAGATTATGAACAGGGTAAACACCCTTAAGTATTCCACCATGAATATTGTATACATGATGCACCAAAAACTGCCGATTCTAAACTTCAACAATGTTGAATTTCTGCTCCGCAAGGTAGGTAATAATCCGGATTTTTGAAATCCACTGTATTATTGGCACATATGTAAGTAACTTCGTATAAACTAAAATAGCATGCGAAACTGTATTTTATTGGGAAAAAAAGAATTATATCAATGATAAAATGCAATTTTTCGTTTTTTATTAAAAAATCTGTTTTAAATTAAAGGCAATATCTGAAAGAACTAGAGCAAATTTCGAATGTGAAAAACTGTTTTGGTAAAAATGTCCTTTATTAGTAAAACTGGCATTAGAAGCAACATCGAATTCAAGATTGATAAAAATAAAAAACCAAACCCAACAAATCACTATTTAACGACCTCCTCTTAGTTTTTGGTGAACCTGTATATAATAATCATGTTGGAAAATTTAAGAGTGGCAACTTTGTTCATAATCTGATAGATATACCTCTGATTACCACAACTGGACTTTTTTCAGCAGATTATTTTAAAAAATCAATTTTTCGAAAAACCCACCGTCAGAAACGAAGAAAAATTTAAAAACCGCTAAAAATTGTTTTTTCGTACCTAGCTCTAGATTATTTTGGTTGCACAAAGAAAAAAAGAAATCTTCCATAATAAATATTCTGGTCGAACAAACTTTTCAAAAAATGAGAGGGTCTTATATAACCCTCTGTATAAACCAGTTGCTATGGTGTCCTGAGGTTGATCTTATCGGGCTGCATGCTCTAGGCATTGGTCAAATACGTCAAAAGTCCGAAAAACCGTAACTCAAAATCGTTATCCGTATTGAAAATATTTAATTTTCAAATTCAGTAAAAATTTCCATAGTACATCTCGAAGCAGTTTATTTGAATTTTCTTGTACGCTTTTAAATAAAGTATAAGAGGCTTTTGTAACTTCTTATGTTTGCATTTTATATGAATATATATCTTGTATGCTTGAAAAAGTTCACATCACGTGGAATTTTTTTATTAGATGACTTTTTCAAAATTTAGCATTTGCAATAACTTTTGCTTCATTGAGTATCAAAAATGACCTATTCGAAAATAGTCACGCGACTCGTCTTTGCTGTCAAAATTGACATTTATATATTAAAATTGCAGAAAAACGGCTTAATTGCTAACATATGAAACAGTTTTATTAAGAAAATTTGTTTGTCTTTTATTTTTAAATATGTCCCGAAATTTCAACATTTAATTTTTATAACTTTTTAATGTTTTTCGAATTTTTTAAAAAATTATTTTCTAAGATGAAAAAAAAAATTTTTATTTGAGTAACCTCGCTAGTATATTAATTTCTTATATCTAAATATTTCATAAAACCTTTCTTTTTCCGAGAAAAATAAAAATCACTTTTTAAGAGTATGTTAAGTAATTTTAGGTATAAATGGCTTTAATTACATTTTTTTGATAATAAATAAATGTCATAATACAAAAAAATAAAAATAACAAACGGAATTCGGAGTGAAATCGAAATTTTAAATTATTTGAAACTTAAAAAATTATATATATATATATATATATATATATATATATATATATATATATATATGTATATATATCTATATATATATATTTTCTTGGGCCTAGGTTAACAGTAAAACACAATTTTTCATATCAGTCAACTTTTCGCTCATTGTGTTGAGCTTTCTCAAGACCTTATTTTAATGCTTGACCTCTAAAAAAGTATTTTTTTCATTAAAACAAAAAAGACAGGAAAAATATATACAAAGACGCAAACATTATATACATACTAGAAACATTAAAAGGTTTAAAAATTTAAAATTGTTACATTAATAATACTACATATGCTACTTTTGGTAAAATAAAATGTTTAGTTTTGACAAAACACACATATTTAATGACACAAATTTAAAACAAACATTTAATACTTAATTTTTTGATACGTACCTTGGAAAAGCAATTTACATGTGTTGTAAATGATATTAGACTAATCGAATTTGGAGTGTTTCGGATATTGATTTTTTTTTAGGAACGATTTTTAACGATAGAATTTATCTCATGTTTAGCTAGCTGTGAAGCAAATAATATTTTTATAGATATACAGAGGCAAGTTTAATTTCTATTTAAAATGTATACAGGGAAAATAAGATGATTATTTAATTAGATTGAAATATATTTGGCTTAAACCACAAATATCTTTTTTATCATTAACTGCTTCGTTCTTCTTTTTTATTTCTTTAAATGTCAATTTTATATATATATATATATATATATATATATATATATATATATATATATATAAATATATATATATATATATATATATATATATATATATATATATATATATATATATATATATATATATATATATATATATATATATATATATATATATATATATATATATATATATATATATAAGCCTATGAAAAACTGCAGACTCTGAGGCGCAATCGTCGTCCTGAAAAAAGTAGTCAGTCCGCCACTGATGTTTATAGTACTGTTTTCTTCGTAAAAAAAATTGAATAGATATATGATTATTCAGTAAACTTTGTTGAAATTATCTTAGAAATAGGCTGTTAAATTTCAGGTGCTTACATACTAACATAACATATAATTTTGACCGAAAAAATAAACGAGTTGGCACTCAATTTGTATTTGAACATTTGAATACAGTCTATTGCACGTTTAGACGGTTTTGCTACAATAATTACACTTGTGTTCACATAATAAATACATTAATCAAAAGATTCTATTTACCCGATATTTGTAGCTCTTTTCCAATTTTATCCCATACTGCTTGTCTTATATATTGGTCCCGATACTCAGGGAGTTTATGATTATATAAAATTTCCTGCGACCTGACTTTTTCTATTAAAAGTTCGTTCATCTTAGGATATAACTGCTAAGCCGAAAACCGCTGCAACAACACTAACATGAACTCACGTGCTGCCATGCGTGAGATTCGTGATGTGGCGTGATACGCATGAGGCAACGCCAGTGCAACGATTATAAATTGCCGGCTTCCTTTTCTCATGCCTTCGCCATTGCGGAAGCACGTGTACTCGGTGGTGTGACGTCACCATAGATTCTAAACGCATTGTTCACTTTGGTTTTCGTTAAGGTGCGTACTCACTTAGCTTAGCGAACAAGGCCACATGAACAACACCGCACGCATACGGTGTAAACGTGCGTAGGTTTTTAATTTCTGCGAAACAACTGTCGGAAAGCGGGCGAACAACACCATACACATACGTTCGGTCAATGTAGACGTTAAAGCGAATATTGAACCAATGATTTTCATTGCAAGTGCATCGTTTGTAATTCATAATGAGGACCTGCAAAAGAAAATGCCGTTGTTAGATGGCATCTTTATTAAAAAGGAGCTATAAGGGTATAGAACTAATGCAGGACCTGGGAACTAAATGATTATTGGACGATCAAGTGGAGCATGGCATATAATCCAAATAGTTTAAGAATTTTATGTGCATATTATCACAGAATTTTAGTATTTAGATTCAGAAAAAAAACAGATTTTTTTAATTTCATAAGAACATTTTAAATTTATGTTTATAATACAGGGTCTTTAGTGATTAAGGCAACCCCCCAATTAACATTCTTATTTTTATAGATATAGGGGAGAATGGGGTATTGGCGCTCACCTAAGCTAAATTACATGTATATTATAAATTGTCAAACATAAAGAAACTTTTTTTTTCAGGATATACGTTAGTGTTTTGTGTTTCTAAAACACATATTAAATTGTATTTATCTTCCAACACTTAAGGTGAAAATTTTATTCAAGCTAAATATGTCATTAGCTATATTTCCCGACAGGGTAGGGTAACGTCGCCCATGTAGAGGGTAATTCCGCTCATCACAAAAATGAACTATACACCATAAGAAAATATTTTTAAAACATTTTATTATGTACTTTTAACCAAGCAAAGACATTAGAAACCAAAATCAAACAATATTTTCAAATATAAAAATGATATTTAAGCTTAAAAAAACAAAATATAAACATTTTAAACATTGTTGAAGTTTAAAAACTAGGAAAAGTACTGCAGTCGTCACAAACGTAATTATGGGGTCGATCCAAGCCCGTGCACAGTTTATGCGCCCACCTGCCACACAAAGTGCACCTACACCATATTTCTTTTTTGCCATGTTCTCCACATACGAAACAGATCTCTTCGTTAGCTTCTTTCCGTTACATTAATGCTAGAAAATAGAAAATAAACTTAGAATAATAGTTTACCTTTCACGAAATTGTCTTACCTAGTTCACTCTCTGACATATCCAGATCATCCATTTCATGATCTTGGAGCACATCTGATAACTTCAAGTTTTCATCTTCAGATGAATCGCTATCAAAAACTTTGCGTTTGATAGTTTTCTTCTGTTTTTTTGTTCTCTTACTTTTCTTACTTGGTTTTTCATCTGATTTTAATTTCAATTTGCGTTTGTTCTCTTTTTCTTCCATGACTTCTTTCATTGGTGTGGCCGTAAGAACTTCGGATTGTTGCATCTTTCTACCGCGATTTGTTCCTTCCACTGGAGGCATGACTGGAGAAAGGGAAATGTCAGAAAACCTGAGCATTTTATTTGACAATTTATTCGATTTAACTTGTTTATTCCCCACGCCTGAACATCCAGCTACTGGTTCAACTTCAGCAATTTGTGGTTCCTTAGATGGACTTTTGGACTTTTCCTGTGCAGGAGCATTTGTTGGATTCTCGGTTGGGCTATTTTCCTTAATAGTGTCGGAATATAGATTAACGGCGAAATCGGTGTCCTTAAAAACACACAACATAAGGATCCATTGAAACAATTCCTGACACTTTAAAACCACTGACTGCTTTTTCGGCTACAGCAACTCTTAAATATGCCTTTGTGAATATACCTGCCACGTCGGTATTTAAAATTCTGGAAAATGGATTATTTTTCATAAACAGTTCACACTCATTGCTGTAAGCTGTTTTCAAAGCCGAAAAAAATGTCAAATCCGCGGCTGCAACCGATGGGAGGTATGAGGAGGGATTGTAAGCATAATAATTCCGTTTTCACGGCAAAAATTATAAATTTTCAAGGAGGCATGGCTGGAATGATTGTCTAAGAGAAGAAGCACCGGGTCTTCAAGGCTGCATTTAGTAAACTGTTTAAAGTATCCTAGCCAAACTAGAAATAAATCTTCATTTGTCCAGCCATTTTTGGAACAGGCATATATGGACCCAGGAGGCCCGTTTCTTTCAAGTAAGGGAATAAGTCTGGCATGAATAAACATGGGAAGAATGAAGCTGCCAGCTGCACTCATTGCACAGCAAATGGTTATTGTTTTTCCTCTTTCCAGACTTGTGGCAGCACCGATTTGTTTTTGCCACTTAGGAGCTATGATTTTACCCGGCTTGTGAACCGTTGTTACCCCAGTCTCGTCAACATTAAAAATTCTTGTTGGGGCAAAATTATACTTGCTCATAAGAGTTTCCAAGTTTGAATAAAATTTCGTAACTTCAGTTTTATTGAAAGCTCTTATTCGATTCAAAGATGTGGCCTCTGGGGTTCTAAAACTCAATCTTGGATTTCGAGCCATAAAAGCGTATAGCCAATCCTTACCAGCTGTTTTAGATTGCTTGTTAAAGTTATTGGATATTCTGTTTATGGTTGCGTAGTCAAACACTGCCTTACGAAACTGCAATGGAGTTAGCCCATAAAACAATTTTGAAAGATTCAGTAGCTGTTTACACATTTCTTGTTCCTGCTCCCTCGTAAATATAGGTTTCCTTCCCAGTCTTGGCTCGTAGTACCCTCTTTCTTTTAATCTATCCCTTAAACTACTGTATGGTACCTCATATTTTCTGCTTACTTCTCGTACTTTTTTCACCGCATTGACATCCACAATAGCCGCTTTCATAGTCTCTTCTGTCCAAGCTACCTTCGTAGTTGTACGCTCCCTCTTTCGTGGCATATAGATTATAATTTACCCAATACAAAAACAAAGATAATAAAAAAATAAAAAACATTCTTTCGGGTAATTGCGCTCAATTGGGTAATGACACTCAACCCGAGCGACATTACCCGATTAGACAACCGTCAAAAAAAGTGCGTACATAACCTTAAAAACTTGCAAACATAAAAATGTACACCTAAACTACAAATTCTGATGTTTTCAAAGCTATATTTCAAGTTTCAAAATAATATAAACTAATGTTACTTACCTCGCTTTGAAATATCCGATATTTTTTAGGAAAAACGACGAAAATGAACAACGATGCACCATAAACGTATGCTTTGAATAAACTGATTCTTGGCCCGATTTTTATAGTTAGCTTAAGCAATAGATGGCGCCCCATGTTTGAATGTAATAAATATATTAGAAACCTGTAAACTTGAGTGAGCGGTATTGTCCGCTGAGCGTGATTCCCACATTTCCTATATTTAAAAAATGCAAATACAAAAGTTTCTCTCTTCATAAAATTGTAAAATGTTTTTAAAGACGCCAGAGAATGTTCTTCTACATAGTAAATCAATGGGAATACATTCCTTCTTATGGGAGGGTTCTCAAATTTCTCATGACACGCTTCGCCAACACTGGGGCTTTTTCAGATGATACAATTCAGAATGAAGGAAAATATTTTATACCTAGTGTACAATGGGTTTTTTCCATGTTTACCTAAATCTATTTTAACAAAACATATTTAATAGAGGCGAACTGCTCAGGTCAGTTTGGTCGTTAATTAATAAATCTGTGTGTTTAAGTATATTTATTTCTAAAGATTCTAGAAAATTCAATTTTATGCCTTTCTTTTCTATATGTAAAACTTTAAAATTGTCATTAAAATGATGATTATAATTAATTACATGAGAAGCATAATTAGATCTGTCATCACCCTTGACTAAGAACTTATAATGCTCATTTATTCTCTTGTCGAAACTTCTACCTGTCTGTCCTATATACGAGCAATCTTTACCAGTTAATTTATGTCTTTATTGGCATAGGTACGTAGATGACATATTAGCTTGTTTCACTGAAACAGAAATGCAACTAAATATGATATGTTTCTTGTATTCATAAATAATTTACATACAGAAATTCACAATAGAAAATGAAACAAATGATTCTATTAACTTTCTTGATTTAGCTATTAAAAGGGAAAACAATAAACATATTTTTTCTGTTTTTCATAAACCAACACACAAATATACAATAATACATTACACTTCATGTCATCCAATGCAACATAAGTTAGCAGCCTTTCATAGTATGATCCATAGATTAATCACGTTACCCCTAATAAACAAGATTTTCAAAATGAAATTAACTTAATTAAACAAATTGCTATAAATAATGGTTATAGTTCAAATATGGCTGATAATATTTTAAGGAAAAAAAGCTATTTGTTCGGTTTATACGGTATTACGTACTATGGAAAATCCTAGAATTAGAAGAACTAAATATAAATGTTGCTTATAAGACCAATAATTCCATAGGCAAATTTATAAAAAATAGCAAATCAAAAACACATTTAAGTAAAAAATCAGGCGTCTATAAATTAACTTGTAAAGATTGCCCAAAAACGTATATAGGACAGACAGGTAGAAGTTTCGAGAAGGGGATAAATATGCATTATAAGTGCTTTGTCAAAGGTGATGACAGATCTAATAATGCTTCTCATTTAATTAATTGTGATCATCATTTTAATAACAATTTTAAAGTTTTACATACAGAGAAGAAAGGCATAAAATTGAATTTTCTAGAATCTTTAGAAATAAATAAACTTAAACACACAGGTTTATTACTTAAGGGGGAACTGCACGCAGTAATATGGATCATTTGCAAACCTTCCGCCGCTGCAATATTATGTTAAAACTATAAAAGATATGTATTAGCTTCAATGTGATTTTAATAGGGAAATATGTATAGTTGGGCGCTAAATGCGAATTTTTATGAAAAAATCAAATCTAGAGTTATAAAATAAAAGTAGATTTGTCCATTTTCGACCATTTTTTGACGCACATGCCTTCGCATATAATTTTTTTTTCCCCAAAATGGCTTTTTACCGCCTTACATTGATCCTTTTTCTACGTAACTGCAAAATTTGAAATGGTAAATCGTACTCATGTCTTTGTATTTCTGCAGAGCGTGAACCACCCGGCCACAGTGTTGGAGAAACATGTCATGAAAGGTATTTTCTTTTTAATATAGTGGCAGTTTTAAGTAAACATTGTTTTGTTTTTACTTAGTACCATAAATCTAAGTTATGGATTACCACCAAGTATTGGCCGAATCGATCCAGTTTTTTAAAAAAATATGTTGCAAATGTATTACATTTCTGTTAACAAAAAGTCAAAAATAAATAAATAAATAAAATAAAAACTGGGAGTTTCGGCAGAGAATATCTTTAATTACCGCATTCAGGACGCTTTATAGAAGCCAAAAATAGTTATTTGTTTTACTAGACAGAAAAGCCCAAGATTTAATGCTGAGGCTGCTCGGTTAGAAAACCAGCCAACATTAAGATCTGAA